>JAOUQW010000016.1:6571482-6588990 GCA_028565825.1 Olivaichthys viedmensis
CCCGCCCCCTGCTTTTGGCTGAAGCTGCTCTCAAGCCTGATAAATATTTAAGACCGTTTAAGAGTGAAATGAAGGAGAGATGGGATGGGATGTCGTTGTCCCCCTCCCCTCTCTCTTTCTCCCTCCCCGCTGTAATGTAGAAGACTCTGGAGGCGAGTGGGGGGGGTGCGGCAGCTCTGTGCTGGCAGACAGTGTGGCACCGCGCCGGGTGCGTCTGTCGCCGGGCTCTGGGCGGCAGGAGAGATGTCCTTCAGTAGGTGGACTGGCAAGCCAACCTTTTCTGCGCTGCTGTTACAGGACCTCTCCCTGGCCTGCTGCCCTGGTGATCTGTCCAACAAACAGTTGAAATTTAATTAAGGCCACCTTCCCCACCCTCTTGCTCTCACTAGTGCCACTCCTCCGGCTGGACAAGTTCTACCGTGGTCTTGTTTATTCTAGCATTTCTGGCGTTGTGATTTTTAGAAAGAAAGCATATAAGCCGTAAATGTCCATTTCTTTTGTAGTTTTTATTAATTAATTTATTTTTAAACTTGATGAATGCAAGAAGCTCAAGGAGAAAAGATGCTCAGCTTTTCAACATCTGCACTACTTTTGGGTTTGCTTTTTGAATGAAGGAGCATATTGCATTCTTCATTACGCTTTTTACATTTTTCAACGTTCTACAAACCACTGCAAATTTCGATAACTGATGACGGAAGTCCAGATCTATTAGGGTCTATTGGATTTGGAGGTTAGAAAATCTTATTTGACCTGATCAATATCTCCCACAAAGACCTTTACAGGCAAGCTGACAGAAATCTTTTGGTCTGGCTCCTCTCGCCCACCCCACGCCTTCACTACTTCTGTTTTACGTTTTTGCCCTCAGTCCCACTCTTATGTTGTTTTGTAGCTTTGAGAATAATTAAGGTTAAATTACAGACTGAAATGTATTAGTTAGAATGTAAATCAGATTACACACACCACGGTGCAAGTATACAATATTTTCTTTCTCTTATGGTCCCCAAACCATCCCAATGAGCCCTACCAACCTTTGTTTGCATTATTATTAATTAAGACTTGCTCTCTAGCATGTTTGGGACTGTGTTTTTACAGTGCTGTGAAAAAGTATTTGACCCCTTCCAGATTATTTCTATTATTGCATATTTAGAACGTGCAATATTAGGCCATTTATTATTATCAAGGGGAACCTGAATATACACATTTTAAAAATAAATATTATTTTACTTATTAAAGGGGCAAAATTATCCAAAATATCACCCATGTGAAAAGGTAATTGCCCCTGTAGTTATTTGATTAACATAATAATAGACTCAACTTATTGAACACCACCAGCCTGGTTGTAGCAATCCTTGCTGAATCTAATCTGATATTGAATCTTATCAAATTAAAGTAGTCACCAAAATATTTCTACAAGCACAATATACTACAATTAAAGGAAATTCCAGAAGAGATTCCAGCAAAACAAGTTTGAGAAAGGTTTACAAAGCTTTTTAAGGCTCTGTAACTGCAACAAACCACAATGAGAGCCCTTATCTCCAAACAGAGGACACTTGGAACATTTGTGAATTTTCCCAGTAGTGGCTGGCCTGCCAAAATTTCTCCCAAGGGTTCAGCGACTACTCATCCAAAAAATCGCAAAAGATCCCCAAAGAACTGCAGGCCTCTGTAGCCTCAGCTAAGGCCAGTGTTCATGACTCCACAATAAAAAAGAGGCGGGGCCAAAATGCAATTCATAGGAGAGTAGTATCGGAAACCAAGAGAAACATCAATGCTTGTCTCACATTTACAAAAAACACGTAGATGATCCCCAAGCCATTTAAGGATAACATTCTATGGACAGATTAATCACAAGGGAAACTTTTTTTGATTACGTGGGTCCCACAAAGTTTGGCATGAAGCAAATTGAGCATTTTAGGAATGTCACACCAACAGTAAAACATGGTGGTGACAGTATGATGGTGCAATGGTGTGGGAAGGCTTTACTGTATTAGGACCTGGACGACCTGCCATTATTAAAGGAACCATGCATTATACTCTTTTGCTGAAAATTCTTAAAGAGAATGTCTGCTCATCTCTCTTCGAGTTGCCAGATGATCCAAAACACAAAAGCAAGTGCACATACGAGTGGCTAAATAGAAACATTAAAGGTTTTGGAGTGGCATGACATGAACCTAATAGAAATACTGTGGCGTGACCTGAAACAAGCAGGTAATGCTTAATTTATCTGAATTAAAGCAGTTCTGCAAGGTAGAGTGGGCTACGGTTCCTCCACATCAGTTTGCTGTTATTGCTGCAATAGGTGGTGTGATTTTAAGCTTAAGGGGGCAGTTACTTTTTCACATTGGTGATATGGATACGTGTTCATAAATGTTCATTAAATAAGTGAAATAATGTGTTTCATCCAAGTTCTCTTTGGCTAAAGATCTGAAACCCTTCAATGTGCCAAATATTCAATAAGTGAGGAAATTCAAAAGGGGAAAATACTTTTTCATGGGACTACATGTTTATATTATTCTGTTTGTGTGTGTATGTGGCAGGCGGCATGGGAGAAGCAGGTCGCAGAAGAAGGAACTCCTCTCACCAAGTACTACAGTCAGTGGAAGAAGATACGGGAGAAGGAGATTCAGCTGGAGATCTCTGGCAAGGAAAGGGTAAGCGTCACCAAACCATGACACAAGAGCTACACAGGAAACATGGCTTCTGGCAGGTCTGGTGTTGGAACAGCACTTTCTTTATTAACTGTGTCTGATGTGTAAAAAAAAAAAAATCACAATATTGGCTTTTTCTTTATTAACACTTTCTCATAAATTGGTATGTTTGGTAAAGGGAAAGATTTAAGTCCCATGGGAAATACACAGATACGGTGACTTTACTTTCCAAGTATAGCAGCAGCTTAATGTATTAGACAGCACAGTGTGTGTGTGTGTGTGTGTGTGTGAGAGAGAGCGTGCTGGAGTTGGAGCATGTCCATAGGGCGATAATGGAGATGACACCAGGCGGAGTGTTGGCGTCGGGGAAGCGGCAGATTGGCGGAGGAGGCTCGGATGGGGAGAGCGAGGGATACAGGAAGAGTATTAGAGTGCTCAGGGCTGCGGCCTAGGCTTTGATCCAGAGCCCCCACACCCGGATCTGATTACTCCCTCCTCCCTCTCCTCATGCCACTGGAGCCGCCTGCCGCCACCTCCATCATAGCGCTTCTGTACACACACACACAGACGCAGACAAGCACGCTCATATTTCATCATTTTTTTAATAAGAGGATCGGTATTGGTTCCTTGTGTGAATTCATTAAAAACTTTGTGGAAATATTTGAGGATATCTGCAACCTATTTTCATTGTCTTTTGTTTGCTGGATAACAGGTCATGAAAGGTCTTGAGATAAATTAAAAAAAACGATAACAAAGAATAATAGAATAATAAATTTTTATTAGGAGAAATGTCTAAAGATGTTTCTTGACCATTTTTAATAGTTTCTTCAGCAAGAAACCCCAAGGAACTATTAATAAAAGGATACAATATCCTAGGAATTGAAATTGGAAACGGCTCCATGCCCTTCTGCCATCCCAAAAAGCTAGCTTGCTAGTAAACTCGCTCACGTTTGTCATGGGTAAGAGACACGAGTGGGATTATAGTATCCGAGACTTGATTTGCATCGTCATATTCTAAGCGATCGATTTAACACCAACCAAACCCTTACAATATAATACCCAACATTTTGTTCATCAACAACATGTAGCTGAAAGTTTGCAGTCCCGCATCACCCTCAAATAATTAGCATTTTAGACATGATGGGTTCAAGCCATTGTGCCTATTTAGTGACATACCAAACTGAGCTCTTATTTAACATATGAATCCATTTTTTTTATTTTTTTTTTATATACTTATAGTCTCTGTTTTTAAATGGGGAAAAATGTGACTTTAGTGCTTTAACAAATTTGACCCAAACACCAATCTGTAGAATCAGCCATCCAAGAGAAGTTAACGATTTAAACATTATGTTTTAACACTTTTTTTTTTCCAGATGGAAGACTTGAACTTCCCTGAAATTAAGCGCAAGAAGATTCAAGAAAAGAACAAAGACAAGAAGGAGTTCAAGGGTCTCTTCGAGTCAGACAGCGATTCAGACAGTGGTGAATTCATGTGCAAACTTAAAGGTAACATTTTTATATTTCATCTACAGTATTTTCTTGCTAGATCTACATCGGTTCATGGCCAGCCAATAAACAGACTCTCCTATTTTCCCAAAGCAATAGTGTCTGATAGTGAAGAGATGCTAAAGCGGCTGGAGGTTAAGGGCTGTTTTCAAGAACACAGCACTTTCACACACAGGTTTCAGACTCCGTCTGACAGTCGGATCACTGAAAACACACACACACACCAGTGCTAGACTTAAGACGATCGTAAGAATTGCATTTCCACAGGTGCTATTGGGGTCCCTTAAGTCATAACTCACTCTGCTGTACATATCCTGTGATTTTTCAGTTTGCGCCTGGCCTCTGTTCCTCTGTCTTTAATGTTTTAATGGGTCAGTCATGAGAGAACCCTGGGTCAGGTGTGGATCTAGACTTAAGGAGCATGGTGGTGATTTTGCGTCTGTTCTCCACAGCGCCGCTCATTATGACTGGGGGGCTGTCAACTTTTGAAATGCAGTCTACAAGTTAGACAAAAGTATAAACTGATGTACATGGCACAAGTTTAAAAAAAAAAAGTTTTTAAACAAGTCCATAGCTTGCCGATCCAAATAAAACTAAATAATTTAAGAGCCAAAAAAATAAAAATCACATTGACACATATTCCATAAACATGAATTAGCCAACCGTTTATTGTTGGTAACCGGATAAAATGACTGGATAGAATAACTTAACGTAATATTTTAGCAAAGAAAATGCAGTGAGCAACAAAGTGAAGCTGGCAGAGTTGTGGCCAATTTGAAAAGATGCACAAGGAAGTTGCTACTAGCTTTAGAAAGTATAACATAGAAAGTTTTTCTTAAATAAACAAGTTACTTGAAACTTATTTGCATCTTGGTTGAAATGAAGCCATCTGATCCAAGTATGGAGTGAGCATGTGAGCAACAGGTGGGCCAGGAAGAGAGGATTAACACAGACAAACAGGCATCCAGGCAAGCAAGATGTGGTAAAAGTGGTATGAATGCAATTAAACTAAAAAAAAAAAAAAAGGCTCCTACACTAATATTCTCTTCTTGGTTGGCCAAGGCTAGTAGGCTAACTGCTGCTGACTGACCTGAATCTCAGCGCAGGTTCTTGCCCTATAGTCACCCACATGATATTTCGCGGCAGAATGCAGCACAGCGGGCACTTTTTTGACAATGCATTGCATTCGTTTCGAGTCAGGCATAGTGTGGACCCTGATTTTTTGACCCAAGCTGAGTGATCTTGTCCAATTAACATTTAGCTCTGCGCTACAGAAGAGGCTGATTAGTCCACACACGCATGCAAACACAGCTCTCGGTGATTTTGTTGGTATACAGTGCACTCAGAAACTATTCAGACATTACAGCCTTGCTCTTAAATAGATTCAAATCATTTGGTGTTTCCATAAGGTCTTGGGCTTATTTATTGATTGATTTTGATTTTAAATATCACATTTACATACGTATTGAGACCCTTTACTATGACACTCGAATTTGAGCTCAGGTGCATCCCGTTTCCATCAATCATCCTTGAGATGTTTCTACAACTGGAAGTTCACCTTTGATAAATTCAGTTGATTAGACGTGATTTGGAAAGGCACACCTCTGTCTATATAAAGCCCCACAACTGACCGTGCATGTCGGTGCAAAAAACAAGTCATGAGGTCAAAGAAAGTGTCCGTAGACCTCTAGGACAGGATTGTGTCGAGGCACAGATCTGGGGAAGGGTAACTCCACCAATCAGACCTTGGTAGAGGAGAGGAGCGTGACCGGACGGAAGCCACTCATTAAAAGCTAGATGACTTCTCACTTGGATTTTGCCAGTAAGGACCTAAAGATTTCTCGGGCCATGAAAAACAAGATTTTATGGCCTGATAAAATAAAGATTGAACTCTTTGGCCTGAATGCCAAATGTTGCATCTGGAGGAAACCAGGCATCGCTCATCACCCAGACTATTCTGCCCCTACAGTGAAGCCTGGTGGTGGCAGCATCATACTGTGGGGATGTTTTTCAGCAGCAGGGACTGGGAGGCTGGTCACGGTCGAGGGAAAGATAAAGGGGTCAAGAACAGAGACATCATTGAGGAAAACTCAATGCTCAGGGCCTCAGACGGGCGAAGGTTCACGTTCCAACACGACAATAATCCGAAACACAGTCAAGACAACGCAGGAGTGGTTTTCGAACAAGTCTGTGAATGTCCTTGAGTGGCCCAGCCAGAGCCCAGACTTGAACCCGATTGAACATCTCTGGAGAGCCCCGAAAATAGCGGTACAGTGATGCTCCTTATACAATCTGACACAGAGGATTGGGAGAAGATCCCCAAATCCAGATGTGCCAAGCTTGTAGCACCATACCCAAGAAGACTTAAGGTTATAATCACTGCCAAGGTGCTTCAACAAAGTACTGAGTAAAGGGTCTGAATACTTTTGTTAATGTGATATTTCATTTTTTGTTTGTTTTTAAAAAATAAATTTACAAAACTTTGTGAAAAACCTGTTTATGCTTTGCCATTGTTTTTTTTGCAGATTAATGAGGTAGAAATTAATTTAATCAATTTTAGAGTAACGCTGTAACATGACATAATAAGACATAATAAAAAGTAAAGGGATCTGAATATTTTCTGAAGTCACTGTAGATTCATTTATTTATTTTTTGCTCAATTTGTCTAATTTTGTTTAATCGTATAGAGTCATGAAAGGAGCCAGATGTGGTTTGCAAGCCATAGAGGTATTTTACCTGCATAAAAAAAACCCACCTATTATTATTAAATATTATATATTTTTATATATATATATATATATATATAAAATCTCAAACTTCAGACATGAGGAAGATTTTCCATCTTTTCAGTATGTGTCCTTTCTCTCCAGCGGCCCGTCTCTCTCTCTCCTTTCTCTGCGTGTGTGTGTGTGTAGTCTGTAGAGCGGTCCAGCTGTCTGCCCTTTCCTCTCCTCCTCCCTTTAACCCCACCAAATCCGGAGTTCCATGGGTCATGTGTCGGCCAAACGCCACCCTCGCCAAATTCTGCAGCTTACGGTCCGACAACCGTGCAAAAAGTCCCGTAGAGGTGGAAGGCAGCGCAAGGCGAGTTTTTTTTATTTTTATAAACATCTGCTATTCATTGTGCAGAGTCTTCACAATGCCTGGACAACTGTCTCAATCTGCTTCTCTCTTGCACGGTTTTGCAGGAAGCGATTTTCTTTTTGCAGGCTTGGATCCCAGTGGGGGTTTGTAATTCAAAACATTTGACTGGAAAGACGTTAGCGGTTGGTCCCTCTGCACGAGGCTTAACTGCCCTATACCGTCACCCCTTAGACCAGGAAGTAGCATGTGCACCTTTTCTCTTCAAGACATGCTGGGGGTCCATTTCAGCAAAGTAAAACATTTACATTGCAGCATGCTTCTTCTTTTTTTCTTTTTTTCACAGCTTTAGCAGTTACATTTGCTGTGCTGTGTTTATTTGGGATCGTTTCAGGCTAGCCACCACTTATCAGTGTGTTAACGCCTATCTGGAGCCTTGGAATGGTGGGGGGAAATGGAAAGGCAAGAGCCAGGCTGTGTGAGAAAATCTCACAGTGGGGCACCTGACAGCAATTAAAGTGTGTGGGGGCTCCTGGAGAGAGCGGCTGACGCCAGTGGCCAAGCCGCCGGCGGGTGCCAACATGATGGCCAGAGGAGGAAAGAGGAAAGGAGGACGCCGATTGGAGTCCTCAGAGTACAGCAGATAGAAAGAGGAGATATTTAAGAACTCTTTCATATACAGTCTCAATATTTACATTCTTCCTCTGTAAGCTGAGTCAGCACCACTTCTGGTTGTCCTACTATTGTTTATGTTCAGAAAGGCCATTTCGAGGCAGACTGTGTAGGAGATGGCTTTAGGCCTCTGGTTGCGGATGAATATAAGATCATTTACTCCAAGGATGAGCCTCAGTTCTTTTGAGGCTTATATGCATTTCCCCCACTTTGTTTAGGTGCACCAAGTTCTGTTTATGCAGCCTTGTTTGCTTTCCACAGAGTTGCTCGTACTAGTGGGAATTGTTGGGTTATATGAAGACCACTTTCATGTTGCCAGTTGCGTAGTCACGTTCCTGTTGATCCTGATTTAAGATCTTTCTCTTCATTACTCCTGAGCAAGCCTCTCCATTCCTGCTGTAGTTTTAAACCATGTTTTAGCTGATCCCTCCGCCTGCTCTGGCGTAAGCCAGTGCTGATCATCTGCCTCGCCATCTTTTTGACCATCAGACCTACGTGAAGTGTCCTGCTGTTGCCCTGCATTCATACTATCAAGTGACATGTCGCTAATCCCACTCCAGGTTTGTTTCTTGTGGCTGTGGGATTTGATTTGATTTTGATTCCGAGTGCCACGATGCGATTTATAAATCGGCTCTTTGTGTCTTGATGCATCTTGATTTTTTATTTCTGCCTACGCAGACTTTTTATTTATTTATTTTTTTAAGTATAGCCACTTGCTGCTTTCAAAAACGTATGGAGAATAATGTATTTGCATTAGGGCTGTCGGAACAAATGACACTTAAACATAAATATTATGTTTTTTGGGGGGTTTTTTTTACGTGTCACTTGATGTATAAATATGGCTCTGAATAAATGCATTCATGCCATACTTTATTTTAAATTTTTTTCTATCAATTTACTAATTATATATAAAAAAACAAACCATTAGGCTCCATATAATTTACAGAAGGTATTATTCGAGTCTCACTATTTCTGTGGATGAACTTAAAATGGTGTACATGTACTGCACAATGTAGGTTCCACAACGCCATGTTATACCCTATGTAGTGAGCACATATAGTGAGTAGGGCTTCACTATATATCGCTTATTTAATCATTATCACAATATTGGCCTTCTGCAATACTGATATCACAAAAGCCTGCACAATATGCAAATAGGCACTCTAACAAGCCACAAGAGTTTCTAGATAAGTATTTTCTAATTCTTTTCCCAATAAATCGTGACCATGGCACAATCCATTAAAATATTTTTGCCAAATAAATAGAGGCCAGTCTTCAACCATGATGCATCACAGGTTCAGCTGTTTACAAAATGCCATGCAATATATTAAAACGATCATCCTATAAGATAGAATGTATCCTATTTTTGTCCGTATTGTGCAGCCTTAATAGTTAACAAGAAGCCATTCAGGATTCAGCCTTAATGTGTGAGGAAATATAAAGTCGAGCTAAATATCAGTGATGGGAAATCATTACTGTGGCTATATAAGCATATTTAAACAATACATTTTATGATAAAAGTATGATACTGCCTCTTTGATTTGAGATACAAAATACGATCACAGTGTAGCGCTACTGCCAATGTTTGCTCTGTATGTGGCAGTCTAAAATTCGAATGCATTCAAATACTAAATCTTTTAAGTAATTAAAATTCGAATGCAATTTTAAGGAATTTCACAGCCTATAGTGTTTATATTTCAGCTAAGATATCATTCATAAGCTTATATAGAAGTCCAGTTAAGACTTTTTGTGAATTTTTCAAGAGAGAATCATGATTCATCAGAGAATAAATTTTTTTCTTATATTTCCCAAGCAAGTAGGTTGTCTACGGTTGTCATTTGTGGACGTGGCCTGTCCAGCTGGGTTTTTTTTATATAAATTTAAATTCTGATAAGGTAGTAGCCAAATAGTATTTGGTAGTAGCCAAATTGTATACAGACTACTTCATAATTTATACACATTACCATTTTGCTTTGGATTAATATGTATTTTTAATAAAACCCAGGGAAGGATGAAATTGTGATTATGTGGTTTTCAGGAACATAAGATTGGTTGGATTGGTCCGAGAAATTTACTTGAGACGGTCATTTGGAATTTACGATTTACCAAATCATTACTAATTTGCATAAAATTGAGAAAAGCTC
The DNA here is from genome assembly GCA_028565825.1 of Olivaichthys viedmensis. Classification (NCBI taxonomy): domain Eukaryota; kingdom Metazoa; phylum Chordata; class Actinopteri; order Siluriformes; family Diplomystidae; genus Olivaichthys; species Olivaichthys viedmensis. The sequence continues at coordinate 6,581,534 of JAOUQW010000016.1, forward strand.
CATTTAAAAAGACATATGTAATGGTCGTTTGCCAAAATTGTAGCTGTGTGTCACAAACCTAAATAGGAATTGAATGGTTGCTTTCTAGGTTGAACAAATATACTTGATTTGCACCTAAACTTTTATTGAACTCCTGCAGCCCACGCGCAGCCCTGCTTGTGCTTTATAAGATGCATGTCTCTGCTCGTCAGCGGTGCACACGTGGTGCTCTGCTGTGCATCACTCTCCTCTGACTGCACATTAGCTCTCCTCACCGCGTCTCGCCTCGCTTCTCTCTGGCTCCTGGGCGCTGCGGGGTAATTAAGGGGACGGCAGCGTCTGCGCCGTGCTCACCTCCCAGGCAGCAGCTAATCAAATCCCACTTCAAAGTCCAGAAATATTCTCCCTCTCTCTCTCTCTCTCTCTCGCGCTCTCTCTCTCACACACACACTTACATACATACATACATATACACACACAGGATTAACAATAAATTTGCCACCGAAGGCTAGTGTCTTGTGTGTGTTATTGGTTGAGTGAACAGCATCGCCATGACATGATTCATTTTTGCTTTTTTTTTTTTTTTTAACTTAAAATAAATATGATGCTTTTTCCCCCCAGTTGGTGGTGATGATGATGATGATGGCCTTGAGGACCTGTCAGACATGAGTGGTGATGATGATGGTGAAGATGCTTCAGAGGGAGAGGAAGACACAGGTCAGTGTTTCTATGCTGTTTACTATTGCAGTACAATCATTTGCCAGGATCTTTCCTGTGAGAGTAACCCTCGCTTGTAGGAGAAGCAGAAACGGTGCATGTTGCCATGCTGTTTAAGTAAAAACACGGTTCTGAGAAGTACAGTATGTGTGCAGCCGTGTGAAGGGGAACACGCAGTCCTACACAGTAGAGTGCAGTTCCCTCTGGAACGTCGCTTCGTTCAGGCTTGGGGCTTCTCCTGGAACTTTTCATTCTGTGTTAGTGTGAGAAACCTTCCATTTCTGCCAGGGTTTAAAGCATCTCGAACATTTACAGCACCAGCCCAAGGAGAGGTGCAGTTCACACAACACATTCATGCATGATGGGAATAATAAAAGATGTTGATTGGTTTTTAGTATAATGCCATGCACTTGCATCACAGAAAAGCCAGAGCTCAGTGAGTCACTTGCCCAAGCATACCTTTAGCATTATTAGTTCTAATACTAGTGAACAAAACACTTAACATTGATAACATTCAATGTTATTGAAATTTTGGACTCCAAGCCTTCCGTGTCCTTCAGCATCTTGCATTTCTCAACTTGATTTGCTTCACAGATGGCAGCGAGGAGGCTGAGGAGAAGGCTTCTGGCTCTAAAGGAAAAGCCCCAAAGCAGGTGTCGAGTGTGAAGCTGCAGGAGCTGGCAGAAGGAGACGAGGATATGGTCGAAGACCTTGAGCTTTCGGACCAGGATTGAAGGCCTCAGTGACTTGGCAAGCAGTTTTTTGTGATGCAGGCATGGATTATGTGATGAAAATGAAAGCTGCTTAATTGATTTGTAAATCTGCCTCTTTGCACAGGTCAAATGGCGGAGTTCAACCAGACACTTGCGATTAAAGTTTCACTATTTCACAGCCAAACATGCATGTTTGTAAACTGCATTGTTCAGTCTGAAAATCTGATATTCAGTCTGTTTTTGTGAATTGTTTTTTATATTCTTTCTCTCTCACCAGTGTATTATATATTGTCTTTACAATGTATTGTGAAATATTAAAATTGTTGCCTCTCATTTTGTCGGTGTATATGTATTCCGAAAGAATCGGAATATATACAGTGCCCTCCAGAATTATTGGCACCTTTTTATAAAAAAATTAGTAATTCAAATTTTACACTCAAACAGTAGGAGAAACTAATTAACTTTGCACTAACAAATCTTTCTGGTAGGAATTTTATTTTTATTTTGAGTTTTCTCTCAAATATATGTGGCACGATTACCGACACCCCTAAGAAATATTTAAAATAAATGCAAACAAATTGGCATCCTCCAAAAAAAATTGTATTACTTGTAAATTGCTCTTGGTCCCCAGGAACTTGTATTGGGGTCTTTGTAAAGGTCTTTGTTGTCTTTGACCATTTCCTGTTTTCCTGGGGTATAAATATGAGGTTGCACACACGTAAAACCCCTTTGTTATGCATCACCATCTGGGGCTTATAACAACAAAGAGACAGATGGTTGTTGACCTGCACAAGTCAGGCAACAGATATAAAAAATTACATAAGCAGTTAAAAAATATTTAAACACAACCATGGCCATGCTAAAAAAAAAAAGTTCAAAAGTTGAAAATTTGCCAGGAATTGTGCAAATCATGAGCATACTGCCTGCATACCTGCAGAGTGAGAAGGATGATGAGGGAGGCAAAGAAGAGCCTAAAGATCACAGTTTCAGAATTGCACAGTTTAGTTTATTCTTGAGGTTGTCAAGTTTCAAAATCAACTGTTAGATGGCACCTTCATAACAACAAGCTGTTTGGAGGGGGGCCCTAATGAAGCTCTTCCTGAGAGCAACTCACAAAATGGAAGCACCTGAACTTCACCAAGCACCATTCTAACTACAATTGAAATTGTGTTTTGTGGTCAGATGAGACCAAAATGGAACTTTTTGGCCGTGCACACCATCGGCATGTTCTGAGAAAAAAGGCACTCACAAAATGAAGCACCTGAACTTCACCAAGCATCATTCTAACTACAATTGAAATTGTGTTTTGTGGTCAGATGAGACCAAAATTGAACTTTTTGGCCGTGCACACCATCGGCATGTTCTGAGAAAAAAGGCACTGCATACAAGGAAAAGCCCCCATACACACTGTAAAATATGGAGGTGGATCGTTGATGCTTTGGGGCTGTTGTGAAGATCATGAAGGCATCATGAATTTCACTAAATACCAGAATATTTTACCTCAAAACCTTGTTACCTCTGCCCAGAGGTTAAGACTTGGCTGGACATGGATCTTTCAACAAGACAATGACCCAAAATAAGCATCCAGATGAACACGGAAATGGTTGAAGGAACATAAAATCAGTGTTTTGGGATAGCCATCTCAGTCTCTGGATTTGAACCTGTGGTTTAAATTAGAGTGCAGTCCACATGCACAAACCCAAGAATATAAGAGCTTAAAATGTTCTGCAAGAAGGAGTGCTCCAAGATCCTCTACAAGTGTCTCCAACCTTTTTAGACATGAAGAGACTTTGTGCTGTTATTTTCTCCAGGGAAGGCTTCTCCAAATATCAACAGTAAGGGTGCCAATCATTTTGAAAACAGTGTTTTGCCAAAAAAGTTGCCCTAGTTGAGTACACCTTTTGGGTTTGAAACACGTTGTGTTAAAAATAAAACTATATAACATCCCCATATATTTAAGCTCATAATATCACTCATTGCATTATTCTTTTTATATGTTCATTGTTGGTTATTTTCATGAAAGGTGCCAATAATTCTGGAGGGCATTGTATATTTATATTCTGACAGGTATCTCCAGAATTGTAAGCACACTTAATGAAAATTAGCAAAAATGAGTGATATTGACTTTAAACCAATGGGGATTTACATGTGTGCAACCTCATATTTAAACCTCAGGGAAACAGGAAAGACTTCCTGATGACCAAATGATTTTATATATATATATATATATATATATACATACATACATTTATTTATTTATTTTATATAAAATCACACTCAGTCATGTATATAATATGTATCCAGTCCGCTCCAGAATTATTGGCATTCTTGGTAAAGATGTGTAAAAAGGTTATGAAAAAATTTGATTAATCTCACTGAGAATCTAATTTTTAATTGAAGTAAATTTATTCTAAGAAAATAAAAATATATATTTCACAATTATTGGCACCCCTCCAGATCCTCCAGGGTCCTAGGTCCTCTCTTGTGGACTTTCCTCTGCAGCTCACCCCACAGGTTTTCAATGGGGTTTAGGTCAGGGGACTGGGATGGCCATGTCAAAAGCTTGATTCTGTGGTCATTGAACCATTTTTGTGTGGATTTGGACGTACGTTTTTGATCACTGTCCTGCTGGAAGAAGCTAATTAACCGCAAATACATTTTTTCCTAACCTTTTTTACCCAGATTTACCAAGGGTGCCAATAATTCTAGAGCTGTCTGTATATACATTTATTTCAAAATATATAAAAACAAAGGCAGTGGAATTGAAGTCTATAAATATATAGACAGTGGTGGATACATTTTGGAGGCATGGAGACAAATTAAATAAGAATGTGTTTGTGTTTCCTGTATGGAACTGTGCTATAAGCCACGACACGCTTTATAAAGAGGCGTCGAGCTTTTTCACTGCGGTGAGGTACTCAGAACAAAAGTTCTTGGGGCAAAGAGATGCATAAACCTGCATTTTAAAAAAACTTTCCGGTGCTCATTTGCATACGCAGAAATGGTTTAGTGTGGAATTAAATGATTTCATCACAGAAGGAGGTAACAGGGTCCAAGTGCTTCTCAGAAAGATGTTCATGCTCAAACTCTTAAATGATGTACTTAATCATTATTCGAAAATCAAGCACACACACATACACACACCTACGCAAGATCCTTTATCCACTGTCTCGAGTGTGCAACCTGCCGTGAACTACATTCAAAAGGTTAGATTTAAATATTCTGCAGCTCCTGCTCATATACGAAATAGCACGAAGAGCATAGCGATCAGTGTATTTGAAGACGTTCACCTCATCAAGACCAGCAAACAGAGGTCACGCTTGCACACATTATTCCCTAGGGTGACGGGAGCGTAATTTTAGCCTGAGGAGATCATCGCCAAGATATAGTTCAGAGCTTGCAATCTGTGGACGCAGCTTTCCCTCGGATGTGCCATATGGCCACTGTGTGCGAGAGACTCCTCACTAGAAAAGCAAAAGAAAACTAGGTCACCAAGCAAGAGTACCACAAAGTCCTCTCAAGTGCTCCCTGCGAATTGCCACTTCTGAGTCGGAAAGTTTGCAACAGCTTTGCCAGGTTCTGAAAATAATCATGCAGAGACCACAGCATTCTGATATTTTATCCTGGTAAATTCAAACTGATCTCTGACTTAAGTGTAAGTGACAGCAGAGTTAGCCTATAATAGATCCTTTGCTAGGCTCATTTAGATAGTGGGTAATGCCCAAGTTGCTAAATTGCTGGTGTGTGAGGATTAAACAGAGATATTATTGGATTGTTTATAATTGATCCAGGGTTGGATGGGTTTCCTATTAAGGTTTACTTGTTGTACTGCAATGGCTGTGAATAATTTGTCTGAATCAGTTCCATGCTAAATGCACTACTCTTTTATTCTAGAACATTTTACTTGTTAAATTGTTAAACTATCAAAGTTGTAATACAAATATGAAGGAATATTTTAACATCGTACACCTACAATGCAGGTTGACAAGCGTATTCAAGTGCTTGAAGTAAATAAACAAACATGATCGCTTAAAGTCTTGTGTTTTAATGTTATCCTAGCAGCCAAAGTTGATAGCTAGGCTTTGAAAATGCTTCGGGTATCATGACTAATCCACCCACTGATTATGAGGTTGAAGAGCCCTTCATGTCTTCTGCATCTACCCTAAACTGGGTATCAACATTAATGTATGCAAAAAACAAATGGCACTCATCAAATAATGGACGAAAAATACTTGGATGTTGTACTACACCTGCGCTGTGTCTGAAATCACTGCCCCACTACTTACTATATAGACTGTTCTATATAGAGCACGATATAGGGGGCAGCAGTGACGGCGTCACCGGACTGAATTCAGACAACACTTACTAGTGAGTGCTCTGGAAACACATGATCGTCACTCGCCGTTACGTAAACAATTTGAACGCTACCATCTAACTAGCGAACTAAAACCACAAAAATACACAAGTATTAAAAGCAAAAAAAAAATTGTATGAAATATATCACTAACATGTATCTGTTGGCTTTTTTATTTACAAATTTTATTCCAGAGGCTAATTCTTGGGTGGCTTAGTACAATTGAAATGGTTTTAGCTGCAAGACTGCAAGAGCTTCTGTATTTCACTTTTTGTGTGAAACACCAGGACACACCTACTTCTCTTCTATTAGCCACACAGAGTTTCTAGCAGAGTGTCACGCAAATTTTTTTTAAACATTTGATATTTGATCAATGTGACGGAAATTCATCATGGTTCCATTCAGTCGTTTCACAAGTAGGAACTTAAAAAAAATAAAAATAGTAATTCATCTACTCAATGAAGCACAAAAACAAATGAGAGCGAGTCGAATAGTAAAGTTGCCCGACTAGACAATCGTGGGCGTCTGTGAGCTCGTGTATACGGAAGAGGGCAGTTAGTGCTCTCCTCCAAGCGTGTTCAGCTGCACGTTGAACACGTTCAGCTGCACGTTGTGACGTTGCATGAACAGCAGTTCGAAAATATGTGGTGGCTGGCTTCATGTGTGTCGGAGGAAGCATGTGTTAGTCCTTACCCTCGTCGGTTGGTAGCTATTGTGCGATAGGGGAAAGACTTTAAAGAATCGATTTGAGAGTTGTACCGCCCATCACTATACTAGTTTATAGCATACAGTCGAGGACAAAAGTTTGCATACCCTTAAAAAAAATAAAAAATATCATTTTTAGCAACAAGACAGCAACAATTTAGTTTAATCATCACAAGTAACAAAAATAATTAAAATGTGCATGTTCCCCTTCACCCACACCCCTTTTCTTCTTGAGATATCTTTGATAGCTTTAGCAGATGTTATACACTGCCTTCTTCATATCAGGTCAGGAGAATGAGTGGGTCCATGGCAAAACCTCTTTTCCAACTATTTTTTCCCCACATTCAATTTTTAACATCATGGAATTTTATTTTTTGTAGATAAACTGTAAAATAGAGGTTTCACCCAGAAACTATAGGGGTGCAAACCTTTGCACTCAACTGTCAAACAGCATGTTTTTATTCTGCATATAAGTGTGTAGTAGGTAGTACTCAATTTCAAACGCTTCGTAACTCGTCTTTACAGCACATTAAGAGTACACAACTGCAATGAGTCACTCAATGCGTTTGCCCATAGGCCTAATGGATGTACATATTCATCAGCAGCCTCCTGCATAATGCAAGAGCACGTAAATATGTGGCACTGTTAACGCTATATCAAACCTCGCAGGCTTAATAGAAGACGAGTGGGAACACACAGATTACAGGGTAGTTAATCACGGCTGTAATGTGATCCTGTACCTCAGCCAGGATAATGGAATCCGTGTGTGCACTTGCAGCATCACTGAGCGAAGATGTTTCATGATTCAGTGACTACAAATGATAAATGTTAAGGTTTTGTTGAGCAACAAGGCGGTCATCTGACAGGAGGAACCTGTGGTCAGCCTTTATACAAAATAAATACCCACTTACCTAATACAGTCAAGCCGGAAAGTCTGCACACCCCTTTCACCTTCTCCACGTTTCATTACATTACAGACTTATTCTACA
>JAOUQW010000016.1:6604189-6614627 GCA_028565825.1 Olivaichthys viedmensis
GAGAGAGAGAGAGAGAGAGAGAGAGAGAGAGAGAGAGAGAGAGAGAGAGAGAGAGAGAGAGAGAGAGAGAGAGGGAGGGAGAGAGAGAGGGAGAGAGAGAGAGAGAGAGAGAGAGAGAGAGAGAGAGAGAGAGAGAGAGAGAGAGAACCTGAGACGAGACAGGGAAAGAGAGAAAGAGAGAGAGAAAGAGAGCCTGAGACGAGACAGGGAAAGAGAGAGAGAGAGAGAGAGAGCCTGAGATGAGACAGGGAAAGAGACACAGATAGAAAGCAATCATATTGTAGCAGCAAACTTAAGAAAACTTGAGGAAACTAATTTCTCTGCATATCTTTTGCCTCCATTAACTCTTGAGGTTGTTAAAAACCTTTCAGATGGCTACAGTACTTCCCAGTTTCAGGGCACGATCTTCTGTCTTATAAAGCAGTATGAATGAAAATAAGGGGATGAAATTCAAAGAGGCTCTGACCCACCCTCCCCTCCCCTCTCCTCTGCTCTACTCTGCCGTGGCAGGCCCTGTCCTGCCTGATGCACACGCATTTATTATTCTCTTTCGTCTGCAAGAGAGCTCGCCAGTGCAGGGTCACCTGGGGCTGCAGCCCTGAGCTGAGCAGCCATCCCAACAGCACACGGTCAATCCCTGCCAAAAACCTCCAGCGCCAGAGGGAGAAAAAAAATGGCAAGATTTTTATCCTTTCCTATTCAGCCCCACATGTCCTCGTCCCACCCAACAAAATATCTGAGAGGGTCCAGTCCAGTAACAGCATCCTTAAAAAACACCCCCTCCCTCCATCACACACATGTACACATGTATATCTTCCTTTGTGTCCGGGAGCCGGGGGAGATGGAAAAGGCCAGTCTTTGACTTTGGAGGCTACAGAATTCCCTTTCCTTCCTCCATTCCTGCTCCTTACATCAAGGGAGCAAGGGGAGCTGGCGGAGGCCTCCAGGTGACCTCATGGCCCGCAGAGAGAAGAGCGCAACAACGTACCCCCCACTCCTCCCATAAACCTCACGCACACACACCCATCCATGCATGCTTCCCAGCCTTTCATTTCAGGGCCTCTTCTTCAAACAGATGAAAGGCCACTCTGCAGGGACTCGGGCAAGAGGGAGCAAGGGAGAGGGGAAAAAAAATGAAAAAAGGAAGGATGCAGAAAAGAAAGAGAGAATGTAAAAGCAGGCCAGTGCAGGGAGAATTCTGGGGATGTGTGGGAGAGGTCAGGGAGACAGCTGCAGGGGTTCACGGGGGCCTGGCCTGCTCCCTGTTAGTGTCAAGGAGCCTATAACAGGCTCTTCTACGGTACAGAACCTAGCCTATACCCTCCCTCGCAGAAACACATCAGATGAGGTGGAGAGAACGGGGCAAGAAAAGCAGCAAGGAAACCAAAAAGAGGAGGAGAACTGCCTGAGGATGAAGTGGGAAGTTTCTGAGAGAGAGGGAGGCTATGATAGGGCCATGAGAGAGTGAGAGAGAGGGAAGAAGAGAAAGAAGGAGGTAAAGAAGCAGCTGGGGCTTGTGTTTCCTTGTCCCTGAGAGGTTTCCTTGAAAAAAAATCCCTCTCAAAAAACAAAAAAATGCCTCCACTGCACGAGCTGTGGAGCAGGAGAGACAACAAACAAGATCATATATTAAAACTTGATCATGGACGACGCGAGACAGAGCAAGAGAGTGGAGGAAATTTCTGGGACAGGCAAACAGAGATTAAATTTGTGTCGTATTGTGGAAAAGGCTTGGAAATCTAATAAGTTTGAATCTAAAGCGAGTGACTATACACTTTTGATGGAGGTATGTACAGAAATGTGCAGACGGAGTAATATGAGAGCAAAAAGTGAAGAAAAAGGAAAAGTGGCAGCAAAAGGGGAGAGAGGTTTTCTAGGGTGCATGTACAGTAGAGCGCTGGGCAAGAACGCAAGAAGGAGAATATCTCCCATCAAAGAGTTGGCAGGCTGAGGCGTTGGCAGCTGCTGACTGGCACAGCCTTATCATGGGCGCATGAGCTCAGCGTGCATGGGCAAGCCATCACGCTCACATTCCTCCGGGGGATGGGGGGTGTTGGAGGGGTGTTGGAAGAACACCTCGGCCTGGTGAGCCTGTTTTCAATGGCGTGGCTTATGAAACTTTAGACCTGACTGAAGAACTGACGGAAACACTGCAAATCATTATAGTGCTGTGAGTGGGCAATTGTAACCCCTTCTCCAAAATTGTCTGCTTTTGTCGATTTTTTCCGCCTTATCTGTGGTATCATCGCAGTGTGTAAAGAAAGGAGAACGTGAGCGTGTCTGACTCCACATGCTGTAAAGAGAGAGACTGCGTGAAGCTGAAGGAGCTGTGGGTGGCGAGACGAGAAAGGGAGATTTAACAGAATTGGGAAGGGAATCAATCGTAAGTGTGTCTGCAATGCACCACGGCACGACACCACAAACCAGGAAACTTCCAGGAACAAGAGAGCGGGCTTCGCGATACTGCACTAAAACCCCTCAGACAGGGGCACTAATTTCTTACAGATGCAGGAGGAGAGCAGCTAAATCATTGATAAATCACGACCCTTGAATTTGCAGCCTGCAATTAAGAATCATCAGTGATCAAATAAAAATGTAAGTTATATGCGCTCAGATTCTTTATGAATGCAAGTGCTGCAAAGAACCATTAGACCTCAAGCAAATTAAAAGACATACTTTATGTAAAAAGTCACCAATGTTAATGACGGCTATCCTGTAAGTTTAAGGGCATGATTAAGATTACGCTGCAAATAAAAATAGCTCATAGCTAATAGATACATTTTTGTTTATGCCTTTGTTTAGTGTCTTCCAGCCTCCAGCAACTCCTGTACAACCACAAAACCGTAAATCCGATGGGCTAGGGGGAAAGAACGAGCGTACTTGTCGTTTCCATGGTATTGGTAATTTAAAGGGTTGGCTTACAGCCAATCAAAGAACAAATCAATATACAGCAAACCTTGGGGCCCAATGACAGCGTTATTTACTACTGTGTGCAGCGGCAGTCGCAGATCACTCACATTGACATTCTAGCACTGGGTGGGCTGGGAGGCTTGAAATAGAATTGTCAGCAATTTCCAGCCTTAGACCATGCAAGCTGGAGAAAGGTGTACCAGAGTGTGAGCCAAAGATAGCTAGCACACGGCCACTCTTTTGCTTTATAATATCACACTGTTCCATATGGCACTGGGGCACTGTACTGATTTTGGAGTTGAAAATGTTTTATTAATGTTTTATATTATCACACACACACACAAACAAATGCATATATATACATATAAATGTCATTTAAACTGTGCCTGAGATCAAATGAATAAGGCACACACACACACACATATAAGTGGGCATGGCCATGCACTCACCGTGGCTGTGGACGCCCATGCTGCTGGCGAGCTGGTAGAGACGCTGTTGCTGCTCTTCATAAGAGCCATGCTCATTCAGTGCTGACATCATCCGCCTGTAGTGTTCCTCGGGGGTCATGTGACTGCCCAGCTCCAGTGTAGGGGTGTGTGAGTTTTCTGTGGAAAGGACAGCAGAGCATTGTGGGATTGTTAATTTACGATCTGAGCAAGCTGCCTTTTAATCTAAACTTTACCCAATCTGAAGTGACAGTCACCATGAACCAAAAAGTATGAAATGTTTAGGAGACACACATGATTTGGTTCATCTGCAACCAAAAACAGTGCAGCGTCTTTCATAAGAGCAAGTTTGTCCACTGAGAACAACTTCTGGAAGGACCCAGGTGTGGATTAAGACTGTCCGAACAAATTTCTAATATACTGTTTGAATTTTCATAATACAGTATTTAAAATTCGAAAGAAAAAAAATCCACATTTGAGTGTTTAGGATTTCTGTTTCTGCTTTTGATTGTTTAATGTAAGTCTATCAAAACATGATGTGAGAAAAGGGCACGAAATAAATAATGTAATTTATAGCATACTTTATTTTTTACATGTTTTGATTATGTTTAAATTCTCTAATTCAGTATTAAAAACGAACAAAGTATGTGATATTACATTGGAGTCCCACTTTTATATTGGGCATATAATGCACTAATGGCATTATATCACACCTAGTGTAGTGAGCATATATAGTTAATTGGGAGCCATTTGGGATTCGGCCTAACTGCATAAATATATTATATTTCTGAGTGAAGACGAGTTTTGGAAGATTTTTATGTGAATGACCAAAATTGAGCTAAATGTCCACGACAACCAAACATTACTGTGGGTAAATCAATCAAAACAAATCTGAAACATTAAAGTTTATAAAAACATTATGACACTGTTTCTTCTTTGCTTAAGAAAGTGACACAATTTTCACATTCCATGGTTTTCCTGGTGCAGTATAAAATTATAGTCTCATTAATATTCGGATGCAATTGAATACTAAATCTTTTAAGTAATTACAACTCAAATGCAGTTTTTGGGATTTTGGGCAAATTATGGAGTTTTGTGACTGAATGGGTAAGTGACACAGTGACTAAACATGACTGAATGACAGAGCGTGTGTGAATGAGTGTGTGAAGGAGCGAGTGAGTGAATTATTAGGTGTGGACCTGGCAACACAGAAGAGACAGTAACCCAAGACAGAGCTGGGGGACTGGTGTAGGAGGGAGGGAGGAAGTGTGCTGGGGATTCTGGGAGTTGTAGTGTGTGTTCCTTGGCCGATGTGTGACAATAATCAATGATATTCAACATTTACATTTCAGAATACTGTAACTCGACTGTGTTCTACTCAGGGGAGGCTGCCTAGGTAGGCAGTATTTTTCAGCAGTGAAGAAAGAACATCTGTAAGAACATCTGTATATTAAGGTTCCTTATTTTGGACAAAATTAAAGGAGCATCATATACTGTATGTGCTTTCTGAGGAAGCAAATCCCATAACTCTGTTCACCGGATGCGATAAAAGTAGGGATTTGACTGTGATTGCCTCGTCTTAATGTGTCCTGATCCCAGTAGTGGATTATACCATTGACGATTGTTGTGTAAATAAAGAGACTTATGAATACGTCCAGTTGTCTCCAATTGTCTCTGTTTAAAGGGACTATATCACAAGCACCAAATGAACAGAGCACCGTGTGTAACATAAGGAATAATGACCAAAGAAGTGTCGTAATACTGTTATCAGCAATGGAGGTGAAGTACACCACAACGTGAAATGGAGTCAGTTATTTTCTGAAATCAAGATGCTGGCGTTATCTTGCTTATATCACGGCTACTTATCACCAGCATTTAAAAAATACCTAAATGATATGAAAATAGGAAACTCATTGTCATTTTATTTCGCTTAGTTTCTGGTCCCCGCCCCACATATCAATAGGCTACCGTTATATGATTGTTGTTATGGTTACATCTTTATAGCCACTTTATAGCCACTGTAGCCTATTAATAATTCGTTTCTGCATAAATCCATAATTAATTTTTTGCAGTAGCAAAGTGTACATATTGAACTAGCCTAAAGCATTATTTATTCTCGTTGTCATGGTTCCAAAATAGTTACATATTATAAGAAACAGCGATCACAGCGTAATCTGTAATTACAGTTTTTAACAGCATTTACATCATGTTAGAGGTGTCCCAATATAAGGGCACTTGCCAGCCAATCCCAAACAAGTATTTCCCATGTTCTTTCTCTTCTCTTCTCTTCCTCTTCCTCATGGGTCAGATAAGAAGCGAGGAAAGTTGTCAGAGGAATCTACATGCAGTGTGAACGAGGAGCAACGGGTGAGTCCCACTCTGAAGGGAGATGACATCCCGGCCCTGGCCATCAGACCTGAACATCTGAAGAAGGTAAAGAGAGAGAATCACAGAGAATTAGAGACAAAAAGAGAGCAAGGGGCCAAGCACTCAGACTGGCTCTTATGACTGGTTTGTTTTGTGCTGTGATGGTTTGGTTTGGACCTGTAACCAGTCCTGAATAGGGATGCACCGATATATTGGCCAGCAATTGGTATCAAGTTCAAGTTCAAATAGTTTTTTGTTTTTGTTTTTTTTGCAGATAAATCAAAAATATTGTTATTTTCACTAACTAAAATGGTTTAAAAATATGTGCTTTGTTTTTTAGGGTGAAATTGTAACTTGGAAGAGTTATTCTGAATAAATAATTTTAATCTGAGGGGTGGAGCCAGAGAGCAAAGGGGGCAGGCTGAAGCAAAAAGTTTTACGAGTTGCATCTGTACCTGTCAAAACTCTGCATTTGAAATGGTGTAAACCCATCAAATTTGATGTAAAGCACAAAGTAAATGTGTATATAATGATTCTCACATGTCACATGAAAACTGAACAGAAAATGTTATTATTATTTTGCTACAATTCAAGATTTGGACAAAATGGACTATAAATTTGCAATTCAGAAAATTATGATTTTGCCACTGAATTCACATACGATGACTTTTGACAGAACACTTGATAGTTTTATCTTCTCTTGGTCTTTGTACCTACAGCTGCGAGCCCCACAGCCCCCTAAAGACTCCCAAAAGCCCCGAGCAACAAGCCGAGTGCTGGTCCGTAAGACTCGCCCTCCTGATGAACTTACCACTGGTGTGAGGGTTGCTGTGACAAAGCCCCTCCCAGTGGACACTGTACTACAGCCATTGGACTATACAGGTAGAGGGGTTTTTACTCCATATTTAAAATATTTAAATAAATACATAACATTTGATTTGCTACGTTCAAATTGGGTTTTATTATTTTATCTGACATCATGACATCTGATTGTTACTTTATTTTGCTAGCTACAGTCAACTCCGGAATTATTGGCACCCTAATGAAATAAACATTACACACGATAATTTAAAATGTTCCACTTAAACAGTTGGAGAAACTTTCCTCTGACAAAAAGGAACTTTAAGAACTTCTTTTAAAAAAAATCTTTCAAAATCATATGTGGAAAATTATTGGCACCCCCAAAGAATAATTAAAATAAGTGCAAACAAATATATATATATATATATATTTTTTAATTGCGCTCTAATTGAGCCGTTCACCATTTCCTGTTTCCCTGGGGTATGAACACATGTCAAATCTCTTTTGTCAAAACCAAAGAGCTTTTAACACAAAATACATGGATTTTGACCTGCAGAAGTCAGGTAATGCAAATTAAAAAATACCCAAGCAATTAAAAATGCCATTGTGTCCTATTTGACCATTCATAAGTTCCAGGAGGGCCACGCTTTGATGCCCAAGGCATGGTGCTGCCGCACAGCATTCTGGGGGGTCTGGAGGACTTTAGGAGGGAGATGGAGGCCAGAGGAGAGATGGAGGTGAGAAGTTTTTTCTGGTGACCGAAAGAGGATTTTGATTAGTGAATCCCCATTAGCATTGCAATTTAGTCCAAGACTAGGCTTAACCCATGTCTGGGAAATGCCTGCTGGGTATTTTCTACCTTTAATGACATAAATTAACCAAAACAATTTTGATGCCATACATTTACTTGACACACTAGTCTTTACCATCATCGTTATAGCGATTTACCAGCAGTGCGATCTGGATTGTGTGTTATCGTCTCGTTCTCTCAGCTCGTCAGGCGAATTCCTGAACTGAAGAAACAGCGCCTTTTACAGTTTGAAGTACAGAAGAGTGAAGAAAGGACCAAATCCCACCTGTATTATGAGTGGGACCAGCAGGGCCATGCCCTTAAGCACTGGTATTATCACATGGCAGAGAGACGCCGGCAGCAGAACTTCATCTCCCGTGAGTCTCGCATTTAGAACGCAATCAGTGAGAGCACCAAATGCATGCAGTAAGGTCCAAAAATTTGAGTGGACTACCGAGAACTTTTATTTTATTAACTATCTATGTTACTAATATGACATTTTGCTCAGTTGATCCTGATTTTTTAAGAAAGCATTTATTTAAAACAGAGACAAACGTCTCAGTCCTCCTATGACATTGCAATGTAGTTCCGAGACGCTGAATATCCAGTTCACACACCGTTTCTGATACAATACTCTGAGGTGCCAGTTTATTAAGTACCCCTTATGTACTAGTGATACATGACTACGGTGTGTGATATGAATCAGGCAGACCAGCATTTCAAGCGTCATTGTTCATGCAAGTAAGCAGGCAAAATAAGTGACCTTAGTGACTTTGCAGGTGGTGTGATAGTTGATGCTGGGCGTGCCGGTTCTACTGTAGCATTGTCGTCTTGGGCTTTTTAAGCACAACCTATTCAAGAGTTTACCAAGAATGGTGCAAATAGCAAAAATAATGATCACTGGTCTGCAATATTGGTGTGCAGAATATCATCTCAGAATGCACCACTTATCAGGCTCGCTCAAATGGGCTACAACATCCAAATACTATGATGTGTGCCAACTTTGTCAACGAAGAACAAGAAGAAGAATAAAGAAAATCAGTGGGAACAGGAGCATCAAAACTGGACTGTTGAGGAGTGTGAAAAAGTTGCCTGGCTCAACAAAACCAGGTTCTGATGGAAGGATCTGAATTTAGAGCAAGAGACATGAGTCCAAGGAGTCATGTTGTTTGGTGTAAACAAAACGAGCCGATGGTGAAAGTGTGATGGTGTGGGAAATGTTTTCCTGTCACATATTAAGGTCCCTAATACCCACTGAAGAACATCTGCATAGTAAAACGTATCTGAACATCATTTCTGACCGACTTCACCCATTCACGGCTACAGTTTATCCACACTCGGATGGCCTTTTTTTTAGTAATAATCACTGAATGTTTCCAGGGACATGGCAGCGGGTTTTCATTGCCTCAGATCTCAAACTTATCAAGCAGCATTTGAAGTCAGACTGTGCAGCTGTCCAATTTTACAGCCACTGCGCCACACAATTATTTCTGCACGATACAACATTCCTGCACAACACATACAGCATGTTGTAGAATCCATCCCCAGGTGGATTCACTTGCAAAAGGAGGTGCAAACGGTTACAAGATGCATCCCTACCGCTTTTTATCATGAACACAATGTCTTGGAGGAGTCGTGATACTGAAGTTCCTTGCAGCTCAGTGGCTCAGTTGGCCTTATGAAGACTCATAAGGAAATCTGACCTGAGCCAGCCTACAAGCTCTGATTAATATTAATATAAATACTTATAAAATAACCTCACTTCACCTCAGTTGCATAAAGCCATGCTGCATTTGAAGCACTGTGGGATGCAGGATCTGCATTGCATAACCGATTTTGTGTTCTGGAGGCTAGAGCGCCATATTTGGAGATACACACAAAGCATTGAGTCAGGGTAGATCAAGCCTACGCCGACGGCCAACGCTAAGGGTAATCCCTCTAGTGTTTGTGTGTGTGTGCTACAGAACACGCTGCCTCTTCACACAACTTTCTAAATGTTCACATAACACATCCACAGGCTGGCACACACACACACACACACACACACACAGTCGAATGAATCATTTGGAGATGAGTGGTGTGCTAGTCGCTCCTGCTGAGAATTGAACATGCGGTGTGAAACAAGCTAGAGCCTCTGTCCCAACCACTAGAATTCATGTCTACTAGAAAGTCAGCCATTTTAAGAGAATTTGTAATGTCTGTTTGGGAAACTTAAAAAAGTGCACAGTGATGCAGAGGCGTAGCTACAGGACAGGAAAAGCAGGCAAATGCCTGGGACCCCGGATATTGAAGAGGGCCCTGAAGCAAACGGAAATGTCAAATGTGGGAACCCCACAGAAACCCCCTAACCATCAGGCGTTTGGGACTTTTCATTAAATTTACAAATGTTCTACTAAGAACATACCTAGACATGTATTCTGTCAATCAGATCAGTGGTTTAAAATGACTGACGTTCTACTAGGAACGCTAAACTAGACATGCTACAGTTTAAGAGCTGTAGTTTGTTCTACGAAGCAGGAAGGCTGATTATATGTCCGTTGATGCGTTGTACTGTGTGCCGTGTCAGATTTGCTGCAGATGCCAGTGGAGGATCTGCTGATGAACCAGTCGAACAGATTCAGAGAAACTCAGGAACAGAGAGAACTGATCGGCCGAGGACTTCCGGCTCTACAACATGGACTTGTGAATATGAGATTATTACGTATATTATTGTATATATGTATATTGCTGTTGGGGTTTTAAACACCTCAATGTCACTGCTGGGTTAAGAAACAGTTCATCAACCAGTAATCTCCAGCTAACAGCCAATCAGAAAGTGACCCTGATGAAGGACGAAAGGACGGTTAACACTGTGCATGGAAAAAGATGAGCTTTAGGCTCTAACTGAACACCTACAAGGTGACCAACAAGGTAGGAGTGTGTTTAAAGCCCCAACAACACTGCTGTAGCTGATCCAGCACCACACACACACACACACACGCACACGCACACACACACACACACACACACTACCATGTCAGTGTCACTGCTATACTGAGAATAAACCACCACCCAAATAATATCTGCTCAGTGGTGGCCCCTTTTCTTGACCTATTGGGTAGGTGGACTTACAAAATATCTCCAT
>JAOUQW010000016.1:6614727-6628999 GCA_028565825.1 Olivaichthys viedmensis
CTCAATCTACTGTAGAATAAGTCTGTAATGTAATGAAATGTGGAGAAGGTGAAAGGGGTGTGCAGACTTTCTGGCTTTACTGTATAACGCCCATGTGCTTATCACCTGGGAGAGTGATGAGTTCGCAAGTGGGACCTAAAAATACGACCATGAGTAACGGCAGCAATGGCTAAAAGCAGACTCGACAACATCCTAATTCTTGGGTGTGGATGTGTCATGTTAAATACAGTCATTCTTCTTTAAGGCCCACAATCCAAATAGCGAGACCTTTCCATGTAGGAGTGTAATGTGTGGTGTTAAAATGGAGACTCCACTCACTCAGCAACTGGGAAAACTGGTTACTGTTTTTTTAAAATTATGATTACAATGCTTTCAAACGGTTACCGTGTTGCCTCATTACTCACAGAGTTACATATACATGCATGCTAAATACAAACTAGAAGAACCTTCAAATCAAATAGAGGAAATAGAGGAACTCATGCGTGTAGAGCATGGAGAGCCCCCACCCCTCCCACCCAATTCTGTGCTCTCAGCTTGAGCAGCTGACCTAATCTGAGCGGCAGGCGGTAAATCTGGCGCTGGGCTGCCGGGGGTATCAGCCTCGCTCTTACCTCCCAGTTGTGCCGTCTTGGCTGTCGGCATGGGCGCACATGCATGTGATTTGTGCTGCCCCAGAGAGATGGAGAACGAGGTAGAGAGAGCGAGAGAGCAAGAGAGAGAGAGCGGGAGGGAGGGAGGGAGAGAGAGAGAGGAAAGAGAAAGAGCCAAAGCACAGAGAGACAGCTCGACCCTGGATCCTACCACAACTCAACAGGGAGAAGCAGAGGAAATAGAACAGTGAGGTAGAGAAGGTAGGAAAAGAGAAATAGGAGGTAGATAAGCCATTCGTAATCTAAAGCTGTCTGAAATCGTACCCTCACTCTCTCATTCACTATTTACTACAGTTGAGTGCAAAAGTTTTGCATCCCACATGTTTTTTGAACGGAAAAAAAGGAAAATGTACCTCTATTTTACAATATATCTACAAATAAAAAGAATTCCAAGAAGTAAAAAATGAAATGTGGGTGTGTCCTGCAGCAAGACAGCAATCCAAACCATAAGACAAAATCAACAGAAAAATCCTCTCTGTCTCCAGACCTGATGTGAAGAAGGCTGTCTGCTGCTGCTCCTCAGAGGATACGAAAGGATCCAAACTTTTGAACTGATATCATTGAGATTTGTTTTACTATTAATACCCTAACATACACTATTTGACCATTTTTGTTATTTGTGGTATAAATTACATTTATTTGTCCTCTTCATTTTGTCCATTTTGTCCTATCTTACTTACTTAAGATTGCGCCAGAAACGCATCACCATGACCTGTCGTCACATAAACAATCGGAACGTCAACAATATGTACAAATGTACTAAATAATACTAATAGTAAAGACTAAAATATGTTTCCCCAGCTATGTCAGAAAGACACATAAACTACACTTTCAAACACCCCTACAAAGGGCCGTACCATTTCTTAACTGTTAACACTGGCTCCAGCTTGACGCCCTCATTACATATTCATTCATTGTGAAGAGAAAACCTAAGTATCTAGGAAAAACTTTTTTGTACATTTTCTGGCTACCTTACTCTTAAAATTTCAGTGGATTTAATTTCTCTATGATGTAGACTAGAGGATGCAAGACACCTATAATACACTTGCATTTTTTAGAGTATAGGGTGTAGGGGGCCATTTCGGATGCAAGGTGTGTTAACTAAAGCTTGTGCCTGAGTTATGTAGCTAAAATCTCTGTAGAATCACCTTGGGGGGGGGGAACAGAATCCGCCAAATGTCATTGTATAATTCGCACTCTGCGTCTATATACGAGGTTGGCCGCTCCGATGTCTTTAAGTACATTTCGAGCTAAAAGAAATCGCTATGCATTGTGGTACTTTTGCGCGAAAGTAGTGTGCGTAGGTGCACTTTGGGTAATAATGTAGTGAACTATACACTATAGTAGAACTATTGTCCTCTGCGAATTCGGACTATGCTACTAAATGGCTGACACCCAAAATAGTGCACAATACGGTAAGTAGGGAACAAATTCAGAAATGGCTCAAATCTATAGCTAAACAAGACGCAGAGATGTAGGACACACTATCCACAAAAAAACAAGAGCTACACTAGTAATCTGGCATAATTCTCACTATCTGATCAAATAAGGGCCAGTGACAATGATATACCAAATGATAACAACTACAGATGCTACACAACAACAGATGCTACACAACTACAGATGCTACAACTACAGATGCTACACAACTACAGATGCTACACAACTACAGATGCTATACAGAAAAACTCAGAGACAAAATGAGAGAAAAGAGTAAAAATAGTGAGTTTGTTTGTATGAGTTTGTGTATGTATGAATGGGTAAAGTCCAAGGGGTGGAGATGTCTAACTCTGTGCCACAGCTACCCCTCCTCTCCTCTTCTCTCCTCCTCCCATCCCTATACTCTTCCTTCCCTTTGTCACTCTATCCCACCCTTTCCCCCAACCCACTCCATTTTTTAATGTAAGGTTAAACAGCTCTGATTACATCACGCCGTCCTGCTCAGTCACACACACACACACACACACACACACACACACAGGTTTGCCTATGAGGCTCTTACCTTTGGGAGACACGCTTCGGGACTTTTTGCTGTCGGACGGGCACTCGCTGCTGCTGCTCGGGGAATAGGCTCTCTTCTTGCTTAGAACGTCATCTGGAAGAGAGGAGCAGAGCGGAGGAGTTCAACACCGAGCCCAGGGGAAATGAAGCAAGGCTGCCTCGCTTGCTAGCTCACTAGCTACCTGAGTACATGCTGGAGCTGTGGGCGAGACGAGGAGCTGCCACGGCTCTGCCAGAGATGAGAGGGCCCTGTGCCAGCGCCGACGACAAATCTGTCTCTTACCAACGCGCACAGAGATTCGGTTTCTCTTTCTGTCACGTGCGCTCTCCTTCTGTCTTGCACAAACACACTCCCTCCTCTCTCTCCTTACTTTCTGCTTCACTGTCTCTTGCTCTTTCTGCGTCTCGCTCTCTTTCACCCTTGATCTCTACGTCTCCCCTAAGTTTACGCACCCCCCTGGTCTTAAAAGAACTGCACAGAGCAAAAAGCAAACAGGAGTGAAATCAGATATCAGAACTCATTTTGGAAAGCGTTATTCTAGGTTTTTAGACTGTTTACAGTCCATATAAACCTCACACCTTTAGCTAATCTTTCTTCCTCCCTCTCTCTGGCACGCTCTCGCTAAACTTTCACTTCTCTCTTTTAAGGTTTACGTCTTCTCTCCCTCTTTCTCTTTCTCCCTCTCACCCTTTGTGTTGGAGTCCTGAGGCTGTCTGCTCTAGCCCGGCGCAGCTCGTTGCTCATTGCTCGTGTGTAGTGTACGATTACAGCACCCTCCTCCCCCAAGCGCGCATCTCAAATCAATATCCTGCTAATCATGCTGGCAGGGGCTGCTGAAAGTATGGTGCTGCATGCAGGCAGGAAGGAAGAGACCGTTTGTCACTGCACCTTCTCTCACTCCATCTCTCTCTCCTTCTCTCAAGCTCTCTGGTTTTGCGCCTCAGCTGAAGCCGCAGATACCTCTTCCTCTCTTTCTCTTTTGGCCTTTGAACGTCTACAATAGAAACGTTGTGACAAAACCGGCCTCATCTGATCTAATGAAGCACCTCAGAGGCAGGCTATGCATCCATCTGGCTGATCACACTGAAAGCTCAAATAAGGCGAGATCCTTATATGGCAACGTGCCATGGAGAAACTGGACCGCAACTGTAATACAAAAGCCAAATTACACACACACACACGCATACACAGACTGCACTTCACCTCTTGGTGCCAAACACTCTGTTCACCGCTCTCTCTCTGATAAGAGAGGCTGAATAAGAGGAATACGGGTAGAGAAAAAAAGCAAGCCCATGAATGAAAGGACTTGAAAGGAGTGGCAGAGCGAGGTCTGTGCGGCTTTGTGAGGAGAGCGTCGCACTAATGATGGCGTTTGATGTGTTTTCTGAGACGGAAGGCGGCCTATCCTCTTCTAGAGAGTGGGAGCTCTTTAATGGGCATCTCCCGTGCTCTTTAGTCACAGCGCTTTCCTTTTCCACCTCTCTGAATCAGTCCATCTCTCTATCCCTGATCAGAACTGAACAGGAAGAATTTCATGTGCAGTGCATCTTTTGCCCTTTGCTATTTTGCTTGAGGAAAATCTATATTTTCATTTCAATTTTACAAGACTGTGTCATCAAGCTGTACCGTTTACAACCAATCCACCAGAAGAGCAACTTCTGATGACTGAGTGGGTGCAATGACTGAAACTTGCAGTACAGGTTTGCAGAAATAGACAAATCATTTGCATTATGGTATTATTACCAAAAATTCAGTGGGATGGGCAATGAGTGTATGTGCTGTCACATTCTCTTTCTCTCTCTCTTTCCTACTGACCCTAATCTCTCAACTCTGTCTTTCCCATAGGGCCTAGAACTGCTATCTGCAGCCCTGTCGCTCCACTCCTTATCAGGCCCCTTCTCTACCCAGCCTGTGCCTCTACCATCTCTCTAGCTCAAGAAGGGCCTCATCCAACATCCCTCTTTGTTTCCATCTCTTTCTCCATCTCATCCACATCCACTACTCATTGCAGTCACTCAAAAATTATTGCATAAAACATCCAGCATGGAGTCTCTCCAACCAGCTAGACTCAAGGCTAACGTATAAAAAATTCAACTGAATAGCTACATTGAGTTTGGGTTGCCAATTTATTTAGATCAGTATACCTAATAATCTGACAACTCAGAGTAAGTTGCTAATTTAATGTTATATCAAAGCTTGACACTGATGCAAGAATAAACTGTAGAATAAACTTGCTCAATCAGGCTAGCCAGTTATCTAACCAGCCCCTGGATGGGATGCCAGTTCATCGCACGACACCACACACTCATTTACAACTCAGAGTAGCCAATCCACCTACCATCATGTTTTTGGGAGGTGGGAGGAAACCGGAGTACTCTAAAAAAAGAAACACGCGGGCAACATGTGAAACTCCGCACATTCAGTTGGATGTATGCTCAGGATTGAATATATACATACGGTATATGCACTAAGTTACCAGTTTATTACTTACTAGACCAGTATACCTAATAATGTGACAACTTAGTGTATACATACTGTATGTACACTTGACAGTTTATTGGGTATACTGATCTAGTAACTATTGCACTGGCAACTCACCTTATATAGGCTGGTGTATAGTGGTGAAGAGTAAAAGCAGATCCTTTTATAAATAAACTTAACTAGAGCAAAAGAGACTACTGCGATGGTAGTTTGGTTGGCTTTAAGACGGGTCAAAGCCAAAGATTGAAGCAAGGCAGCGTGCCCATGGCACCAACACAAGGCAAGCGAAGGAAGCCTGGCTCCACAGCACGCTCTGTCTGCTTTTAGCGCTTGGCCCTCGTTCACATAATGCACTCAACAAAAGCAAAGAGTGGAGGGTCGGCACACAGAGGAAGAAGACCTTATTCTGCACAGAGACTTGGAGGCGGGCAGCGACATTGACTCACACTGCTTCTTCTGTTCCCTTCAGAAAATTCTGTTCCCTTCTCAGTGTAAACTCTCCCATTGTCTCCCTTGCTCTTTCCCCCAATTATTTTCACTGTGGTTTTTCTTGCTTTTTTGCTATAAAAGAGTTTGACGTACAATGTAAACATTGTTAAGGTTTCAAAATGTACTGTTTCCTTTCCAGTCCATGCAATCCATAAGGGGAAACTAAGCTGCCAGCACAGCCCATTTTGAATTCCTCATGGTTGTGATGTCACTACCATGGACACATTTACATACGTCTGCCTATAATTACATATGACCAACTATTCAGCCTCCAGCAGCTTGGCCTATCAAGTCTTGATGAAGTGATGAGGAGTGCTGTTACTGAAGTCTGTAGCAGGCCTACTGGAGCAGAAGCTGATTTTTATTTTTTTTGTTCTGGTTATGGTGAAGCAATTGTATCTTTGCATAGCCTTCCAAAGGATCCAAACATCAGATAAGAGAGGCTGATTTTTTCTCTGAGAATTTCAGTCTGAGCTTAACGGTTTGTTCAGCACATTTTAGAGTGTTTTGTGAATGAGGCAACATTGAAGTGCAAAAAGGTTACTGCTGAAAGATGGGTTAATTTCAACAATATTGTACCTGACAGCAATGATTATTAATGACTTTTCTGTATAAACATTGATGCACAATAGGTAATATGCTAGCTAGCTACCACCTTGCTAATATATCTGCTAATTACATAGCTGTCATGTCAATAAAAGTAGTATCTGCCTACCTTCAATAGCTTAGTTGGTAGAGTAGAGGGCTTTAGGTATTAATGTTTCAACTCCAGCTTGAAAAACAGCTAGTGTTTCTGGTGTGATGTGACTTGGCCTGGATATGTGGTTCATTTGCACTTTTAGAGCAGTGGTAGCTCAGCGGTTAAGGATGTGCTACTGATCAGAAGGTTGAAAGTTCAAGTACTGGCACTACCAAGCTGCATTTGCCTTTTATGTCGATGTTTTAACAGTTTTGAACTAGATAACGAAGCTAGAAGCTCACTTTTGTAGTATTAGGCTAGTTTCAGGGTTGCCAACTTTCAGAGATGTCTTGGTGTGATATTTGTAGGCTTAGAGTGTTAGAGAAGTTTGTGTATCGTTCAAGGGTGTCTGTAAATACATTCACTTCGCGTATGTACCTTTCTAGCTAGCTAACGTTAGCTGGCTGGTGGCTATATATCTTGCATTCTGCTTGGCAACACTAGTGAGCTGTCATTATGTTAATTACGTTATCTAGTAATCAGTTACTTTTGTCTAAAACATGATAATATAACATTATGTTACAATTATAATATAATGCTGATCTGAAATTAGGTAATAGCCAGTTATCTATAAAACAAATGTAATATGCCATATGCGACCTAAAAGCTAAATATTTAAGAGCACAACTCCTCCAAAACAAAAATGGCAGAATCACTATATATCAGATAGCAGAAATATTGCCACAGCAGTGATACAGTCATTGCAGAGGGGAGAGGAGAGGCAGGGATTCAGTAACGCCTGCCTGCCACTGCCTGAGGGCCAGAGATGAAGGCAGAAAGCCTTTAATACCAATTAAATGTTGCCTCTTAAGACGCTGATGCTTAGATTTAGCACCAAACAGGGAGTGCTGGGGCTGCTTTGTACCTCAACCCTGCCAGCCTGTACTGCAGCCATTTTGCTTAAAGCCTGTAGAAAATAGGTTAGGCTTCTTTTCTCTTTTCCTCTCTCTATCTCTCTCTCTCTCTCTCTCTCTCTCTCTCTCACTTTGCCTGGAAAAATCAGCCTTACAGGCATCATAGCATAGTCTCTGCCCCTGCTCTTAAACACATTTAACTTCAGCCCCCATCAGGGAAAAGAGTGCAGGAAAGACGAATAGGGGGGTAGTTTTAATATAGGAATAAGAGGATGGGAGAAAAAGAGAGAGAAATAAAGAGAAAGGAGAACTTGAAGAGAAAGAGGTGGTCTCTCGCTCTGGTCACTGACAGGTTGGGCAGGCCAGACTCCTTAATTCCCTTTCCTTATTCCCTTAATCTGTCATCTTTATCAGGCAGGGGAAGTGGCGGATGGTGCGGCGGAGCCGCGGCCTCCAATCAATCTCCACATTACAGCTGACAGAATGGTGCTAATAACTTATTGATCCCCCTGTTTGCGGGCCTCAGCCAGGACTGAAAGGCTACCATTGATTGGCCGCGGGGGGGGAGGCTTCATGGCGCTTCCGCTAGCCCAGAGGATGCGACGCCACCTCCCTCGACTGCCGCTCTCCCGCTGAGAACCTCAGGGGAGGACAGAGAGAAAGGGAGAGAAGGACAAAGACTAACAGGAAAAAGAAAAAGGCTAAATGCTAAAATTACAGAAAAGATGTACAGAGATGGGAAAAAGGAAAGTTACGCCAAGAGATCAGAAAACAAATGGAGAATAAATTTGTAAGCAGCCACCAGGGTGAACCATAAGAAAAACACAAATGCTGAGAAATAATAATAAATAATAAATAAATAGTAAATAAGTAATAGCACATTCAAATTAGGTTATTCTGGTCTCCTCTCTCACACGCTCTCAACCAACGTTCTCCCTTAGGGCAGGAAGAGAAAAAATCGAAAACACCTTATATGCCTATTATGAGGGCTCTGGTTTGACCGCAAAGCCACGTTTAGGAGTCTACACAGGGAGCCAGACGATCTGCTGGCGCCCCTGCCCTCCCCCTCACTCGCTCCTCCTCTCCCTCCTCCCCCTCGCTGGGTCGGCCGGAGGGATATAGGGAGGGAGGAAGGGGGAGAGAGAGGGCTGCCGAGGCTCCGTCGCTGGCTGAATGGGACTGACGCCTAGGCTGGCTCTGCTGTCTGTCCCTCAGATTTAATTAACGGCCCTCTCCGTGGCGGCGGCCAGCAACCCCCCCCTCCTTCTCCGCCTGTCTCGTGCGACTCCGCCGCTGTCTGCTCCCCCCTGATAGAGCAGGACTTTGCTTATTCTCCTACACTTTTCCAACCCGGCTTTATTTTTCTCCCCCTCCTTCTCCCTCTCTGTCTCCCTGGCTCCGTAACCGCATACCCACGGCAAGTCAGACATGAAAGGAAGTGAAAGAGACTGTGTGAAGGAAACAAAGAATTTTTTTTTAAAGGCGGCGGAGTCTCACAGTTTAACATGGAAAAATGAACACTTGGGTGTGCTTTGATCTGCCCTATTAGCAGCACAATATCAACATTTGTAGCGCTAACCTTAATGTCTATGTGGCAATACAATTCTGTTTTCCACACACTGAAACACTGTATACCTACAGACCCTGAACTAATAGTTGTGACTAATAGGTGTAACTGGACAAATTAATAGTTGTGGCTCAGAATAACCCTTCATTATCCGTCTGCCATATTCAGTTTTTCCATGGCTATGCACTGTCACTGTTGACATCATCACCTCTAAGGCTCCTGTCCCACTGTCCTTGCCTGCCCTTGCCTGCCCTTGTCTGACCCTTGACCTGACCCAGTGACAAAAATGTCTCCAATTTCACTTGCAGACAGGATTAAACCAGCAATTGGTTGGACTGGCTTATTTACAGACAGAAAAAATATAAATGCTTAAAGAGCCTCTTAAATTGCCCTTTAATGCTCACACTGTTAGATTTTAGTCCCTAGCCCCAGCATGGATGATTAATTCATTTGATTTTAAATAATGAATAATAAATTGCTTGACATGGCGGTTCTGCAAAAAAATGTCATTAGACAACAGAAAAAGGCACAGAAGTGTGTACACTTTTTCCTTAAATAAATCTAAGATGCAAATAGGAATTGGCCCCAACTCTACCTGGCACCCGCCCCCTTACCACAGGTAAACTGGTGCTGCATGGCCTGTATTTGCATATTGGAACATGATAGGCTCTTCTATTTTATGATGCAATAACACTTGTCACATGTTAAATACAAATTCAGATTTTCCAGTAAGACTTTCAGCTCTACCTTGTTTCTTAAAAGAAAACTACTGCGATTATAATTTGCACACATTGACAAGTCTGCGCAGTCAAATTAATTCCTAGAAAGGATTTAACCATTTAAAACACATTGTACAAATTTTAATGTGACTTTAGAAATCCAGGTAAGTATAATGTCTCAATTAAACTTATGAGAAAATAGTCTTTTGAATAATCCAAAAACCTGAAGTCCAGTCCAAACACCCCGGCCATGAAGATAATTTCATATGTACTTTGAATCATTGGGCCAATTAGATAGAGAGCGGAGAGACACCATATTAAGACATAGTGACTTTTTATGATAATGTGAAACCTAGTGTGCATAATAGGATTTAAGTATTATTGATTTGCATACAGCCATCCATATGAAAAAATTATGAACTCGAGCCCACTCAAAACTCAATACATTTTTGATTTGTACATTGTTCACTTGGAGATTTCAACATCGTGACATAGACACAAGTTGAGTTATTAAACTTTTCTAGCAAAAAGTAGTTTGCAGTTTTCTTTTCTTTTCTTTTTTTTGTTCTGCGTCATTATGAAACCTTGAATATTTAAGAATATATGTTTTATAGGAATAGAAAAGAGGCAATAAAAAATATAATTAGATGCACCCAGTCACAGATACGTGTAAGTTTAACGTTTGGCAGTGTAGCTCAGTTAGCAACTTAGATTTAAACACAACATATTGCCTAGTCCCAGTGCAGATCTGGATTAAAATGAATAAAGCATGGTTGTTTAACAGAGTGATGAGATAATGAGGAGACAGCATTAATATACATTGCCAAATTAAGCAAATTAACATTCGGACACTAGAAAGAGGCTTAATTATTACAAGAACAAAAAAGGTTAAACCCTTACACTAAACAGAGAGAGAGAGAGAGAGACAGAACTACCAGTATGCTAATAATGATTAGAATTTTGGACTTGAGGTGAGTCTTACCTGAGTGTGTGGAGGCAAGGCTGATGTCAGAGCAGGACTGGCCCTCAGGCATGCCGTGCTGTCGGGTGTGGTGCAGGTTGGAGATGATCGTTGAGAGGTCACTGTCTCGACTAGTGAGAAAGAGAAAGAGAGAGAGAGAGTGAGTACCAGTGGGGATTTCTAATCTCACATGCAGCAAACATAGCAAAGCATCACCTCGCTCAGGCACTAACCGCAACAACACAGAAAAATGACTCACAGTATGCACAGCTCTGAAAGGAAGTCTAGACATACAGTTCAGCAGTCTTACATTACGACTGCCTTTTCAATCATTAGTAAATCTAAACATGCCAAAAGCTACATGATAAACCCACCTAGCTTGAGAAGAGGAGTAATAAATGAAGTAACATTTACATTTACAGGAGAGTTAGCATAGCTTCTTCCGCAGTAGCAGTACAAAACGGTATCACAACAATCCCACAGTCAACACCCACAGACACATGACAAGCACCTACACCACAGACACACAAAGCCTTCATACTGGTCTTGCAGGGCACTGAGGTTAGCCATAACAGGCTTCCTCTCGTTGAGCAGAACCCTTCTGCATTTCGCCCTTTCCCTGCCACTGTGCCCTTTGTCTTTTGGATTTAAAGCGTATAATAGGCAATGACAGATTCCTGCATCAAGCAACTTTGAGTCTCATCCTGTCTCATCTTCAGTCTTAAGATGTTCTAATAAACACATTCAGGGCTCCTAAGCAGTTTAGGAGCTTAAACGAAGTGATTACGGTTTTTAGCATTACCCCGCTGAAATCAATTAAGAGACGCAGACAGTGAGCCGGGATAAACCATCGGAGGTAGCTGTCATTGCACAAAGGCAAACTGATAAGGCTTGAATAGAAGCAGGGGCATCCTAAAGTGGTCTAACATCTGCTGAACATGGCTTTTAGGAATTATTGGAGACGTCACCATCAGCTCAGAGCAAAGTTTTTCTATTTTTCAGAATTATTTATAACTCTATACATTATGGCATTCTTACAAATTAGTGTTTCAGACAGTATGAATCTAAGCCCTTAAACATATTACTTATCATCGTAATGCATATTATTCAGTAACTACAGTGAAACTAATAGGAAAGTATGTAGTTCTGAGAATAGGCAATGTAAGTCTGGACCCGCTAACAGGTTCTGGGACTTTGAGGGCATTAATCAATGAAATACTTGGTTTATACTAACGATTAATGGACCCATTGCCCAGTGTACCCTGAAAAGCTTTCTGTCACCCATTGCGCATTTCTCCTTGATACACTCCTCAAGGCCAAAGTGACCGGCGTACAGATTAGGACCGGACAGGTGCATGCTTCAATTCATGACCCCTCCCCCTCTCGTCCCCTTCGTTAACCCAGGGTGTTATTATCTCCGCTTGGGCAACTAATGAACCTGTGGACGAGGATAGAGGAAGTATGTCATGAGCGTATTTCAAAGCAATCTGATTAAAACTCCTTATGTAGCATAACAGTGTGGAATAGCCGATTAGAATTTAGCCAGCCATCAGATGCACATCTCTCAGCGCCTGCCAGGCTGAGGCCCACACTCACGACCAGGGAGGTCTCGGCAGCGTTTTTAACGACCTGTCGCCAGCTACAGCGGTTCGTCTCGCCACCATTTTGCCGTAGCAGGCCGGTGGCCCTGCTGATTGTGGCAGCTGAAATGCTAGTTTTACAGGGCTCAGATTACAGGCTGCGCCTCGGTAATGTCAGCCTGTCACGCTTTCAGCATGGCTAAAGACAGTACGCCACGGGAAAAAGAATTTCTTCTTATTCACCAAGCTGGCCTGACAATTCACTTGTCTTTCAGCTTGAGCCATATCTGCCAATGCCAGTTTCCCACAATGACCAGTATACATGGAAACCTTTAGCATAAAGGAAAACATAGTCACAATTTGGGAAATAGAAAAGCATGAATATTTGGGAATAATAATGATGATGACAAGTACATTTTAAATTCATTGATATTGAAATACACTATTGTTCCTGTGTTCAGTTCATTCTGTTGTGAACTCACACACTGACGGCTTCATATTGAATGTACCATTCAGGTAACTTACAGAAAATACAGACCAAAACTAAACAGAACATAGTTTAGCAGGTTGTCTCCTACCACTCAACTTTGTAAGCTGCTTTGTAATCAGTGAGCTAAGAATATATTTATATATTTTTAAATTCTAAATAATTTTTTCAGTGATCTGCACTGGTATTAAATTCATTTCTCCTGATCTAAAAAAATATCTCTATTAACTATGCATCTCAAAAAATGATCAGTAAATCAAAATATAATTACTGTTAACGGCAATTATTCTATATTATTATACATTTTTATGAATTTTACATTTTTTTAAGACACCTTTAAAATTTCAGCCTTTAGAATATCCATGGTATAGTAAAAAAAAAACGTAATTTTTTATTTGAGGCTGTCATCAGCCGAGGTCATTACAATGATGGCTGAAGCAAGAATTTTCAATGTTCAAACATTTTCAAATGCCACCCAATACATCTCCTGAATTTTGCACTGATATGCAAAAGTCATATTAGAATACAGCAAAAAGAACGTCTCACCTAAATAAGAACATCAGTGAGTATACATTTGCATAAGCAACTCTAAATTATGTGTTATTCAAATATTAAACATTTTGTTTACTGAAACAGTGCTTCAACTTTTTAACACCGTAGCTATCTGTTGGTGAAACGATGCCATTCTGCCTGGTAAATTATTGATGTATATATTTAACCTTTACATTTAAGGGCTACTCGGCACATAAGTCTCCACAGCCCCCATATCCTCCCACCGTCAGCAGTGCATTAATCCACAGAAGATATGTGCTGTAGCCCTTTGCCCTGTCTCTTCACGCAGGTTATTATCCTCAGGCCAAGGTTCTGCCGTAAGCTCACTGAGCAAGGACGTTGTTAGCGAGGTAATTAGCACGCTTTTTTCCTGGGTGGCTCCAATGAGCCCAGAGCAGCTAATGAGGCCTCCCCCGACTGCCAGCCAAGGTCATAATCTGCGTCAGGGCTCATCCTAACACCTGGCTGCCTGAGTCAGCTATCCCAAACACACGCTATGGAACTGACAGCTCCGCTAAGGACATGAGTCTGTGCTTATCATGCATTGGAGACTATCCACATAATCTCACATTAAACCACTCGATACTTTTCATCCCTATCACCAGCATAATGGCCCAGATATGCTGTTCCAATACCGACACTCATTCCTTAGCATCTTTGTTTGGAGGTTCATCTCAAACTAAGCAAACCTTACATTACATTTCAAATTTAACTTGTATACACAGAAGAAATCCAATATTGTCCCCAAATAAGAACGATACACAAGACAATGTAAGCATTCAATAATCTATCATTTGTTTATTCTTCTTAAAAACCAGACCTGTGGTTTTCAAGGCCAATCCTGAGGATTGCCATGCCATGTAATGCTAATTTTCTATTTTCCTGTTTTAATAGCCGTAGCTAAGCAGAAAATTGATAATGACCATTGGGTCTTTAGAACTTAAAATGAGGATCAATGAACTATGCACTTCATATTTCCTTTCCAATCTAGCTAAAGTTAGTTTGAAATGTGTTGCGATGTTATGAAATCAGATAAATATGTTCAAGTTCATTGAAAAGAAATTGCCAGAAAAAAAAAAGGAAGCAGGTGGATCATGAGGGTAGTGGGCAGCCCTTCAAGTTCAAGTAGGTTTTTATTGTCATTTCTCCATATAACTCGTATACATTGAAATGAAATGTCGTTTCTACAGG
>JAOUQW010000016.1:6632290-6644652 GCA_028565825.1 Olivaichthys viedmensis
CACCGCGGCTCCTCCTGAAGTCAACAATCATCTCTTTTGTTTTATCCACATTAAGAGATAAATTGTTGTCTCTGCACTAGTCTGTGAGCCGCTCCACCTTCCAGAGCCAGTGTCAAACTCATGACGCAACACATGTAGTCCTGCTCACCGCCCACCTGTATCCCATATGTGATTTAAAGTGATGATAGATGAATGTACCAATTTTAGTCGTAATTCTCGCATTAAGCAACATATTTGTGGGTTTGTGCGAGGTGCAATGAGAAACAACCCAAACCCATCAAAGCTGATTGAATCACTGAGAAAGGAAAACTGAATCACCACAGAAAGCAGTCAAACACATCTTCACTGCCAAAAAGCTATGGTTTCAGTACTCATATATGCAGCTGCAAGCACTGCCAGCTAGGCCTCACATGTGGCGGGTGGTGAAGTGAAGCTTTGAAGGTGGATGAGACCTATACGCCACCTGGGCAGAACTTTGCCTGGCTCAGCCGGTTCCTGAGATTCAAACATTGCTGGCACACAGAAAGAATGACTGGAAATGAGGCCAACAGGTTTGTGGACAACAAGTGCAGGCGCTGGGCTGGTTTAAAAAGAGAGCCTAGCGAGGAAGAGAGACAGACAGCTCCAGCAAGGCACAGATAGTGGAGATGAGAGCTGGTGCCACTATATTCAAAGGTCATTGTAAGACAGTGAGCAGAGAGGACATCCTGATGCCCAGCCTGACACTATTATTGAGAACACAATGGAGACAGTCTCACCATCAAACTCACACCAGCGCCCTGCCTGCCACCTGCCGCCTGCTTACAAACCAAAATAAAAGGCTGGCTGTATATGTGCTACTTATTATTTAAGTTAAAACATTAGGTCTGGTGAGGGTTACAAACTTTAAAATACTGTAGCTACTTCCTTTTCCTTTCTTTTTAAAGACTCATCATTATTCAGATCACATTCAGATTGGACAGCAGCCTGCAACACTGGACTCCGTTAGCAAAGGGAGTAATTAATAAATACAGAAGTAGATACATAAATAAAAAGATGCATAGCTCGTCCTTTTGGGCTTTTCTGCTGTTTCTGCCTTATAAAAGCTGATGGAAGGTCTATATGCCTGCAAAACCCCAGAAAAAGTATAAGTCAAATATATTATTTTGCCATGTTGAGTGCTATTATGCTTGTAGTGTACGATAAAGAAGGACAATGCACAGCGAGGTAAAATATTGGAGATGCTTGGTGAAATGTCCAAATAAAAACATTTACCAAGAATAAGTGTGACGTTAATGACATTGATTACCTGTTTGGGTTGATGCAAAAGGGAATCAAAGTGTTATCTGCAGTGTAAATAAGCATCTCACAGAGAGGTTCTATACAACTCTATTATAGCCCCTTTGCACTGACATGGTGCTGGTTCTGTAGCCGTTTTCATCTCAAAAGAGCTGGTTCTTGGCAAACAAAATCTGTTTGGTACCGGTGGCGTCAGGGGATTGGGGGCTGCATTTTTTCCTCACCATGACAACAACTCGAGCAACTTAAGTTATTTACATGACCACTGGTAAAATAAGACCTGAACAGTGAAGGCTTTTTTGAAAATTATTGTTGAAAATAAATAATATCACAATGATGGTCTGAGGAAAAAAGAACTATTTTACTGACAATTGCAACAAACTGAATGGGAGCTACACCACTAATGCTAATGCTAGCAAAAACTTTGTTTGAGCAGCTACACACTAAGAATAAATAAAAGCTGCATTTTTCATCTTGCACATTACTGTTGTCTGTGATGAAGTCCCTGTCCTGTGTATGAAGGATTTGAATTTGGATGGTAAAAAATGGTCTCAAAGCCAGAAGTATAAATTGTAAAATCCTCCACGGTTGTTGTTGTTTTTACACTGTGCATTAGTAAACTACCACATCTGATTTTGTAACGGTCTGGCTCATAAACTAGTAGAGTTTCAAACCGGGACCAGCACCATTTTGGTGGATAAGAAGTTCTAAAGGTTTGCACTTTTCCACATGCTTTTGACATCCAAAAATCATTTGCACCTAAACGTTTTCTTACATACACATAGCCACTAAAGGATATGCTATTATATAGGAAACAAATAGGATATAAAAATAACTCAGTTAAGGTATTGTAAGGGCAATAAAGAGCTAAAATGGTGAATTTTCTGCAGTGTTATTTGGCAACATAGATCTATTGTTTGCTCAAGAAGGATATAAGGGCTTGTGCGCTGTTATTTTTTATGACTGGTAAATGACTGCAGTGTGCAGTTGGTCTTTGGACACGAGAGTCCTGCACACTGTAAACGTTTCAGAAGAACTGTGGCCTCTAATTACGGCTCTAAGAGGAAGATCTTTCCAGGAATCCTACAGCGCCATTCCCTTCTTCCCAGCAGTCTAGTGTTTGAAATCACATGTGGAAATGCCTTAACAAAACAAAGCTGAATAAAGGGAACACATGGCTGCATCATTGGTGGTCAGTTTTTATAGACTCATCATTTCTCGTCAATGACAAAGAGTTCTGCAGGAGGTCCACTAAAGAGACTCAGATCAAATGATAACTGTCCTAGTGGCCGTCTATGACTGGATGAAACGGCTGTAAAAAAACAAACAAAAAAAACAGGGAAACGTTTTCATAGAGGATGCTTCACAATTTCACTGCAGTACTTGCTCAACACCTGGTAAGTGCTTACCCTAGATTTCAATTACTTCAGTACAGGCATTCAGACTTCCTACATGGCTGACGCATAGCTCAGCAGCTCTAAAAAATGATGAGTACGTAACACAACAAACTCTTTTGATCTATACATACCATTCTAACGGCCTGGCCAGACGCTGTGTTCTAGGTTGGTAATGGTCCCCTAGCTCGGTCTCTCCTGGTTAGCTGACGGCGTATGGTCAGGTTCCTTGTGATGCTAACCACAGGTGGCCCACATCTTTTCCTCAAAGGCACAATGCTAGAAAGGCCACCGTAAAAGCGGCAAAGAGCAGTATGTATGCCTAGATAGGTGCAGCAGAGGTCTGTTTGATTTCCTTTACCGCCCCCTATTCCTCAATGGGAGGGTCTATTAGAATGGAGTCAACCTCCCTCCTCCCCTATCGCCACTCTAATCCACTTACCCTGTAACTGCTAGAAAACCATCCCGAAATTCAAACATAAATATTACAGGCCAGACAACCTGCCTGAAACAAACGATTGTGGCGGTTGTCTTATAAAGGAATGTTATTATGCCAAGGCATATGAGAGAGAAGGTGTTTTATGAGCTTTTCTGAGTCAGAGAGATGTCTTCTAAACCGATATACTGCCTTATATAATCCATGGTGGTTAGTCAGTAATTACCCAGACAACCAGTCAGCACTTCTCAATCAGCCCTGGTGTTGACAATGTGACAGGGTGCATAGAGAGGCTTGAGGAAAAGCCTGACCACCACCAGGATGTTACTGCAGGTGATCAGGATGCCACTGAAACTGGCTGGGATGAAACTTGCATTTACTCATCATGCATTCACACTGATGTATTTACTGAGATCCTTATTTAAGTGTTTAGACAACTATGCTTCTCTATTTCAGGTGCTTCATGCAGTGTAGGTCTTGGGATTATACATCCAGTCATAAGATATCAGAGTATCAAGTATCAGCATAGCTCCCACGTATTTTTCGCAACACGCCATGTCTTGGCTTATACGCCTGCGGCTATCTTAGCAACAGTGCTTTCTGGACACACACTGTTCTAGAGAGCCTGAGCACTAATTGCCTGTTAACAGTAAGCTGGTTAAAGTCTTCTTCTTAAAGATGACAAGGTCCCCAGAAAAACCCTCACTTTTTGGTGTTCAATGGTCCACAGGCTTGTGTGTGCATCTAAACTAAAAATGACGTTTTCCGGATATTTCAATGCTATCAGGTCAGTAAGTTCAGGTGGTAAGCAGGGACAAAACATTGACACTTTCAGACCAGAAAGAGTGTAGGTGGACTCCTATACGGCAGATGTATGAATAATATTCCAAGTATAATGTCACCCAACACAACTACCACAATAACCCCAATTGTGTGTTGATAGGGCGTAAATACACTCACGCATAAAACCAATTCTCCATTTTTCACCCATTGACTAAATCCAATTTGTTAAGACCCTTCACAACTCACTTACCCAGCCCTTGCTCAATAGAAATCGGATTGCATAGATTGAACATCCCATTATCTGTTTGGGTCAGATCCTTGTCTAAGTGAAGTAAGGGTGAGGCGATGAAGCCCGAACGGAACAGACGGAGAGACGAGGCTCCTCACAGTCCGCCGCCGTTAACTGGGTAAAAGCCCTCTATATTCGTCATAAGTGTTCTTTAAATTCATTAGCATCTTTAGGCGCTGGCGGAAGAAGCGCCGTGGGGGGGTGGAATCTCTTTAACAAGGTTAGACGGATCCTGTAATGCGTTATTGTTCAAGCGCTGTCCTCATCGTCGCAGACAGATTGTAGGCTGGAGCTCACTAAGAGGGTGAGGCGTCATGAAGGGGTGACAGAAAAAGCGTATAAAAGCTACACGCAGACATGACGCATATCCTATATTTGTTCCATGCATATAAACAAGCATGTTTGAGATCTGTGTAATATAGTGATTATCATTATCATTATCATACATCTTTCTTAAATGAGTTTGTATCTGAGGGGTTTTGGTTCCATCTGAAACCATTTCTATCGGATTTCAGTTTAGAGTAACCAGGCCTATTCTTCATCTCAGCTTTGGTGGGTTGAAAATAAGCTTACTGTGATGACCCCTGTGTAGAATATATATTTGCAAGTGGGTTGGTGTGTCCGTGTATGTGTGTGTGTGCACTTTGGTGTGTTTCCACAACTTTAGGTCAACCAATGACATACCTACAGCACCGTAAGTGCTATGGCCCATATATGCAAGAACTGCAACAGACAATCAGAAGTGCTGGACAATTTCCAGGATGACTGTGAGATTTTCAACAAGAGAAAAGCTGTTAAAATAGATTGAGGCCTTTTCCTTCTATAACCTTTATCATTAGAATAGCAGAGGCTTTTCAGAGAACAGAAAAAAACACCTACGCTGCAAACAATATGTAACTAGCTACTAATGCGTTATATCAAACACTGAAAATAGAAACTAGCAGTGCTAGCTTGGGCAACCATGCTCTAGTGATTAAATTGATTTTAACAATCGATCATCTTTTCAGCACATCCTGAGGTGGTTTGACCAAAGTGTGGTTGCTGGTTGCAGGCTCACCTGCCATGGCTGACATCTTCTGGCTGATCATCACCTGTAATATGTTTAGGCAGGCTGAAATCGCCAGCGGAAACTAGAGCTTTTTAGTCATGGCTCTTACCCTATCGCACGCCTGTCTGTGCTGTAATAGGCTCCCTTGAGCTCCTGTGTCTGAGAGCAAGAAAAGCAAACTACTCATGGAAATTTAATGAGCACACAAATCTTTAACTTTCCTCACCCTAATTAGAGGCGCTGAGGAGATAACAGATACTACATGAATCTACATGTCAATTCGTAATCTTGTGCGTTGAATGTTATGAAGTTGACTCATGTTCTTAGTTCCGCAATTATGAACAATTACAAATGATCTTTATTACTTTAATATGAAAAATATTCATAAGGCAGTTCATAATGACAATGATACAGTACAAAATAATATAAATGCACTAATGAGAATATGAGTAATTTCTTTTTAACCTCACTGCAAGCATTTACTATTTTTCACTTCACTTTTAAGAAGATGACAGAGGTGACACTTTGACCCAGAAGAGTCATCAATCTGAAAGAGATCCATGCTGTAACAGCTTAGTCTGCTTGCTTGCTGTTTAAAAGTTGTGCTATCTGGGCAGCTGTCTCGCTGCTACACCCATATCATCTCCACTCCTCACACACGAGGTGAGAAGTCCATGTGTTTATTTCTGTGTGTGGCCTGCGGGCTTGCGTCCATACCTATTTTAAGTCCCAGCATGTCCTGTCAGAGTGTGTGTATGTGTGTGTCTATATGAGTATGTAGATCTGTGTGCATGTGTGTACAGAGATAAGCTCTGGGTGTGTGTGTGTGTCTGTTTGCAGTAGAGTGTGTGTATGCATTGGTAGAGACCTTCTCTTTAACTCTGCTCAGATATTTCTATAGGGATCATGTTGAGGAAGATAGAAGGTGTGATGAGCGTGTTACACAAATGCATACACACAAACTTACCTCTTTCTCATTGTAGTGTAATGGAGCTCATCTTCTTGCTTGATGTCAGCATGGTCTGTGCTGCCTCTCTCGCCACCCTCGCTCTCATCACTGCTGAAGACGGAGGCCAGCTCCTTCTTGGGCACGCGGGTTGGCGGCAGAGGGATGATGCGTTTCTCAGCCAAACGCCCACGGTTCTGCAGGAGCACACAAGAGACACACACACTGAGACGCTGAGGACAGGCCCAGGCATCCACTGCATTCCCACGCTCAAATGAGTTCAGCCAAAAGCCAAAAAGCTGCTGGACCGGTATGGGGTAGCACCATACACCACTCTTTCAGGTAGTATTATTCAGTAAGCAGCCAATTCTAAATTTGCGCTTATTTCATACACCTCATAATAGTCATGAGAGCTCAATACAGGGTTATACTGTGCAACAATGTGTTTATGGCATACATATCTCCATCCAAATATGTTTTCAAGTCCTAAAGTCCTAAAAGGTAGTTGTAGTCAATTATGTAATTTGTGAACTATTCTCACGACTTGGTGTGTTCAATATCAAACTTCTCATCTGCCCGAGTCACATGAAATCAAATTCAATGTTGCTGCCAGTACTTGTAATGAGGAGGGAAAAAAGTCCGAAAGTTGACGTTTTCCTTGTATAGTTGGAAGCCAGATGAGAAATTATCTAAAAACAATCCGTACATAAGAAAAAAAAGATTTTTTTCATTGTTTAGTTATCTGCGCATTTAACAAAATTAACATTTTTTTTTACATTCTATCTCTGTATATTTCAAAGACAAATTGTACCACTTCTAGGAATTAGCACTTTTTTGAACTATTATTATGGCCTTTTTTTTTATCTCAGTGCTACAATATCTCAATTTGAGCTACAATTGTAACTTTTCTACTTGCTTAAAAAGGTAAGTGCAGCCCTACAATAAATACATAGATTGCCTTCAATAGTTAAGCTCTTAAAGTCACAGGAAATGCGCAGTATTCTAAATTTCCATAACCATGAAACTCCATAACACCCAATATGGACTCAAAAACAGCCCATCACTAATATTAAGGCCGAGAGGAAGATAATTGATCTTGGCTTAGGGATGTCCCTTTCACACATCTAAAGAGAGGGAGGGATAAAGAAGAAGACTGGCCCTAGGGGTTTAGTGTGTGAAGCTGGGTGACCTTTAATGTAACCCTTGCTGAGCCTCTGCCTTCCCTTGTGTGAGGGGGTGAGAAAAAGTAAGAGAGAAGGCTTGTCCGGAGTTATAATGTATGGACGGATGTGCCTTCCTTTGAAATCCCCAACTGAAAAGTCTATGCATGTGACCGAGTGTGTGTGTGTGTGTGTGTGAGTGTGTGTGTGTGTGTGTGGCTGCATGTGAGCACGCCTGTGTCTCAGCTCTGTCAGACTCTTACTAGCCCTGCAGCTATCCCTACTCCCACACGCGAGGCCAGCACACACACACAGACACCCACGGCATCCCACAAGGACAGCAGTGTGAGTGGCAGGCTGGGGCAGGGGGTGGGGGAGACTAGCCAAGAGGCAAACAGGTGCAGGCCCTCTGGATTCTCTCAAGTGGCATACATTAAATGTGGGGGAGAAAAAAGAGAGAAAGATGAAAACATCCCCGAGGATGAGCAGATTGGATAGTTTCACACAATATTTTGTGTGCGAGGGTCTTTTTTCCCCACTTTTGCACAGAAAGCACATTTACCTCTGTTCTTGGAGACTGAGATGTGGAGTCGGAGCAATTTTCTATGCAAGTTTAAGAGGGTCGGTGACTTTTCTGACTGAGAAAAATCGGAAAACATATTAGACCGACACCCTCAAACAATAAAACCCAAATACACGCTATTGACACGTTTCTCATGTTGTCGGACCCTTGAATGCAGGGTGGGTGTAAGTGTTAAAAAAAAAAGTAGCTGTTAATAGCTATAGACGCATGTAGGAATGGTTTGAATGCACTGAGTTTGTAGAGAGATAGCAGAGCCACACAAGGCCCCTAGAGGTGTCTTCCTGTCCCCTCATACCGACCCCTTACTGCCCCCTCTGCGCTTTATTCCTGGACCTTGTCCTTGTGGAAAGCCCCTGCTCGGCCTCCAGCTCCTTTTCAGTGCAACTGACGCACAACACTGTTTCCGGCACACTGTTTCCGGCAACACTTCCGCATAACGTAGGGTGTTCCAAAACAAAAACATGAAATGCTGGGCTAGAGCACACACTGGGCTATACACCCACATACACACACACGCTTGTGGTCAGGTAACTTTGAAGGATGGAAAATGTACTGAGTTAGAATTTCCAATAAACAGCACTTCTATGAATGAGCCCTCCCGCATTAGATGTCTACCTTGAACTGTGAAGAGCTCTATTTACAATGCCTATCAAGGAACAATTGTAGACACACATAGACAAGGACAGACACACGTCTGAGTTTTGGTTCGGCACGAGAAATTATATCTACAGACGACTTCTCAATCTTTTTAACTTTTGAAAAGAGCTTTGAGAAAGAGCATGTTTGTTTTGAACATTGGCCAAAACATGACAAAACTGAAAGAAGAAAAAACTTTATGACAATTAGTAATAGTATTAGTAATTAGTATTATGTGGTACCCATAAACTATAGACAGGAGGCTTTTAGTGAAAAATGAGTTCAATATGTATCAATAATATAGCCATAACACCATATAAGCAGCTAGTTGGTGCATGTTTAACTGAAACCACTAATTCACCCAAAGTGTATATTACATTTTACGCTCGGCATGTAAGATCCAGGAGGCAGTGACTGTACAAATCCATGCCACCAATACATTATCCATAACTACAGTGGTTTAGAACTGAGAGGCCAGTCTGTCCTTAATAATAAACCACTCATCTTTCTTCTAACACACATAAAGTTGAGTCAAAAGTTAAAACTGCTACAAAAAAGAATTTCAGAGCCTGGTGTGACAAAGTACTTTTAAATGAGGAGGCTCAAAGTTTCTCTTCGGCGGTTTGGAATTTTTTGCTCAGACTAAAAAATGAGGATATTATGGAATAGCCAAGAGATGTTATTTCCCGAAAGGTGCGCTGCTATGGAGGGACTGTGTGCTCTCTCCCTCTCTCTGTCACACACAAACTCCCTCTCTCCCACTCTTACACATGAACACACACACACAAACACACACATATTGCGGTAGCAGCCCGTGACATTCCTGCAGCTGCGGCGCGCTTGCATGCGCCCCCCCTTCCTCCCCCGTTGCTCTCCCTGGGGGAAGAATGCCTAATGAGTCACGCGTCTGTCTGCCGTAACCTCCACTTGTGTGTGTGTGTGTGTGTGTGTGTGTGTGTGCGCGTGTGAGCCGTAACGGCGCTGCGTGTGAGTGTGGAGGCGGGATGGCGGGCAAACTTGGTGCGAGGGGGGGTTGGGTGGAATGGGGAGAGGGAGGAAAGGAGGAAAGAGAAAGAGGGAAGGGAAGAGCACTGTGGAGAGCTGGCGGCAGCTACTGCACTAAGTTTCAACCACTGGAACATTGAAAAGAGAGGGAAGGAGAGAGCGAGAAAAAAGGGAACAGAAAAAGAAAAAAGCACACACTTCATGTGCTCATGTGCTCAATCTGCGGTAACCCGTCTACCGCCCGTGTCTAACAACAAATCCACTTTAACTGTTTTCCGTTAAAGCCAAGTGACAATCGCAGGAACTCATTACATATATCACCTATTACACACAATAACTAATGGCAATATTTCAAGACAACATGAAAAGCAGGCCTATACGGAAGAAACGGTCGGTTCTCTCAAACCAAATTACATCACTTTGCTTATAACAACAGTAAGAAAAAAAAACCACATACGCACATATTAAACACAAACCTATTCTATTTTTTCATAAGAAAAAGGATTATACAGTACAGTGTCAGAGCTGGGCCTGGATACAGCCTCCAGAAAAACAAGAGAGCACTGTAGGAGAGTAACCCCCCCTCACCCCCCGGCCTGTTTCGGCCCAATGGAGCGCTTCCCCATGCTGGGACGTCAGCGGCAGCGCAGCCATGCGTGTCAGACGCTCTCTGCCTGTGTTTGGATAGACCCACCAAGACAGCCATGGGAGAGCGTTACGGACAAGTAACGACTCCGCTGCGGCCCCCAGAAAGCAGACCAATAGGAGGGAGAGAATGAGGACAGAGAGAGAGACTTATAGGCAGCAAGTAAACAAGACTAGTTGCAGCATAAAAACAAACAAACACAGGGATAGGCAAAAAAACATTGAATAAAAAATACTCCAAATGTAAAATACAGAAATACATTTGTAAGAGAAGCATGAGATCAGTAGTGCTACTTCAGTGCCACTTGATAATGTTATGTTATATGTTATGATATAAGGTAATGTTAGCGTTCTGGTAAATCATAGCTAATGCTGGGTCTTCTTCAGAAACCACACTGTTGGTCTGCACTAAATCGTGAAATGTCAATCAATTAAACTGTCTCTTTGGTTTCTAAAGTATTCCTGTACCACAAATGTTAACCTGCTGTTATATTTTTCTCCTGTGAGTTAGCATAATCTAAGAGCGTAATCTTGCTAGCTACAAGATAATAATAGCTGCTAGATAATAACAGCCTGCTAGCTAGCAAAAAGTATGATGAATAATAAAGGACATCATGTAAAATCTTTTAAACACTTATTAATAAACATCCAGCAACAACAGCCATGTTTTTTTTTTCCAACATGCCGGGTAAAAACGAGTTCGTTAGCACATTGCTAGCTCTCCATTTCCTCCTTGACGAGTCAGCCAGACGTTTCAAAGGTGCTGCGCTGTTCATGAACTGTTTACAATCAGAAGGTGCTGCTTTTTGATAGGTTTCTAGCCGTAGAGCAGAAACACCTATTTTGTGTTTCAAATACATGGTTCAGAAATACTGCCCATCCCTGACCAAACTTTAGAAATACTAATCAAGAGTGGAGGCCAAAGATGTCTCTAAAAACCTACAGTATTTCAGCTCAATCATGTTCTGATATTGCCTCAAATGAGGTCTGATGAAGTTTAAACTAAACACTCACACACACACAGACACACACACACACACACACACACCCATCCATCCATGAAGTACCATCATTTTTGCCCCAGCTGTGCATTTCCAAGAGTTTATTTTCACACCCTTCCTACTGATTTCATAACACATTAGTGCTTGTTAGCGTGGAGGCGCACAACAGCTGTCATTACATTGTATTGCACTGAAAGCAAAGTGCCAAATGAGATGAGCAGGTAGAGCCGCCGCTGACGTCTGTGGAGGTTTTTCTGGTGCGTTCAGAGTCGCGTTAATTTGCTAACGTAACAGACCGCAGGGCAGACTCGCTCACTGGCGGCCTGAGGAGGGATCCTGCCGTTGCCATAGCAGCATAGCCTCGGCTCTATGTGGGGGATACAAACACTCACACACAAATGTACGTGCGACGCACACTCACACACATACGCACGCAGACACGCGCACACGCGTTTTCTCTAACCCCCCGCAGTGAGGGAGCTGTTGTGAGACAGAGTGGCGTCAGCCGCCATTCCGGCCTGTACCCAGCCCTGCAGCTCTGCTCTGTCAAATGAGTGTTGCGCTGCCTAGATAAAGCTCACCTAATTCCATGTTTTATAGTGCAAGGCTGCCTAATTAGAGTTTTAGTCATGCCATGACTACTTGCAGGTACGGATGATATGGAAAAAATAACATATCACGATATTTGAAGACATTTTCACGATACAGAGTACGTATCACAATATTTAGCATTGCTGACGTTTGCTAACAAGGTGCCAAGTAAACAGTGGTGCCACAACAAAAACTACATTTACAAAAAACATTTACAAAAATACTTAGCAAAAAAAATATTGAATAACTGGTTTAAAAATTTTACGTCCAATGACTTGTTTCTGCGAGTTACGATGAGATTAGTCGGTGTTGTAAAAGTACTGATGATACCCACGATACTCTCAGAAAAGTGTATTGTCACATAATTTATCTTAATATCGGTATATCGACAAATCGCCCAGCCCTAACCACTCGTAATATTACTGCCATTATACTTCAGTTTAAGTGCATGGCAGTTATGAGCAAATGCAGGTTTGATATGGTTTATAAGAGTTGCTTCTGTATAACGCTTTGTACTGTGTCATT
This sequence comes from Olivaichthys viedmensis, assembly GCA_028565825.1. Classification (NCBI taxonomy): domain Eukaryota; kingdom Metazoa; phylum Chordata; class Actinopteri; order Siluriformes; family Diplomystidae; genus Olivaichthys; species Olivaichthys viedmensis. The sequence continues at coordinate 6,644,611 of JAOUQW010000016.1, forward strand.
ATGTAATGTATTCTCCATCATGATCCTATTCATAGAGTTCCT
>JAOUQW010000016.1:6690323-6718335 GCA_028565825.1 Olivaichthys viedmensis
CCATTTTCAAACGGATCCTTCGCAACTTGCAGCATGATCTATTCATCATTTATACTTCTAAAATCCTAAAATAACAAAATGACTCTGCTCAAATAATATATATATATAAAAAATAAGTATTTTATCAAAATATGCATGTCACACAGCCTCGGTTCTCAGGAAATAAAGTAATTTTCGTGGGGGGGCATTAATTTGTTCTGCACTAGGGCCCATAAGATCCTAGTTACGCCACTGTACCCAAGGCTAGTGTGAAGGGTTGATTGTTTTTTTTAGATAATGGTTAAATATTATAAAAGGTTAGCACTATGGTTGGAGTTAAGATTAGAGTTTTAAAAGTACCAGCAAGCAGCAAAGCATCCATACCACCACCTTGTTCTTTTTCTGGAATGTAGTGTTAAGTTTTCATGAGGTATTACAGGACCTTTTTTTTTTTTTTTACAAATTTGTCCATAGAACATGTTTCAAGAACGCAGATGATCAGTGATTTCTGATTTGCTACCCAGTGATGAGTACTTGCAGAGACTTGCACAATCCTAAATGTTTTTTTTTTTTTTTTTGTCAGTTTATAGCTTGCTTTTAGAGAGGTTTTGGCTGGATCATTTCTTTATTCATGTGTTACCTGCAATTTGGTAGAGCCCCAGACATTTTTGGGAATTTCCTCATTCCTCATGATGTGCCTCTAGAATTTCTAGTCAGATTTTTATATCGAAGAAAATTAAACCAAAATGACAGGAAAGTTTAAAGAAGAAAATATACATAATAGCAGAATCATCTTTCCCCCATTTATTCAGCCGATGAGTTAAATCAAGTTAGGAAAATACCAAAGATGTTAAGTCCAAGATCACAAAAAAAAATAAAAAAATGTGCTGAAGCCTTTGCATGTCTAGTTGGTAATGACAGTAACTCACTGCGAGTTATCCCTAAATCGATGGGCTGGTTATGAAGCATCATCATCCTGCAGTTTAATATGCAGCTCATACAGTAATTGCATCCCATTGGATGTTAGTATTTTCCTCTGGCTGGCACACCCCAGCATGTCATCCCAAAACCTCTTTAACTGGGGCTCAAAGCATCGTACAGAGAGCGAGAGCCTGACAAACCTGACAGCCATCTTCTTGAATGAGCCGACCCACCGCGGCGCTGCCGTCTGATGTTGCTGTAACATGATAATGAAGCTCGCAGCCTTCCGCTCTGATCAGGCTTCAGTCACACCAGGAGTTCGGCCCCTCAGCGCTGATAAGACCTTCCATGTTGTGACTCAGTGGCAGGTTGAGATCGCAGGCTCTGTGAATCGTTCCCTCTTCTGGAGCTGTCACTGATGGAGATAAACTTGTTGTTTTCAGTACTGTGCTTCCAATGCATAAAAAAAGCACCATAAATAAGCTATCGGGCATTTTGAATTATAGCCTTAACCAGATGTACATTCCACACACAGTCAGTTACTTTATTATGCCTATGTGATTTATGCTTTTATGGTTTATGAATTACATATTAAGTGCGCATAGCCAGACAATAGTGCAGTCTGGCTACTCAAATTTAAATAATTGACAGAGAATAAAAAATGTATGAGGAAAATGTGGCATTAAAATACTTGTCTGATCCACGCTGCTGAAAATGTTGGTGATCATTTTGTTTTGGTCAGTGTACTTTTATGTACTGATAAACAGAAATCTCCAATTTAAGTACAAAAGATGTCCTTAAAACCAGATGAGCCCCATTTGTCTTTAACCCATACATACAAATATAAAAGTAAAAAAAAAAAAAAAAAGCCATTTAATCTGGCTCTAGCTCTAAACATTTCCTGAATGCTTCAGATATGCGACGTGTAAGAGGAAGAAAAAGAAAAGAAAAAAAAACCCACTCACAGGCATTTTGTCAGCATGAACATTTACTTTTGCCATGTCATATAACAAAAAGTGATATTAACTAGAAATCAAGTATCCTTGTGGTGTAACTTAGTTTTATTTTAATTCCACAAAATTTTCAAAAAAATTACAAAATACTCAAATGGGCAGAACACAGGACTCACAATTTTGTTTTAATTATTTCTACTTTTGTTTACATTGTGTCATCCCATGGCGACTACTAATATATACAATAAGCTTCAAGATACCAGTATATATAAATCTTAGCAGTCAGAATTTACATTCTGCTATTGCCGCTTTGAAACAAGAAGCTAAACCATTGACAACACTCAACATCGAAGGTTTAAGACACAAAAAAGGGACAAAAGGGAGAAAATGCTGAAAATAAAATTAGAATGTTGTATACATCAAATAGACAGAGACAGGTAGATGGCAGAGTCCAACAAAAAAAAAGGAAAATGGTTGATGACAGAGTTTGGGCTTTAACTGACAAATGGGTTTAGGCTTCTGTGCAAGCTTTGGATGTTTATTTTTTATTTTTTCGAAACCAACAAAAACGTCCCAAACCGTTATCTTCTACAACTGTACTGATTATCAAGCATTATCCCAATTCTGAATAAGAAAAATACCTTCTGGCAATAAGAGTATCAATGAATGTAAAATGGCCATTAATGGGTGTATGAGACATAAAAACAGTAAAATACTGCATGTAACAGTGGACAATGGCTATCACACGGCCCATGGATCATGGCTCATAGGAAGTGCCGTGTCAGGAATGCAGAGAGAAGCTGCAGTGGTAATATGTTCATCTCCACTACTACAAACATGCACACACATAATACGCATATTCTTGTTCAAAGCTCTTAATTCGTCTTCTATGGAGAACCACGTCTTTCGAGTATCACAGTGAGGTTGACTGAGTGTGGAGCCTCGCACACCGGAGGCAGAGCGACTCGAGTAGTGGAGGTGGGGGGGAAACTGCACTGCCGTTAGCACCCAATGACTGGTTTAAAATCAGCAAAAGCGTTCATGAAAAGCACTGAGAAAAAGGCGTCATAAATATCAAGCCATTACCATCATTGTGAGCCAACGGAAATACCAGAATCAGTTGTAAGTACTTTCACAAAGTTGCATGAAAACCTAATTCAGCTGTATAAAACCAATTTCAGCTATTTCACTTTGGTACAGAACTAAAAAAAACCTAAAAAAAACAACAAAAAAAAAACAGGTTTTTAAAATGTACTTATTCACATTGTCAGTTCACTTAAAACCAATTACAGTTTAACATTTATTTTCTGATGTTATTCAGTGCAATTTTGTGTAGTCCCTCGTGCACAGCCTTTAAGCCATCACACTTGCCTCATATCTATAACTTTGGAGGAAATGAAGATGGTCATGACATCATAAATGGGTTTGTGTGTGTGTATCTGTTGCTGACAGTCTATAGGACAAAAAGCAGCTCAACTTGAGCATTCACCTAAGGTGTGTGTGGATAAAAATCTGGTACCACCATTTCTTAGCGACCCTGTGTTATGGACCGCAACCAGGCATGGCTACCTGCTCAAATAATGCCATCTCATTCCCCTCTGAAACAAGGGATGATGCTTCGGAACTATTATATTGGAGGTCTAACAACGTGGTCAGGTATCCACACCTAATAATTATAATAATCATATGTATATATATATTTATATATACTATTTACAGACTCAAAAAAACGCCATGCTGCAGCTTTTCTTAAAATTATGAAAACCTCCTACAATGTATTAAAATAAACATTGAATTTAAGATAGCACTTTTCAGATATAATGACCCGACTGTTCTTTTCCTCTTTTTTTTGAATAAGCACAGTGACAAAGTGTCTGGTATTCTAGCACCTACAAAAATGTCAGGGAAGCTTCTCAGAGGATGTTCATGCAGGAAAGTCACAATCAGTCTTGAGGACGCTGTCACTACTTGAACGCTATATACCAAAAATGAAGTCAACGTCTTGAGAAAATAAAAATGTCCAGAGTAAAGAGTAAAGAAAACTGACAACAGAAAAAAAAAGTTCTCAGATGATCCTTGTCACTTTTAGGTTCTTAAAATGTTCCAAGTTCCTGTCTGTGACTGTTCTGGTGCGACCTCCTGTGTCCTGCTGACCCCTGTGATGTGATGTGAAGACCCTCTAAAAGATCACAGCTGCTTATCACTCTCCTTCTTTAACCGGCTGCAGAACAAAAAGACAAAAAGCACCAGTCAAACATTACACACAATGCCCACATCAACAAAAAGATAAATGCAATTTTGCAGTTGTTACACTGAACCCAATAAGTGTTTATGGTTACTTGGACTATGACAGGATGGAGTACATGGGATCAGAGCTGTTATAATACATTATACTATTATGCAGTGTGACTGACTGACTAACCTGTAGTAGTCCTCTTGTCCAGGCAGAGGGCCTCCGTGCATGTGGTGGTGGTTGTGAAGCCACTGCTGCTCCATGGCCAGTCTCTGCAGCTCTGCAGACTGAGCGTGCATAGCCTGCAGCTGGTGCGCTGCCGACATGGGTGGAGGCAAACCCCCAGGCAAGTCTCTAGGGTATGACGTACCTGCAACATCAAAACACAGCGCAAGTGAAGACAAGTTAAGACCCAGGCCTGAGTAATAGAGTAGAACAAGTAGATACTATAGTGTAGTAGTATAATAGATACGAAGTGTGATAATCCTGGTGCAAAATACGCACCGAATACAGGGTGGCGCAGCATCTCATGCTCGTGCGGGGGCTGGCCAAGCAGCGGGTTCGGGATGGCTCCGGGAGGGTAGGGAAAGCGGGCCAGGTGGGGTCCGGCAACTAGCGGGTCGACAAGCGGATGTGCCCCAGAACCTGGTGGACACACAAGACATTCACCACCACCTACTCCGTGTCAGCAGCAATTTGTCAGGGTACAAATATATTATTACAGTAAACAGACACAAGTACATGCCCACCACTCACTAACGTTCAAACACCAAACTCAATCACAGAGAATCTCAAACACAAGCCATGCATGCATGCTTTCACACACATACCACACAATAACTACAGATAAAAAATTTTTTTTAATGGAACTAAAGTGTGTGAATAATGATCATGCATTTTAATGACTGGTTAGATGAAGTGTCAGGTGTGATTAGAAAGGCTTCCCTCACCTTGGTGCAGCGGGTCCTGCTGGTGCAAGTGGAGGTGTGAGTGGATGTGCGAGTGCTGGTGATGGTGCGGCGTCACGTTGAACATCTGCAGTCGGGCGATGGGGTCGTTGGCCACTGAGGCCATCCTCTCGGCATGCAAGCGCTCAGCGGCAAGCCGCTCCTGGTAGGACATCTCGGGCCGCAGCTGGGGGTTGGCCAGCGCTAGGCGCTCACGTTCTAAATGGTTCAGTCCCGGGTGGAAAGAAGCAAACGGGTGGCCCGCCATGTGGGGTAAACCAATGGGGCCGTGACGGGCAAAGTGCTCCATGGGGTTGGCTGAGGGGTGCAGGTTGTCCAGGTCGGACGGTTTGACCTCGAAGCCTGGCTTCATCCTTAGCTCCCTTTCGCGGATCTCGCGCTCACGCATCTCGCGTTCTCTCAGCTCACGCTCACGCATAGCGGGGTCGGCGTTGTACAAGCCTGGCATGTGGTAGGCCAGCAGTGGCTCACCTGGGTTCAAAGGCATAAAGAATGGGTGGTTGCGGTTGGTGGGCGACATGACATGGGGTCGAGCGTACTCGCTTAGTGTGCGCAGGGCTGGTGTGTCCGGGCCGATGTAGGGTGGCACGGTAGCAATGGTGGCGGGAGTGGCGTCAAAGGGCGGCCGCATATGGCCATGCCCAGCCATTGAAGGATCACCCAGCCTGCCTTCATGAGAAGAGATGGACGCTTTCTGTAAAGTCAAATGAGATTCTCATTAGGTATATAAGGAATAGCATATATTAAATGTAATAAAAACAGGCCTGGAAAACACTGTGTTTTAATGTACAAAGCATGCAAAGGGAAACCTACAGCAGCTCGGTCTGCCTCCTTCTCACGTTCCCGTTCCCTTTCCCTTTCTTTTTCACGTTCCCTCTCCTTCTCTTTTTCCTCCCGTGCTCTCTGCTCTGCTTCCCTCTTTGCTTTCTCCAGTGCCTCCTCACGTTTCTTGGCCAGCTTGGACGATGGCAGTGGAGTAAAGTAAAAGTCAGTTCTTGCGCACGTGTTGTAGCCTCGGTCAAGGTACTTATAGAACCTGGAACAGCAGGACAGAAAATGTTAGATTCATTCAACATTCACCATAATGTGAGTAAAACTAGTTTGACTTGGTAAGTCTAGTTTGCCTGTGGAGGGTCTGCGGCCATTTGAAATGCAATTACTCCATGACAAATAAATGACCCCTGGCATGTCAGCTCATTATTCTATGGTAAAGCAACTCAATCAGTCTCTTCGGTGCCTCAGACATAATGAGCTACACCCTGGGTGCATTAGCAGCCTCATTGCTATTCACTGGCAGTGTCTGTGCAGCACTTAAGAGACAGCACCACAACAGACTGAACAAGAGATATGTGTTCTGATACATCCTTTCACTTTAATGATGCAGTCATTAATCTCATGCCTGTCCTGGCCTTGTTGACTGCAGAGCAGCTACGAGCAGGCTCAAAAAGGACACCCTAACATCTTTGTTAAAATGGAAACTCATTAAAATATTTACCACATTCACTACATGTGTTGTGCGCTGGGTAATACTGTGTGCAGGTTACTGGTGGTCTGGTACTTGAGATTAGAGGTGTGTGTTGTACCGTGCGGACTGGCTGGCGTGACTGGGCGTGTTGACGATGGTGGGCTCTGGTGAAGGACTCCTCTGTGGAGGTGGGGGGCTCTCGGGCTCCTCAGCCTCATCCAGAGGCTCCTCTTTAATCTGCACAGCGGGCACGATGGAGGGTCCTGAGCAGGGCGCACTGACGGAAGCAGGCAAGGGCATGGAGATGGACGAGGGGGGCTGCTGCAGTCCAACCAGGGGGCCAACCACGGAAGAAGGAACGGAGGAGGGCGGGAGAGCGGCTGAGGCACCTGGGATGAAGGAATGAGGAGGGAAGGGTGGCTGCGAAGGTGCAGTGTGTGAGGGAGCGGTTGAGGGTGAGGGGAGAGGTGGAGCCGGAGGAGGTGCGTGGTTTTGGGACTGTGTGAGCACGGGAGGCTGGGCAGTTGGAGGCTGAGGCATGGGTTGTAGCGGGGGCGGGTGGGCCGAGGGCGGATGGTGCGTAGAGAGGGAACTGAGGGGCTTTAGGGCAGGCAGCGGGGGCAGGTTGGGCGGCTTCTGGGGAAACTGTGGCGCTGACAGGTGTGGAGGATGCTTATGCACCTGAGGATTTTGCATCTGCGGGATGGGGGTGGTGGGCGGAGGCTTGATGTGAGGCATGGACATGGGCGCAGGGGGCAAGGGCTGCTCTCGTGGGGGCTGAGTGCCACTCTGGGAAGAAGACGACTGCGACGGAGGAGTGTGAGGCGGCTGCTGCTGTTGGGATAGTGAGGAGGCCTGGGGTACCTGAGACTGCGCGAGAGGGAAATTCTGTGGAGGTAAGGAAGCGTGAGGATGAGGCATGTGAGGACCTGCCTGCAGAGGATGTCCTATCGGAAGCATGGGGCCATGCAGTGTAGGCTGGGGATGCTGTGGGCCACTCTGAGAGGGCACAGGGGGTTGAGGCATGGTCTGCAAGGGCGAGTGGGGAGAAGGCAACCTCGGAGGATGAAGCACTGCTCCGGACTGGATGTGAGAAAGTGGGCCTGCTGAAGGGATCTGTGGAGGGATGGGGGTAGTGGATATAGATGGAGACATCTGGGAAGGAAGTGGTGTCGTGGCTGACGTGGGGGGTGTAGGCGCTGTGGCGGTGGAGGAAGGCGGTACAGGGGGCAAAGCACCTGTCTGGCACTGGATTACGGGAGGGTGCTGGCCCTGGAGGACCTGCTGTTGCGCTGATGAGTCAGAGTCGCTCTCGTTGTCACGCGGGCTTGGGATGCTAGGAGACGAGCTGCGGTTGTCCTGGTCAATGTCCTTGGGATCGCTGCCATCGTCGTTTACGCTGCGGCCATCCGAGCTCTCTGCCTCACCCTCTCCCTCGCACTCCGAGGGTGAGTCAGGCCGACTCAGCTCCTGAGAGACAGCAAGAAGTGAGGTCAGAAAACTCAGATGCAGCTCTTCTGCTACGTTGCACCAGATAAACAAACAGTGCTATGGCCTGCTCCACAAAATTAAACCCTACTCGGAGAACACGGTCCACAACAGGACAAATGCTTGCCTGCATGTCATACTTCTCAAAGGGCTGTGTGGCGTGAGTTATACAACCTTCAAATTGCATAAGATGGATCTAATTTGCGAGGAGACCGCTAAAACAGACCCTGAAGTATGGTCAGCACATCTAGCTGGATTATTACTGATACACAGTGAGCTGTCAGCTATCAGCTAAGCATACTGGGGCACTCCTGTAAAGGAATCCTACCTGAGTCTTTGACTTCTTAGCACTGGCCCTTTCAGGCTCCTCCGTGTCTGAGGATCCTTTCTCTCTCTGGCGTTTGGCACTCTTCATAGGCGATGGTGCCTCCTCCTTTATCTTCTGTTGTGACATAAGACAAACATTTAGGCTCCTCTGATGCACAGCCTAAAGCAGAAGTTGCGCTGGTACAGGTGCCAAAATTTAGGTCATACCTTGCTGGGTTTCTTCACTGAGTCCATCTTGCTGTCAGTGCTGGACGTGCTGGCTGCGCTGGGCGAGGTACGGCCACTTGAGCGTAGGTCCTCATTGGTTGGTGAGGCTCTGCCATCAGGGCTGGCTGGCTGCTTCTTTCGACCACTTCGTAGCGTTGACATCTGGACCAAAAAACACTAACACTTATAACTGACTTCACAGTAACATCATACTAAAAATATATGAGTTGAAGGGTACAAAAGAAGGGTTTAAGCCACAGATCAAAGGCTTTTCTGGTTTTCTCAGACTTACCGGCCCGCGGTTCCGTCGAGTCCTCATGCTATGCTTCCCGCCGAGCCCATCCTCTTCCTCTTTGACAGGTTTGAACATAAACGGCGGCGGGTCCACAGGCTTCTCAATTGGGGGCAGCTCGCCGTACTTCTTGAAATTAATGCGGCAGTCGGTGCACAGAAGGATATTCTCACGGCCCCCGTGGTGCCAGTCCTTGGAGGCTGCAAACACATTTCCAGCTCAAGATAAGCTCTGAGGAGAGGTGCACACATGGACTAGCTTGGTCCCTGACTCAAACCCTTACATCTCACAGACATCAGAGCACTCACACTCTGGCTTGCCACAGTGCATTACATGGTGGTGCTTGTAGCCCATGCCATATGGGAGCTCTGTGAGTGCCAACTGCACCCAACAAGTCAGAGGGTTTAATGAGGCAAAGAACAAATGAGTAACTGTCTGGTTGGATGAAATTAGCAGCGACATCCTCCAAGGTCCATCTGCCAGTGGAGCGAGTGGGTGAGCAGCACGGCTCCCTCAAACAGAGAGTAATTACAGACCTGCTGTGGGGATTATTATGGACCTGACGCGCCTGTGATGCTTGCACTGTTGTAGGAACTCCACCTGTCTCTCTGTGTTATTACCAAAGCCTAATACTGCGATCACTGTACCTGGAGATTGACCAACTGCTGACAGTGGAAAGCTCATATTTCACTGAAGTCACTTGAATACCATGCTATTAAGGAGGGGGGAAAGTAACCATAATGTGAATCTTATTTTACATAATGTAATCTTATTTTAAGTTCTACTGAATATCTAAAGGACGTTGTTTTTTTTTTTTTTACTGTTCAAGAGGAAAAGAAGAGAATAGAAACGGTGCAAATACACAGGCTTGCCTTGGGCACTATCAGAATGCAGCACTTCAGCTGTTGGAATAGAAGTTTAGCATAGTGAACAGAGAGCTTTCTTACTGGTGGTGAAGCAGTGGCGGCAGGCGTAGCCCTTTAGCTCCTGTTCGCTATCCTCGCTGTCAAAGTCATCTTCACTGGCTGAGCTTAGGTCCACTGAAGAAAAGAGCCAGAGTTAATGAGCATAGGCACATGATCTGATAGCACAATCACCTTAGTCTTGAAGTTGAAATAAAAAAATTAATTAGTACCCTCGTTAATATAGGAATAAAATATCGAATAAATATGATACGTGTGCCAATATTATTCAGTAGAATATTGAGAACCCCTATTCTAGTGCATATTAGCGGTCTAAAAAGTTGCATTAGTGCAGGGGGGCTGAGGGACATCCTGTTTCTCCGTGGCAGAGCCTGCTCTTGGTCTCTAAAGGAGGGAGAGTGCACTTACAGAACTCGCTGGAAGGTGGTCGGGAGGGAGTGTTGACAGGCGTGGAGGCTGTGCGGGTCTTGATCCGGCGGAAGACAGGTTGCCTGCGGTGCCTGCGGTGGGCTCGGGAGCTAGCAGCCTCTGGGGTTTTCTTCCAGTAATAGTAAAAGGTGATCAACTCTCCCTGCAAAAAGAAAAGCATGGAGCAATGAGTCAAAAGATGTTACATTCCTGTGCATTTTAAAATATCTTGTTTGGTAAATGTTCAGTTCTTATCACAAAATGACCCGCTGCTGAACTGCTGTTACAAATCAAGAGATAACAAATTTGTGCTGATCTGCTGGTCCAAAATAAACAAGGCTGTTAGCTACATTTTTACTCCCACATTGTTTGTACTAAAAGCCCTCAAATGTCAAACTGACAAGAGCACACAAACAGCGGCTTATTTTCAGAGGGTGGCTGACGAAAAAGGTTTAGTGCTGAGGTCAGCTAGCGAGCAAGAGAACACAGGCGCTGGGAGGGAGACTCCATGACGGGTTTTGCAGCAGGCTGGTTTGTTGTGCTGCGGCTGTGTCTGTTCCAGGATTAGGCAGCGAAGCTCGCTGAATGCTAGGATATTAGGATCAGTACATTGGTGGCTGCCTGGGTGGCAGGCGCTTGAATGGGAACAAAAGAACATGTCGGGGAGAGCTTTGGCGCTACAAATAGGGAGTGAAACGGCTCAGAGTCCCTTCGCTGGAAGAGTCAATTGAACTTTAATCAAACATTCAGGGTGCGCTGGCCAGGGAGCAGAGCGTATAAATCCAGAACACAAAAGCCAGCCAGCAAATCAATACCCTACTGAAACATTAACACATGCAATCATGGATCAGAAGAAGCTTTGCTGAGGCAGCCTGCACAAATTAACTGGTGCTTTCCAGCAGCACTCAAAACAATACACACACCCTGAAAGTGTCATCTGGCAGAGGGAGCGTTTATGTAGTATACCCCCTGTGATGGTTCATAACATTTCTCTCCTCTATCCTGCCTTCCTACTGTGTATTTATTTCGCGACAAGCAAGTAGTCGCATGCCAGTTGTTTGGCTTTAAACATGCTTTAACGTTTGTAATGATGATTGAGGAGGTCAGCCACTCGGTATGACGGTCTGCTGAAGCATGAATTGGGTTTGGGTGTTCTTTAAATGTACATTGATCGATTTCTTTCTTTTTGACATAAATTAAGATGCTGATCTCACCAACACTTCCACAGCTTGGTGGCCAACAATGATACTTTTCTTGGCAGGCAATGGAAAAACATGCAAGTTTTAATTTCTCTAGATTATCCGGGATGCCAATTTAATTTGATTCTCTAACCAGTCAAATCGATCTACATGCATTGCGTTAAATCAATCAACAAATCATTTGTACAGGACAAAGCAATTGAATATGCACAGATACATAAGAAATAAAACCTCAAGCATAAAACTGTAATTAACAAGAATTTGAGGCAAATGTGAGTCAGCAGCAGGCTGATGTGGAGAGGGACTGTTATCAGGAAAAGTATAAATAGTACACAGGCTGCCCTGTTCGACACGAGTAAACACTAGAGCTTAGTCAAATGGGCCAAGGCTGCTCCTTGTGGTGCCGTGACTACCTTTTAAAATCAGCTACACATTTCTATGGAAAGTTTAAGTAAAAGTGAACGTGAGGGCCTTTAATAGTTAACATAGCACTTTGTACATCACATTCAAATCCTCTTATTTAAATCTTTGAAATAATGGTAGGATGGCAAGAATGTAGTACAAGCTTGAGTTGTATTTAACCAAAAAAAAAAAAAAAAGAGCAAAGAGGGGTTTAGCCTTTCCTAGACTTAAATAAACAGAAAACTAAAGTGCTGGAGAGAATCGCTTCTATAGCCTTTTTGCTGCTGACCACTAAAGAAAGAAAGGACTTCTTCGGAGCATCTTTTTTTTCTTCTTCCAAATGTTTCTCACATGCTTCTGGCTTAATACACCAGCACTGGAACGTGCAGCGTAACTCCCTCCCCACTCTCCCCCTTTTGAGGATGCTGGCGGACATGAGTAGGCGAAATATCAATTATCACAATTACATCAATTACTTGTGGGTGGCTGAGACGTTCGCCAAATGAGAAACATAAGTGCGACAAATCCTCTTCTTTGACTCTCACCACACTTTGAAAACAACGCGCTGAGAAGTGACTAGCATGCCAGCGCCGTTTCCATTGCTTAGGAAAACAGGTTTACGTTAATGTCCCGCGATAACCATTTACAATAAGCGATTAGCGGGACTCCTTTGGGTAATTTCACTGCGATATGATGTTGGGAAGAATAATGGGCTGTGTAAACGTGTGGGCCGTGAGTGTGTGTTGGAAAGCGCAAGGCTTTGGCAGGGCCGAACAGGGCGCAGGTGCGGGCCAAGGGATGGCAGGCTTCCTGATGTGAAATCTAATTGAAATGTGCAGATCAAAAACTGCTCGGTAGGACAGAGAGCAGGCTTTCTTTACTGTGGAACGACTGTTCACAGCACACAACACCGTACCCCGTTCTCCCTCTGCCCTCAAACCCTCCCCAAACCCAACGATACTTCTTTCTGGTGTGGACTTAATATGAAAGGAGATGCTCTAAATCATGTTGGCCATTTTAGAAAAGGGCATTTTATGTTCCTAAAACACTGACGTGGATAAAATTCTCCAAAGTTCAGTTCAATAACAAGAGGAATGCTGTGCTATGAAAGGAATCACTATGGGTCATTCAAAAGTCATTTAGTTCACAGGATATAAAAACAAGCGGCTAGAGAGCAGACATTCATAAGCGCACTAAAAACGCTGTGCTTAATACAATCTGCTTCGGCACTATGTGGAGGAGTGGAGATGAGGCTGAACAGACTGATGAAATGTTTTGAGGGGATCATCTGCGGTGATGACAAATTTCCTTGGGTGATGGAGACCTATAGAAAATCCCCTTTCAAGTCTGCGAGTGGAGATGGGAGAGGAAATATGAATTGAAGGGAAGCGTTAAGAAGCATTGCAAAGCCACAGTCCCTAGCTCTACTCCTCATCTTCCTTCCTCTTTACTGTTGCCCATCCATTTCCACTAGACTCATCCTGATTTGTTCAGCACAGACAGAAAAATAAAACATATCTCCCTGTATAGTGCCGAATCGTAGGAGCAGCAGCCGAAGCAGTTATTAGTCTTTTATAAAGGGAGCTATCCTGCAGTGATGCAAAATAAAAGATGACACCTGAGGGGAAAAAATGTCTCCCACAAAACCCACACTCACATTTTTTTAAACCACTTTCATGAGCATCAAAATGTCATACTATCTTACGGTATGTGGAGACGTTTTGAGATATGCTTGAGGATATGATGCCTGCTGCTTTATTTTTTTTGCTCTCTTTACTCAACCCTATTTTTTAAATTTAACAAACCATCCTTTTAAATATAATTTTTAATTCTGATCCTGTATTACTACACCTTTTAACCGTGTTTGTTTGTCCTATTTGCTCTATTATATACTGCAGTGTACCCCTGCCCTACACATTTTAGTGTTTTTCCTGCTTTAACATACCCATGTTGACTCAGAACGGGCCTGTTAATTACCTGATTAGTAGGATCAGGTGTGTTAGAGCATGGAAAGATCCAAAATACGCAAGGCAGGGGTACTCCAGGACCAGGGTTGGGAACCACTGATGTATTGGATGCTTATTCATTTCATATCCATTATCGTTGTTTTACTATAGAATGAACAGCACAATCCACTTTTGAAATAACCCATACAAATAAATTTACATTTACATATATTTTACTAAATATTCAAACCTAATCCTGTACAGTTAAAAAAAAAAATAGTAAAACACAGGCTGTATTGTTTCAGTAAAACAATTTTCCTCCATTTCCTTGTGCAGTTTTTAGCAGTTCAAAAACACACGCATGTGTTGGTGAACACGACATACTGACAACGTAAGCTCGGAATTATAGGCCGTTTCAGAATGCTTCCATCTGCAGGATATTTCTGCAGGGTGGATTATCTGACAAGGAAGAGGCTTAACCTCCTATCACTGCACTAAGAGATTTTTTCTCTCCCTCATTTCTGCCCCAAGAAAGTGTTGATGTGCAGCCGTGTGGGTGTATGTGAGCGAGTTGTACGTGTGTGAACTGCAATTTCTAAGAGATCATGCCTTGTTCAGTGTGATTTAGAAACAGCTCTGGCATAGTGTTAGGGGAAATTGGGCCATTTGCTGGACCCTCTAGTTGTGTGTGTGTGTGAGTGTGTGCGTGCGCAGTATGAGCGTGAAGGCTAAACTCCTGTATTTATACACTCATCCGTGCTCAAGCCCAGGCTTGAACAGATGGTTTCTGTTTTTCCTGGCAGATTTGTGATGAAGCCACAAAAGGCCCCTGCTTTGACAGGGCGCCAAACGGTTAAGGCTGGAGCTGGCAAAAGCAAGGCAAAAAGAGCAGGAGAGAATGCGAGGGGAGGGCAGTGAGGGGGAAGAGCGCCGAAGGGAGTGAGAAGAGGGAGAAAATGGAAGATAACAATGGACAATCAACCTTGCGCAGAGAAAATGTCTCCAGAGCGTGCGCTCAAGCCAAATGTGTTGGAGGCTAAAAAAGAACATGTGGTGATTGGGTGCAAGCAGTCAATCTGCAGCTGTAAACATCCATTAGCTGAGTTTGGACTGTGCTTTCCTGTCCCTATGCAGGGCAAAGTGTGCCGATGTAGAAGAAGGGAGGAGGGGAGGAAGTAGCTGGAATGTAATTCTAGCCTCGATGGCAGAATAAGCCAGAGAGAATTTTGACTTTCTACACTGAACTACAGAGGGCTGGCTGAAAATGTCTGACAAAACACTCCACTGTTTAAATGGGACATCTTGTTCTTTATTGTGGGTGAAAAAGTGAATAGTTTTTCCAAGAATGCTGTACTGGATGTTCAAAACTGCTTTCCAAATTAAATACTAGTTTGAAATAATCCAAAATATTTGGCAGTGGCGTTAACCTGATGTTTTATGCACCCACCCTTAGATTTATTCTGTATTTAATCCCTTCTCTTTATTAAAAGGGCTTGAGTTATTTTGTGTAAAATAAAACAGCACCTATTGACAGTAAACATAGTAGTGTTGTGCAGTCTATGAAAAGCTAAGGAAATTGTCCTGAGAAGAGACATCACCAGGCAGGGTAGGCATTAACCTAACCTTGCCCCAAGGTCGACGCAGAACCACCCTGTGAAAACTGGTTCCGCTGAAATACGGACACTTTCGTGGTTAAACCAAGCAAAGGCGAGAAAGTGCTATCATGGCTTTGGCTGGTGGAGAACAGATTAAAAGGATGTTAGACAGTGAATCCCTGCTGTGCCCCAGGTTTCTGTTGGAATAGAAGGTATAAGCTCTGCTTTCATGGGTCAAAGATGCACAAGCGCAAGAATCAGCAGTTGTGTTTCCCTGCTGTAAGCGGTTTTGCCAACAGAAGAAAATATACAGCTACGGCGCGACTTTTCGGCAGGGGGTGATCACTCTAATCCCAAAGATCAACCACAGCTTTGTTCACAAAACCGCACTAAATGAGCCAAAGTTTGTACACAGAAGATTGAAAAGGAGAATTTAAATGGGACAAAACTGTGGATCATGTATTTGTTCTTCAAATGCGAGAAAGAGAGGAAAAACTACCTATAGCCCATTGGATAAAAAACAAAACAAAACAAAAACTCCAGACTAATGACATTTTCCATAAACAACAACCTAATTTTACCAAAAAACAAGTAAGCTATTTTGTCAAGTCCCAGACAGCTGCTGCAAGACGTGGTAGCAGTTTTAGCCTTTTTTTAATTAGTGCTCAAACCTTAGTGCTTGTAATCACACAGGATTCTCCGGGGCCGAGGCGGCAGTGGTGACGCCGCTGCGATGAATTCAATTTGACGTGTGTACAGATCGCACCAGGGCAAACATCTGCTACAAGGTTGAGCCGAAAACACTTCTATCATCTTGGTCATCTTGAAAATTACAGAGCCTGAGGCAGAGCTGCCTGCTACTGGATGCTCTGCAGTCTCACGTCGCTGGATGGCGGCTGCTTTTCTGATGAAGATGAAAATGTCCTGTCTTCCTGCAGCCTTTCTCTCCTCCTGTGTGTGTGTGACTTAACAACCTCAGATTTGACCAGGCCAATTAAGCTGGGCTCTTTCTCCTGAACAGCAGGTATCTAGGTACAATCAAAGGCTGGGATACAGCTCAAGGAGGTTTGAGTGGTGACCGCAGACAGGGTTATAATCGCAAAACCGTGCCTACTTCCAATTATCACTATGTACAAGTGATAATGTAAGTGCCCTTTCTCAATGGCTGAAGCAGTATTAAAGTATGGAGTATTAAGATAAAAAATCATAAGCAACTTTTAGGAGAATTAATATCCTCCAGCAAATGTGATAACATGACACACTGCGATGTCATTCCTAATTAAAAGATGATGCATGGCAATTATCCCTCAGACCTGAATCAATAAAACCAGAGAATTGAGTAACAGTGGCAGCGAGACTCGAGTCTCCCACAAAGCCTCATGGGAGGGGTTGTGTTGGGAAAAACAAAATGCAAAAGGAATTATCTGCTATCTGTAGACTAAGCACGTTGGGGACGTTTAGGAACATTTCTAGCACCGGTATACAAATTATTCCATGACGTCGTCTTTTAAATTGGAGGAAAGGGTGGCAGTGAAAAGAACAGCAACGGTCAGGCAACACACCCACTTCCCCAGCTTCCCCTTTTATTACCTTCATATAAAGCATTCCTGAGAGCTAGTCAGGCCTGGTGTGTTTGCACAGCAGTGGGCGCTTACTCTTGGCACCGGCTCTTTATGAGAAACCCAGCTAATAAGAGCTGAGGGGAGCGGCAGACACAGATGCGCTGCACTGTATCGCCCTCTATAGTCCTGGCTGTAGGCCCGACACTTTTTAACAAGCTGCTCAGTAAGTTAGCACAAGAGTCGTACAAGAGCGTGAATCCTAGAACAACTGTGTCGACGAGGAAAGTCTTTCGCAAAAAAATCCTCGTGTCAAGAGCTGGTGTGGAGGAAAGAAAGAAGAAAACACATCATATCAATACTTTTAATATTAGCATTTGAAGAGTGATGTACAAAAAAAATCTTTTTGAGTCCCCTCACTCAACACTTGAAACCTTGTGCTTGAAGAGTCACCTATGAACACGAAGGAGATGGGTACAAGGAGAGAAAAGAGAGCGAGAGAGAGAGAAAGAGGGGGAAAAAAGTGCTGAGAAAATAAATCAGATTGTCCTTAGGGCATTGACTGGCACTGGCACACAGGACTGGCTTTCAACACAAAAGCAAGTTCAAGCACAAGAAAAGGGTTTTTAGCTGCAAGAGAGCACTGGCTCCTTTTTCCTCAGTGTCTATATTAAAAACTAACCTCACAACCCTGTACTTCAATAAGTCTGCCTCCGTTTCGCGCTCACGTCATTATTCCCGCCGACCTCTTATGATTACAGTCAAGCTTTACTCATACTTTTCATCTGTGGGTTAATTAAGTTAAAGAATAACATCAGCAGCAACAACCACCAGTGACGGTATCAAATCAAGTGTTCATCCAATGCGGGTTTTTTTTTTCCCCTTCTTCAAATAAAGGTCAGGTCTAGGATGACTATTCTGAATCCTGATAACACTATTTGCTTAATGACCTTCTGACAAAACCTAGAACCTAACTGCAGGATTAGCAGTGCCTTTAATTACAAGACAGTGTCTCTCTTTCTTTGTGCCACATGAAAAGAGTAAACACAGCACTAACGAGTAATGAATCTGAACATGAAGCTGAACTGCTACTCTGGTCAAACATATATTCGCTTGTGTCAACACTCCCTTGGTTAATATTTATTTGCTCTGAATTTGAGGGCTCAGCACTGGTTCCTTTTTCTTTTCCTCAGGATTTTCTTTAATGACTAATCGCCCTGTTAAATCAATACACTAACATGCATTTTATATTTGCTTGTGTTACAAAGGATCCCGAAAGATACCGAGAAGGCAAAAAGCTGACCTTTAAATGACAAACACGGTTTACGTCACAGCCAACATGGATCTCTTTCAAACTGTGCTACAGGCATTGGAGCTAATAACTAGATCTTTTCTATTGAATACTCGACAGCGGGTTCAAACAGGGTCTGCTACTGTTTTTTAGTTTCAGGAGTGACATAAAAAAGCAGATAACATGATTGCACCATTTTAGTGACCTGGAAAAATATTAAGCTCGGGTAAGCACTGAACTGACAATACGCCAATCTCTAATAAACCCGCAACAGCTTATATTTAGCAAAGCAGTGTATCACGCTCAAGAGTGTGGGGATTACGTGTCAACAATTACAAGCTATGCTGTGATAATAATGAGGCTCGAGTCTGTCGTCACTTACAACACATTCCTCAGGTTCGACAACTCCGAGACAATCTTTTTTAATCCCATTGAAGAATCCGTCATTCATTTTTTTGATTAAAAAACGCTGAATTGTGTAACTTGGAGAAAAACAACATACTTAAAAGGTGTTTAACACTTCTAGAACCAAAGTCAACTCGTTTTTGGGTATGCAAACGCAATGAAACGTTGACTAGATATTAGCATGAAAATGTCCTACTTTATATTATATGAAGCAAAGCATTTAGAAGACGGTTATCAGAAATATTCTACACCTAAATTCCCATATTACTCTGCCCATATAAAAAGTTGATATAAAACCTCTTGGTGAACTTGAATTCATTTATTTACTTGAACTGTCCTCAGGTCTTAATATACAGCTCTTCTCTGCCACCGAAACTTTAAGGGGAATTTAATCAAAAGTGAGCGGAATCTAACAGTCTAAAGTTATCAGTGGCACAGTCAGAACTTTCCTCACCAGCACTACATAAACAGTCATCGTTCTGTTTTGGTTGCAAACACAGTGTGTTCACTGTTCTCGGGAATTCATCCAACAGCCTAATATGCTTACTGTTAAATCTAATATCCATGCACCATGTCCATCTGTAAGCTACTTGCGTCTCATTTCTTGCACTACCCCAGGTTCAGCATGCTGTGACTTGTGTGTCGGTTGTAAAAAGGAGGATAGAAGACTTAGAAAGCCAAACTTAATAAAAATAAAAAAATAAATAAAAGCCTTACAATAGAGAGAAAATGACTTACCGTTTCCTTGTTTGGTAGCAGCTCTTTCCGAATCCTGAAGAAGTTTTTGCCGTATTGTCTCAGCCCTTTTATGAACCGTTTCTGTTTTTGAAAAAGCACACAAAAAAGGAAACGAAAAATCAGATCCTATCAAAATCTCTTCACTTGAACACAAAGGTCTCTAAATACCTCATGCCACAGAAGAAGAAAGAAAAAAAAGGAGAAAAAATATTTTGTTCGCTATCTAGACACCTCTGCTGTCTCTAGTTTAAGGGCTAAATGTTAGCATGAAAAAAATAAATAAAAGGAAAATGACAGCAAAAGCAGGAACGATTTTTTTAGATGGATCCACAATAAAGCGCAGATTTCATTTAAACGGAATGCAACAATCTGTTAAACTGCATGCTGGAGCCGTCTGAAGCTGATGTTCAAAAGTGAACTTCAATAACTTACGGAGAATCACAACACGCCTTTCCAGATCGAGCAATTCTCATGCTTACGCTGCAAAAAGGAGCTCAATTCCTGTGAAAAGTTTTTATTTTTTATTTTTTTTAACTACAACAGCTGTTGCCTACATGAAGTCACTATCAGAGAACACAACTATAGCTTTATGTGTACATTCTAAAAAACAATGTTAAAAATCTAATCGTTACTTGAAGGAAAACAACTTTCAACAGGAGAAGTGCTGGCTAATAAACTCAAAACGGTCAGTGTATTACTAAGGCTTGAGAAATACAAAAGAGCATTCACTGCGGTTTAAACGCATTTCAATTTCTTTAAGCGCCACAGACTGTGAGGCATAAAAAGCGGAGGCCGAAAACATTCATAACCAACGAACCAGATAAGCAGCAGATTTACTTTCTTGTTCCAGAGGCGAGCCCCGCTCCACAGTAATCTCGGCCAATGCTTTCCACCAACTAACTCCACCGAAAAAAACCTGCCCAAGTCCACTTGAAGCACGCTCCAAATCACCAAGTCCACTTGCGGGTAGTGGAAAATCTGAGGTGCAAATCCACAAAGTCCCCAAAGGTGCGACGCTTTTTTAACAGCAAGAAACAGCTTGTCACTCTCTGCTCCTCCACTACAAAGGGGAAGGTTTTACATGTGATCTTTCTGCTAGGGAGCCTCTGTTTGGCGGCAGTGTGGAAAACCTGGAGTGGAGTTCTGCGCTGCATGGTGGCTCGTGGCACCTCAGTCACTCTGAACGCGATCAGGCTGCCTGTACGTGTGCGTTTGTGCATGTGTGTTAGTCCTGCAGTCACACACGGGACCTCCGCGTCTGCCTTTCTCATTACTACCAACCCCCCAGTGCAGCCGTTTAGAAAAAGGAGACTGGACGGTTTATTAAAATGTGCTCAGAGCACAGCAAGGACACCTCCATAGCAGGAACGCAAGAGAAGAGAAAGGCTTGAGCAGTGTGTGTGTGCAGAAAGGTTCAGGAGATAAGTAAAAGGCGACAAGCCACAGAGAAAACCAGACATGGAGCTCGTCTTGCCCGTTAGTGCATACAGTCTGTGCTGGTTATGTAACCGGGGAAGTGTTTACACATGGCTTTTAAAAGAACAATCTGTGGCAGGGGTGGGGTTTCTTTCCCCCCCCCAAATAGCACTCTTTACAATATTTCCCCTTCAAAGTGCTCTTAAAACTCACACTAAATTGCATCTCTTGAAGATAATGAAAAGCCCAATTCAGCAAATTATAAACACGAGCAATCAAATTTGCTTTTTCCTCGCCTTGGCGTTTATACAAGCAGAAACTTGTATGTACAAAGAATGCTGCTTCGACTTGAATGTGAAAAAAAAGCCACAGTGCCAATATTTAATCGACTTGAAGGGGCTGGAGGTTTGGTGGATTAACCAGTAGGTGGAGCAGTGTACAAGACCAGTGATTTTTATTTATCTTATAATCACAGTCTGAAAGAAAACTCCTTGTCCATATGACAATCATGTGCAAATTTATAACTGAGAGCATTTCGTGCAAATTTGAGTGTCAAAAAAGGCTTAAATGAGTAACTGGTAGTGAGCATGAAGGATCCTGTGTGTGCGTGTGTGTGTGTGTGTACCAGCGTGTGATCTCCCAGGTGCCCTTCTCCACCATGCCCCTTTTACCACAGGCCTGGCCAACATCTGGCATCACAACTGCCGATCAGAGCTGGACCAGAGGGAACGTGTGGGGACGTGTCTGACGTCCTCATCTGTTAATGAGGCCCTAAAACGGCGGCTTGCAGGTCGCAGGTCTGTCCCTCGGTATTTTGTTAAACACATTAACAAACATCGGGAGGGAATCTGCCACCTTCATTTGGGGTCTCGGATCCTGACTGGTAGGGCAAAACCAATTACACCTGCCAGGCCTGCGCGTGTGTGTTGTTGCTGGCCTGATTGTGTCACCGTAATTATGTTACGCCTACTGTAGCATTTACATCGCTCGAGCGTCTGCGCTACGGTGGGGGGGAGCTATGTGTGCCACTTTATCATTTTCTCCCTCTCTCCGTCTCGAGCTCCGCGTTAAGGCTCCATTTCAGCTGCCTGGGCTCGCTGCTCTCTGAGCCCAGCTAATAAATCATCCTCCAATCTGCTCGCTGAATCGCTCTGGCCCTGCCACGATTGCTCCAGCCCTGGGTTGCTAGGCGACCGGGCCGAGGGGAGGCGGAGTTGAGGGGGAGAGCCAGAGGAAAGGAGGGAGGGAGAGTATTTGAGCGAGGGAAGGAGGAGGGGAGAGGGTTACCAAATCGCCAGGCGTGCACTCTGCTGAAACAACAGGCTTCTCTTTTTTTTTTCTTCAGAAATTGTTCCAGAGCTGTCCCCCCCCCCCCAACTCTCACTGCTCGACAGTACACTATTGTAAAAGAAACAAGGGACGACGGAGAGAAAAAAAACCCTAAAAAGGCGATTGTGACTCGAGCACCAGCTTAAACAACAATTGTCGGAAGCTGAAAAACTGGTTCATACAAGCGTTTACAAAATCATAAAAGCGTCGACAAAAAAAAAAAGAAGAAGATGTGGTCGGAGATAGCGCTTAGTGCACTTCAAACGCACGCCAGCTGCGGTGGTACAAACTTCCAAAGAAATGCCTGTCTGAGTGAGCTTTGTCTAAATACACAGCAGGCTTGTAAAATCACCACTTGACCTTTTGCGAAGGCTGACCTACCACGCTGAGGTGGAAAGACTGGAGGATAAATTTAGTGACACAAAGTGAAGAAAAAAGTGACAGTGATGACATCTGCGCACACAAAAACAACCACACAAGCAAATGTAAGACAGCCCACATCCTGCCTATTTGAACCTTGTATAGTGAAAAAACCACAACAGAAAAACAAACAAACAAGCAATCTACTAAACCGACTGAAACAATCATATTAAATCAGGTTGCGTACTTTTCAGCAAAAGCCGACACACTTCGGCTCAGCTACAGTGCACACGCTTGTGCGTGGTGTATAAATATGCAACAATTCTTCAAAACCAGCTTCCTCTGCCTTCTCCGTAAAAACAAAGGTGATAGGAAACACACAAGCATGCCCTTCCTGCCTGCTTAACTCAAACTGCTATTAAAAAAACGCCTAAATCTGGCAATCACAGCACAAACCAAACCTGTTTTGAGGCAGTGTGGAGTGTGAGAGGGAGAGAAAACACCTCTTAGCAAAACGCTAAATTAACTTCAGGGTGGGTGGGCACTTTTGCAAGCCACAGGAAAGTGTTCTGAGGTTGTGATTGTGCTTGCAATTTAAACACACACCCACACACTCTCTCTCTGTTGTGTGTGTTCCTCTCTATTCCATCAACAGGCACTGGGGTGGGGTTTAAGGCTTTTTAGGGGTTTTCTGTGGGCAGGATGTGCAGGTCCATGCTCTTACCACAGGGGGGCCATGGTGACAGTGAAGCCTGGGCACTTGAGCTATCTGAGGCTTCACGCCATCATTCATCACCGCCTGACAAGCAGTGCGATAATACCCAGCAGGACTGTGGAGAGAATAGTGGCTTTCACTCAGCTCGTATATCAGACCGAGCGCAACGACAGGCTCGTCCCCATGGCAGCTCGCACATTTCCTTCAGGAAAATTCCACTGCATTTGTTGGGTAAATAAGGACGAATTGAACGAAGCAAAAACATTGAGGCATGTACAGGCATTAGAGGAGGCTGGCGGCGAACTAAATGATTTAACGTTACTAAAATGGTAAAGTTTAAAGGGTGCTATCGGGCATCGGATGCCATACTTGACTCTATTGACAGAGGGATATTGGAGAACACAAACTAAACTGGCTCAGCGGGTGACTTAGAAAAAAGACGGAGCTTAAAGAAACGGCCACAGCTCGCTTCCTCTCGCCTGCAGGCGGAGGCACTTGGGCGGGGGTTGTGGAGCGGTGAAGGGAGAGAGTGGTGAAAGGTGACCCTGAAGAAGGGGCAATTCTGTCATTTCAGAGCCAGTCACTGTCACTTTTATTCACGCTTCAAAAAGGAGTGGTGGAAAAAGAGCAGGAATAATGAGGCCCTGGTCCTGAGGGCTGACCAGCACACAGAGAGAGTGGGAAAGAGAGACAGAGAGAGGGAGCACCCATGAAAGAGAGAGAAGAGAAAGCGGGGGTTGATAAATAAATGAGGAGCAGCAGGCAGGGCTGGTATGAGCGCCAAGGTCAGGGCTACATTTACACCTGTCCCTCCAGGCTGCAGAGCTGCAAAGGCACAACTTGAAATCAGATCAGTGGGAGTGGTGTCCTTGGCTTTGCAGCAGTGGGGGGGGGGCATGTGTGTGCGACGTGGCTCCGGCCTCCTGCCTCCAGCCCCCTCCAGCAGCATGCACACACACACACACACACACACACACGACCAACGGAGAAGTAATCGAGGCCACCTCTCATACACTATTCATCCAGCCCTTGTATTATTCAGCTGAGACAGACTGTTACACACTTCACACAAACTCTACACTACATACTTTCAAAATACCGTTTACGGCACACTCCAAACACCCAGGTCTCAATCAATAAATAACAGTGCAAAGTAACTGATCCCTTTTATTGATCACTAAAATGACCCACATTTTTTCATGTCGCCCACAGAGACGATGGGAGAATTAAGAGTATTGATAGCTGTTACGTTTTTAAAAAATAAATAAAAATTATCCAGGTTATCTAAAAAGGCCTCATCAGCATGCATGACAACACACAGACACATGGTCTTAGCAAGCACTAAATAAATACCCAATAAATAATGTATATATATAAAAAAAAAAAACTAATCCGTTCCAGTTAGCAGAAGTTCTGCCTGCCTCGGCTTTATTCAAATGACTCCATCATGTTTAATCAGCAAGCTTATTAACTCGGACCCATTGCAGTTTTATACACTCGACAGATTGTGAATAAAACCCACATCTTAGGCAGTTCCGATTCTAAATCTCCCCTCCGTGACAAAGAACATTTTAGGTACTTTCCCGTGAACGGAAAGCCACATCTTTAACGAGATACTCCGTCTTTACTTTCACAAGCAGTGGGAGAGAGGGAGGGAAGAGCGAGGGTATTTCAGGCCTTCTTTATAAATGGAGTGACTCAGTAACACTGGGTGTGGACACAGAACCACATGTCACAGAGCCTTTAAAACACACAGGGCTGGAGTGGCTTAAAAAAAAAGCAGAAAAAAATAAAAAAGCAGGCCTCAAATCGTGAAGAAATCATGACCACCCTTAAGAAATGCCTTACAGCGAAATGTTTCCAGCTTTCAGGCTCCTCATTCCAGATCTACAACACTGAGAACAACAATTCATTGAAATATACTTGAACTTAAATCTCAACTCTACCATAAGCAAACAATGCAGGCTCGGAGTCTATCGCCTTCACCCAGCCCCCTCTCTCATGGTGAATATTTATTCCACAGCCCATAAACAGGATGCAGCTGCCCTGTTCTGGAGGACTTCACCCAGCGAGTGCTATTCACTGGCCTATTCGGGCATTGCGGCCCCGTCTACCTCGCTGCTTCAAGAAATTAACTCTCGTCTTACCACTTCGTCCTCGGACCAGCACTTCTCAATGAGCTTAGGGACGGGCTTCTTCACCAGCCGCTGCAGAGCCTTGCCCGCGTCGTAGCTGCTCTCGTGTAGCTGCAGGAAACAGGAACGAATTAGAAAAGTGCAAAGCTATGGACTACAGAACCTGTTTAAAGATGCTGCTTTTATCTCCCCTTGCTTAGTTTAGAGGGAAAGAGGCAGTGAAGTTTCTATGATTGGCTTTCCATAAGTGTGTCAGAGTCACTAAGAAACCCTTGACCATGATTCACTGAAAAGAAAAAAGGAGATAAATACACATTTAGACTAAGACGAAGGATGTATATCTAGATTTTAGAATAAAGCTATAATTCTGTACTCATTCCATTGCTTGTAAATACAGCTATACATTCTTGTGGTTTTCAATTTTGGCAAGCATTCTCAGTCACGATGAGGAAAAAAAATAATAATCCTGCCACAACTTGTACCTCATTGCCATGGCCAGTGCACAAACCTGGAGTCAATATCAAAAATCATTACATGCTAGGCTGAAACAAAGCAGCCTGTCAATGGCGAGCAGGTATCAGGCTGAGAGAGTTCTTTACGAAAACACATTGGAATTGCAAATGAAAAGGGGGAGACGAAGGTCAAGAAACAGTGAACCGCAGACAGCATTAATTCTCCCCTCTCCCCTCCTCAGTCCGAATGGAAATGCCATGTTTATTGCATTTTGAGTTCATTGGTTCATGCTTACTTCGGCGTTCGGTTTTGTTCGCGAAAAAGTGAGGGAGAGGAATTATCATCATGCATCATGAGCTGTGGGGTTTGGGAGGGTAGCGCTAGCACGTTCTTAGCTGATAGATGCAGGCTCATGCTGTACAATGCTATTACAGTCCACTGTAGCTTAAGAGTTGTGTGCTCATCTGATGTAAAGTGAGCATATTTTAACAGCCCTGAGCCCTGCATTGGTCTTTCCCCAAGGCAGAGAAGTGCTTCCAAGTGCTCGACAGCTTGGGGGTGTTTTTGGAAAAAGCGAGCAAATGTGGGGAAATAGCAGAGGGATTTTCTACAATTTGTCTTCATCTGCAATTACACATGAGGCCTGCCAGGGACATCTCGTTTTACTGTGTCTCTGCTAGTGGACTACCTAATTGTCCAGGACAAATTGCCCCCTTTTTTTGCCTTTCCTTTTATAAATTGGCAGAGCTGAGCTGTGGAAAGTCAGCTTATGGATTAAAAAAAGTGGAGCTGAATCACAAAAGCAAATATATTTGATGTTGCTACGAACGCCAGAAGGTTCTCAGCGTCAGTGACTGGTTTATTACCAAGTATAAAAAGGCAGTTTGATTATTCCAGGCCACAAAGTGTAACTGTACACTGAAAGGACTAATGAGGGGGACGTTAGCCATTAACTATTGGGTAAGCAAAATACCGTGCAGTAATGACTCCGTCTTGGACACACAGTCCTGCTAACACCATTTCCTTAAAGACCTCCCTCTCAAAAGCTCGAATGCCGAGACAATGACTCCTCCTGATGCCTGTGGTCTTATCCCTTCAAAAAAACACAGCTCCTCTGATGGATATTTTATGGTTTTCCTAACCGGAGCTAATCGGATTGGCCTAATTGCCTTCTTGGGTTTTCCTGGATTTCCACCCCCAGTCAAATTAAGAAAAACATCGCAATGGTGATAAAAACAATATGTAAGGACTAATTTAGTACATTAAACTGCTGATGAGACAGAAATTGCAGCCTATAATAATTACTGGAGTTTATTCAGAGACGGAGAAATTAAGCTCACTGACAGGGAATGGTTCATAGGCTTTAGACAATGGAAGCCCTGCAACTACATGATATAATGCAGCTTTACAGTGAAATGAGCATCATCAGGCAACTGAAGTGTTGATTAACACAGAGAAGAGCTTCCCAAACTTTCTGCCATCGTGATCTTCTCATTATTATGGCATCCAATGCTGCAATACAAACCAGATCTCCCTCATGAAAGGTCTATGGGGGCTTCACGGTTTTTTTTAGCAGGTTTCCAAGCAGACAAAACACTGGCCTGGGATTCTTTTCTGGCAAACACTGTTCATTTAATTTCCTAATTTCCTAGCTGTTCTTTTTTTTTTTCTTTGATCGAGGCCCAATAATTGCTGTACATTTGTTAAGAGTGCTACAGCTGCACTCACTCTGAAAAATATATAACTAAAAGGAAACAAAACACAATTGTTTATAACGATGTTGGCTTCTTTCTTTTTTTCTTCTGGAATTGTAATAGTGCAGATTTTCACCTGCGCTCCCTTGTGGTGAAAGAAATCAACTGCATGATGTCTGCAGAAGCAATAGAGCAGGGGAGCACAATTCCAGTCCTGTACCTGATTCATCTCACCAGGTAATTACCAAGTTTAGCAGGGGTGTTTCTCAATACCAAGAACGCGAAGAACGGACTCGTGGCCTTGACAAGTACGTTCTTGGCAAGTAATCTTGGAAGAGCGAACTCACAAGGACACGAGAATGGAGAACGCACCTATACGCGCTTGAGATGCGTTGTGTACCTGCTACTGCGCAATACCCCCCTGCCCCGCCCCATTTCACCATCCTGTCACATTACACTCAATTTAATCCAAAGCGTTTTTGGATTTCTCGAAAAAACTTATCATAAGTCTTTAGGATGCGCAGTTATTGGAGAAATCAAAAAACGCTTTGGATTAAATTGAGTGTAATGTGACAGGATGGTGAAATGGGGCGGGGCAGGGGGGGGTATTT
>JAOUQW010000016.1:6730076-6741104 GCA_028565825.1 Olivaichthys viedmensis
TTACACGCACACACACACACGTGTAGTGCCATATAAGTGCAGTGAAAACACAAAAGAAAGCTTTAGCTCAGCAATTCCTTCTTTTAGACTACAACTTAATGATGGTTAATAAAGTATATATTAAACATGATGTTCATTAATACTTTTGCAGTCTTAATTTGATTAAGGTCATGTTTACATTGCGAGGTTAAAACGGCACAAGCCCAATTTTTGGCCCTAAAGAACTGTGTGAACACACAAATCTGATCTTTACGCATCAGATTTGAGCCACTTTCACATGCGATACGTGGCTTTGAGAACAGTCAGATGGAAATTCATGTTTTTCACACTTCATCATAATTCACGGCACATGTGCATATCGCTGCTGACTGCAGTCCCACACCCACACATCTCTCAGCACAGAAGGGCCGGTAATATCTGCAAAAATGGCCAAAAACTATGCATCTGGCCTTTTTCCGTCTTCTCGTCCTAATCACGAACAGTTGACGAGCTTTCAGCCGACTTCGAGAGCAAATAATCTTTACAATGAAGGCTTGTTCTGCCCGCTTGTTTATTTAGCTCCAGTATATACTGCAATGATGGATTGTCTCACAAATATGATTTTGTTTCGTTGTTCATGACACATGTGGACCTTATTGATTTGGAAAATGTGCACATGCCAGTCTGTTCACAGCAGATAAAAAAACAACACGAGTGTGAACCGTCAAGGCAGAAAGATTGGATCTGAGCAAAACATCAGAATTGAATAAAGTAATAAAGCTTAAATTGTTCATGTTGCTTTAGTACTGAAAACTGATTGTCCATACTACAACCAATAGACCAAATGTGCTCATGCTTATTACTAATAGTTATGGACAAAGCTGTATTCATAAACATGTTAACACCCCCCCTATAAAATTCAAATCTCAGGTCTGCCATAGAGATTTATCCATGTAGCCATCTTTCACCTTCAGTATAACAGACAGGGTTCACAATAGGTGAGAGGATTCCTTAAGCAAGGCTGTGTGCATCAGCATTCAAATGCTATTAATGCACAGCATATCCTTTAATTCTTCCTAAAATTCAACTGTTCTAAATTTGTTTCAGTTTACATAAGAGCACAAAATGTCAGTGCTAAGCTCTGAGGCGTTGATGTTCTAAATCTTGCAAAGCATTGGGTGTTAAATGAAGCTCGATACAAATAATATACAACCAGACTACTTTGCCTCAGAAAATGGTGTGTTAAATGCAATAGCACAGGAATGGCTACATTTCCACTACTGCTAATGAAATGTGTGCAAGCAGAGACATTGGGCATCACTGTGCTGATGAGAACCCTGTTGAAATAAAGAACATTGGACTAATAGAACAACTAGCAGAATTTTTATTATTTTATTTTTTCCCCCTCTATAACAATTTCATTGCTGTGGGCCACATTATTCAAACTTTCAGTCATAGTTCAGTGGTCAAGATTCTGTTCTAGTGGCGAGAAGGTTGCGAGTTCAAATCCCAGTACTGCCATAGAGCCACCGTCAGTCCCTTGAGCAAGAGCCCTAACCTCCTCAACTGCTCAGTTCTGCATCACTTGTGGGTCACTTTGGATAAAAGTGTCTGCTAAATGAATAGATGTACAATAAAGTTAGTTGGCGAGCACATTGTTTTTAACGTTTCAAAGATATTTAGCGATGTAGCCAAATTACCAGCACCAACGCAACATGACATGGCCATAGACATCTAGTGTAATTAGGGCTGGCCCCGAACAGCAGTTTACAGGCTTCGAATACTCGTCTGTGCTGTATCCGAGTACTCGTTCTCAAAATCACCATTAAAAACAATAATACTTCCGTTTTATAATTAACCATAATTTTATGTATGTCCGTTACTGCATTTAAAAATATATATTAGTAGGCGGCAACGATGTCTTAATAATAATAATGATAAGCTGACAGCGCAATATATACACACTTACATATTTGAGATAATTCATCAAACTTGTCGTGCCTCCATGCTATACACCAACCTCGTACTCAAATTCTGCACTGAGCGTTTTTCTTATCATCCGATGTTTTAAAGTACACGTGATTTCTTCAGCACATTTTAACACCAGACCTCGCCTGTGTAAAATGAACAGCGTCAAGGAATTTATTCATTTATTTAACATTTTCAATACATTAACAATAACTGTTCTGTCTAAAGGCCAACGAAATGAATTATAGTTTAGGCTACATTTGTGGAGCCTTAAAAAAAGACAACGCTTTCGAATACTAAAAAGAGAATCTAATACCAACCTAACGAACGAGTACAAGTATTCAAATTATTCGGGCCAGCCCCAAGTTTAACCAAATCATTTTTTCTTTATTTTGCCATGATGTACTCCAACTGCAATGTATTCTATAAGAAAAGGCTTGATGTTACTTGTTAACAACAGTGACCAGTTTTTAATTATTTTACAAACTTCTAATTTAACACACCTGTTTCCAGGTAATCAAGGTTTCAGGAGCATCACGGTGTACATGATTAGGGCTGCAATACAACTCTAAATTTGAAATGCAAAAACTAATCAGCCAGTTGTTCCGCCACCATTTTTAGTGAAACCCAGTCATTCAACTTTTGGCATGTGGGGTAAATGTAACGACAACGTAACTTAATGTAACGATAAATGCAACTCCCGAAACAAAGCATTTAAAAAAACTTAAATTCAAATTCAAGTGGGATTGACGGCTGCAGTCGCTCGGTCATCAGTTTCAGGAATCAATACACCACAAGAAGTAAGCAAGATTACACCAATCACTTCGAAAAAGATATCATGTGATACATTTACAACCGCCATTGATTAAGATCAGATTAACAGGAAGAATCATGATCAGAGCCAGCCTTAAAGACGTATAAATACATATAGAATTCACAAAACAAAACAGTGACCAATGGACTACTGAGCGAAAGATCAAACCTGTAGCACCACTTTTACAGGTTAATGATCTAACATCATGGAACATCCGCGCTATGATTTTTATAATTATTACGTGCAATAAAGTGGAAACAAGCCATTGTTTTGTAAATGTCATGAACACAATTATAAGCTAAAAACAACCGCCAACACTTTTTGGTACCAAAAATGCTTAAAGGGCCGTTTTATTTTTGTCTCGATTCCCACCAATCGACCAGTCAACCAACTGAGAGAGCCTTTCAGTACATCATTCATGCATACGGTCATGTTTCCTAACCATTCGTTTAGGTCTAATTCTTGTTAAATGTTTAATGTTAAAATATCTGCAGCTCTACCAGCTATGCTGTAATCTCCCACATTAAGCCATTTGTCTAGCCGAGTTTATCTCCTCAAGATATGAGCAGTAGCATTGCTGGAAAAACAAACGCTTAACCAAACATGTTGCACTTTATAGCACATCTCCTTCCAGAGATTTTAAGAAGAAATGAATTTGTTCTCCTGTTCACTTGATTATTGACCAGAAAGATGAAGTCAGTAAGTTTAATATTCAGCAGGAAAGTGAGACATCAGGGAGCTTTTAACGGTAGTGTTAATCCCCCTTTCGGCGATTCAACTGATGAAATATACCATGCAATTAGTTTAGCATGCTAACTAAAACAGAGCAATGCCTTTAGATTTTATGCCAAGTCATTAGAATTTTAATTAAATTAAAATTAAGGGCCAAGATTAAAAATA
The DNA here is from genome assembly GCA_028565825.1 of Olivaichthys viedmensis. Lineage (NCBI taxonomy): Eukaryota > Metazoa > Chordata > Actinopteri > Siluriformes > Diplomystidae > Olivaichthys > Olivaichthys viedmensis. The sequence continues at coordinate 6,733,738 of JAOUQW010000016.1, forward strand.
TTAAAAATGCAATGCAACGAGGACCATTTCACTCGCCGGACACATTCTCCTTCAGCACAGTTTCCTAAAGGGGCCCTAACCACTACTTCAAGTGCTTAACGCAACCTACTGGCACAATATAATGATGGGGCATTTTTCAACACAGCCCATTCAAAACATATGTCCAGAAGTGAACCGCTCTGAACAAGGAAGCCACTTTTGATTTGCTTTAGGACTCTAGCTTGAGCGTTCCAATACTATAAAAAAGCAACGAGGTCGTATAGGCAATAAGATAGATCATACAGACAGGTGATGATGTAGGGCTGGGCGATATGACGATATAAGATCAATATTGCGATACATTAACATCACGATACCCACAATATTTAGAGAAAGTGTTTTGTCAGATATCAGCGCTTTTATAACTGCATTGTCACTCACTGTAATAAGTAACTGCTGCTTTTACCCTTCTTATAGTTAAATACTTGATGTTTTATTTATTTGAATGTTGAATAATAATTTTAAAAAATTTAAATAAATCAATAATAATTTAAATAAATAAATAATAAATAAATAGCTGAACTTATAGTTTTTCATAATCTGGATCCACTCTTTTGTTAGCAATACTATAAGTTGTGTATCATGATGTCTTCAAGTATCGCAATTATAATATTTTTGCCATATCCTCCACCCCTATAATGCTGATGATTAATGACGGTGAGAACCCAATACAGTCTTACTTACCTAGTCTCTGGATTGTATCCTAAAATGTAGAAAAAGGAATCGATTCGTGGTTTGAACTCCCGGGCAGCGAAAATGTCAGAGAAGTGGGCGATGTTACATTTCCCCCTGGCAAAACAGACAAACGCAAATGAGTCTCAACTGGATGTGCACACACATTTCCTGCCACTACAGTAAGCATCATTTAAAGCAAACACATCTGGGTGAGCAAGCTACAGTGCTCACTGCTAAACAAATATTGTTCCCTGTGTGCGTGCGTGGTTGAGATGCACAAATTCTCTGAAAAAAATAAATATTCATTGTTCCAGACAGCATGCTCCATCTCTTCAGCTCGAGACTTAAACAAGGGATGACAGACAGCACACGGGACCCGCCCACACCCACACACCCACACACCCACACAGCAGAGCCATCAAGAGCTACAAACTGCATCTAAACACACATTCTGTTCCACGCCTGTGCTTTAGGCTTTCAGTCGGGGCCTATCAAAATAACAAGCATCACTGTGGTTTGGGCGCGCAGCACAGACACAATACCTTTCTCTCAATCTCTGAAGATGAAAGGGACTAGAGGCTTGGAGCAAACATTACGGCATGCTCGTAGAATTCACAGAGTTTACCAAAAGCCCTGTAATAAGTCAAATCAAAGGGGCCTTTGTGCAGCAAAAGTTGCAACTAATTTGCCCTGAAATCACTGGTTCAGAGCTGCGGTTTTGTTGCGCTTCTCCAGCTGGTTCTAGTTAAGACGTAAAAAGAAAAAAAAGAACACATGGTTAAAAAAAAAAAAAAAAAAAAAGAAGTCAAGGGAGATCTGATTTCAAACACTGAGAATCAGCATGTCTGTCCTCGTTTTCTTAAGCCTTGCCATGGAAAAGAACAGCATGCTTGCTTTCAGCTACGGTGCGCATGCAGAATGTAAGAACGGAAAAGCTGTCAAATCCTGGGTTGTTTTTTTTTTTACTGAGATACTCGGCTGTTGCTTCGCGGGTCAATGTGAACACAGTGCAGTAGGAAAATGTAGATATGACTCATGAACAGCAATCGTGTTACCTGAGGGCCGCAGTGTGGTACGTGTCCACGTAGTCCGAGATGAAGAGCTCTCTGCTTTTTACAACAGGGTCAGTGATGACCAGCTCCCGACCAGAGTCTACATAGAGAGAGAGAGTGTGTGAGTCAAATATGGAGCATTAACAGACACATATTCAAATACTGTACAAAAGACAAGAAAGCAAGGGACAGACAATGACTCGCAGAAATATAATAGCACATACCGACGGTTCTAAAAAAATAAAAATGGTATCTTGGCATTTCTTAATTTTATATGAATACACAAACTACATAATTTTTTAAAAATATTCTTTCAATATGTCAGAAATGGTTTGTACTTTTATTGACATTTTGGTCTTTTTTTTCATTATTTGATGTTAAAATTGGAATGTAAACCGTATTTTCGAAATACAATTTTGCCCTTTAGAACTTTATTTCTCACGCATGTTTTTCCGTAACCACCTTTGAGACAACAGAGAAGTAAGAGTGGAATGATGTATAATATTTATGCATATTAATAGTTATGTGTCAAATAAAAAGCCTTTTGGATGCCAAAAAAAGACCCATTCATGTATATTAAATAGCACTGCATGATATGGACAAAATATTATATTGTAGTTACACTGCTACAGATTGAGACTGCAGTCTACTAAACATTGGCCTGAATTATATATATATACACACACACACAACACATATCCAGTTTAAAATAATGGTTTAGAGACAAAATGCATGTAAAATGCATTACATAAAATGCTCATATAAAGTACCGATGATTATACATGATAACAAAACTACGCATATGCTACGTGAAGCTCATAGCTTACAGCATACTACTATGAGAAAAACGTATGCTCCGATACGAGATCTGCAATCCCCGTAAACGTGAGTGGATACAGGAATGAAAAAGCAGCATGTTGGATATGGGCTGTAGCAATGTGACATGTATTCCAATAATGAGATCAATGCCTCAGCCTAATGCAGGCATATTACACGTCTCCCTGCAAAAACCCCCCCCCAAAAAACGGCTGTGAGGAGAATCGTTAGGCGGCGAACGTCATTACAGCGCTCCATTATGACAGAGCAGGGGATGAGTGTCTGTTATCCTGACCCAGGCCGCTATGTCTCAGACTAGAGCCTGTGGATGGAGGGAGGGACGGTGGTGTCTGCCAGGCTGACAGGACTGCAGTGGCGCTCTTGGCTGTTTTATTAGAGTGCATAAAAAAAAAAAAAAAAAATCAGAGCGGCCCCCGACACAAAGCCGGGTGGAACTACTAGCCTGTTATTACTTCTTGATGTATGCATTAGCCCAGGATGGCCAGGGGACCGGGAGATCGCGAGACGCATTACGCTCAGAGTTATTTGCACTTTACCATCCCGCTGTCTTGTTTGAAGGAGCGTTACCAGGGAAACAAGGACAAAGGGATGTTTTCGCAAGCACATCCTCTTTTATTTGAGGTGTCATTTACCGTGATGTCTTACACATTGCCGGGGATGGTTAAGTAAAATAATAGAGGACACTGTGGCAAGCAGATAATAATTTACAAATGTTATTTGTTAGAGGTAAAAACACACACACACACATACCGTTCTCGTTGTTGCGGTCCTGTACTAGGTGCTGGTAGACAGAGTCAGGTACCTCAGACTGGCGGTAGTACCATTTCACACTCATTAACAGATGGTCCCGTTTACTCTGGAAGAAGAAAATGATGCAAAAATAAACATCCAATGAATAAAAAAAAAACACAGACATTTGTTTGTTAACAGCGTCACAAATTGGCCTCTTGGCAAACACAAGCCTGTGCTGCATGTGCCTTCATGATTCACTCACTCCGTGCCAAAAGCCCTCAGTGAAAACCAAGTCAATTAAAAAGGGATTGAAAACATTTAGTTTTTAATAAAGTAAACAGAAAAACATTTGTGTTTTTTGGACGACCAGGAAGCCAGACAGGAAGGAAATCTGCACGTTCAAAAGGGAGGCGCTTCAAGGCTGAAATGCAGCCACCATGACAACCGTATGATGGATTAACTCCTGAATACAACTCCAGACACACATCTGTAAAGCATAAATCCATAAATCCAGCCAAGCGAATCTCATACCGCTTCCTCTTCTCGGGTTGCACTTCAAACTCTGCCACCCGCTGTCTGTTCGAGGGACTGCATGCAGCGCCGACACTCGCAGCTCCCGAAACGCACCAGCAAGTGGCAGCACTGGGTCACCCAAGACCTCCCACAGACACTGTGCTTTCTAAGCAAAGCCAGGATGAGGAAAGAGAAATGGGCAAAAACACTGTTTTCATTCCCTGACATGAAATATTTATTGCGCCTTCACACAAACCCAACTGACCATTCAAACGGTTTAAGAGAACCGTCAAAGAAGCCGCAGCTGAGCAGAAAGCGGGCGACGGGAGCCTCCGGAGTGGCTGTCAGAAATCACAGCCATCTTTAACGTGCCTACAGATTGCCACATTCCCTACAAAAAGGCTGAGCGTGCCACCGTGCCAGCCCGTTGAAAGAAAGGATAAAAATACTGGGTGGATCAGAGAGCTGAGCGCTTGAGGTTTTCCCCCCTTTGGCCTGCCTCACTCGGCGTCCTCTGCAGGCGCAGCACGGAGCAGCAGAGTGAGCTCATTGTTGAAAAATCCTGAGGACTCCGCTACCTTTCATGGGGATGGTGGAATGAGTGTTAAGTTGTGTGCATGTGTAACAGTATATTTCCACCACCTGGGCGGGCATGTGTCAGAAGCTGTAAAGTTCTGTTAAAGACTGCTCCAGCTAAAAGCACCCTCCATACACACGACGACTCCATGACACAATGAAGACGGCTATTTTTCAGTGGACGCTAAAGCAGGAAAAAAGTAGGGGGGTGATGTCTGTTCAGATGAAGTGAAGTCAAAAGAATTATGGTGCCTTCTTTTTTAGATCCCTAACTGTGAAGGGTGAAACGCAACCCCATTGAGTTGAGATTAAAGGCAGCGCACTATTAGTCTACAGTCTAACTGGGCCACTTCTTTGTGTCATCAAAAGCACTGTCAGAGCTCATTACACTGCAGATAGGGAGACAACCGGTGCTGCTACAGAGGATTCACAGTAACTCAGCACAGAAATCTGCACTGATATAAAGCGCATATTTACCGCAAGGACACGCTCACCCTTTCAGTGTATTACAAGCTGAGAAACTAAACCCTGCTGCTGCAGGTCAACACTGACACGAATGCACATAAACCCCCACACACACTTAAATTCCTTTTGCATGAGCAAAACACAACTAGCTACCCACACCATCCAATAACAAAAAAAAAAAAAAAAAATTCATAAAACTAAACGAAGCTGAAACCTGTGACCTTTCTTTGAGATCGTCTTGCACTGGAAATGACTGTTTCCTTATTAAACCCTAATTATGTTTTCACATCGCACAGAGAGCAGATCAGTGCACAGAATCAAATTATCAAGATAAGCACTCGCGGCCAGACAGGAAGGAGAATGGAGGCAGCAGCAAGCCGCCCATTACAATTACAAAGATGAATTGATTAGTGACATTCCAAACTGCACTCGCCGCTGCGCCTCTTTTTCCCGGCTCTGTAGGCTGCGCGTCGGCTTTTGCCCAACACTCCCTGCGCCCTCGTGAACGCGCTGCATGAGCGGTTACCCCACAAAACCGAGGCTCAGTCTCAAACGGAGAGGCCACTTATTCAATCCAGCCCAGCCCTTCTACACCCAATCTCTCAGAGTAGCCCCATTCACTGCAATAAACCTGAGCTTCATATTACGAGAAGCGCACAATGGCGAGCCCCGGGTGATGCCTGAGATGTGGGGGTGGAGTTAAAGAGCGGCGGCATTCCTGAGAGTAGTGAGGCCGGCCTACTCTCTCCTTCACACACTAATGGCTGTGCTGCCCCTTTTGTCCAAGCTTTGTCCCGAGCTCCAAACCTGCGAATCGCACAGCAAAACCCCCTCCATTGAGCAGAATCATGCACTCGCTCTGTCCCCTCGTCTCTCGAACAGGAGTGAGCAGTAATTACAGAGCAGCCACGTTGAGTCCAGTGAGAGTGTGGCGAGAGGTTAGGGCTCTCGGGGGAGCTCGGCTTTTTACGGAGCAGCCGGGGAGGTTTTGAGGGTGTGGAGTGTGGAGTGCACAGCCACCTCACACAGCTAGTAAAAAGCAATACAGCAGAAGCTAGAACCCCACCAGGGAGCTCTTGCTCGGATAACAACAACCACAACTGTGGCACACGGAGCCTTTTTAAGCCGAGAGGTGCGAGGCCAATTAATCTGTGACGTGTGAATTAAAGGGAGCCGCATTAAAACGTGCCACTGAGTAACAGCTTGCCTGCACAAAGCCTGGCAAGAACAGAACGGACGACAGAACCTGAAACAGTGGTCATAGCAATAAACAAGGACATAACTGTAGTTGTCTTTTTTAAAATAAAAGGAACACGGTTGCAGTGTCCCATCCTTCCATCCAAACATTTTCCCACCCTCGCTTTGATTGACAGTGTCATGCCATTCCCCTGCTAGGCTGCAGCAGTGCTGGCTGACACTTTGCGCGCCTAGCGTAGCCGTCTGCTTAGTGTAATCATTAAACATGGCCGCCGCAGCAGCCCTCATGGCAGCTCTCATCTGTTAGCAGGGGACGACTTGGGGCACGGTCACATGACTCCCACATGACTAACAGGAGAGGCCGGTGAAACCGCAGCTCCAGACCCCTTTTCTGTCTGCTCATGCCATACACACACCGTCATAGCCCCCGGCTAAGCAAAACCAGACCCGCCGGCGAGCATTAACAGGAAATATGGGTTTATTTTCCGAGCGTTTACATTCTGTTTCTTCTTTCGCAGCCCAGATCCAGACTGCCGAGCACTTCCAGAGGCTCCGGTTTCAGAGCAGGGCCGAGTGCGGCCACCGGAGGAAGCTGTGAGAGCAGGGATCTCCCACTTCCTGGAGAAGATGGAGGCTGGGAATGGCTTAGATTTCTCACTGCAACGCTGAACTACAGGGTCACTTAGTCGTGAACCTGAGGAGAGTGTCTCACCGTGAGCGTGTGTGCGCCGCCAAACAGGACATGTTGTACCGGTGGCATCAGGACGACAGATCTATGAGCTAATCTCCTTTTCAAACATGATATGATTAGTGCGCAGCACACAGGCAGGAAGGGCTGCTGCTGCAGGATGCTCTCATACATGATGGATGCGGCTCACACACCGCTTCCGCCCAGTGCTCTCTCTGACTCGCTGATATAGACCAGACACTGCTACACTCCATAAAAGCGTGTGGCGCGCACACACACACACACACACACACACACACACACACACATCCCACTGCCCATCTTGAACTCAACACTCACTTTCATTATTGCTTGACTATGTGTGACTTATGCAACAAGGTTCTTTTTGTAAAGATACACTTTGTATTAAAGGGGATATTGACGGGGGGATAGAATCACACAAATACATATTTTTAAAACTCAAATGGTGTATATTATAAATTATAAATGTTATTTCAGTTGTACAAAAAAATAACTCTACGAGAGACTTGCTAGTGCACCTGTGTTGTAAATTTGTTCTTTGGTGTAGTAAATATATATTTATCTGAGTTTCT
>JAOUQW010000016.1:6742459-6760206 GCA_028565825.1 Olivaichthys viedmensis
GAGATAATGAAGGAAGCGGGGAGGGGGGGGGAGGGGGGGGAGGGGGGGAGGGGGGTAGGGGGGTTTAGTCGTCAGCCGAGAAATGATTGACAGCAGTTCTCTAGGCGACAATGGGTTGAGGGACGTTGTTAATATTTAAAAAGGGCTTGTTACTGTGTTGCGATGCAGAGCCAACAATGTTTCTGCGCAACAATGACACCGGTGTGAATTTGAGAAGTCAAACAATAATCACATGTAAACATTATTTTTGGAAACCGAAATGAGCGTTCATGAGGCCAGCGCTGTGAAAAAAAAATATAGAAGCGAGGAGTCAAAAGGGAGATAAAAGCAGACAGGTTGATAAGAAGTCCAATTTTAGCCTTCCCTTAAACAATGTGCATGTCTCCTTATCGAGCTCGACTGACGTTTCGTTCTCTGGGCAGAAGTAGCCTGCACTTCCTCTCCTGTTAGGCGATAGAACGAGAACGAGGAATAGATCTGCTCGTCAATGAGACTATCAACATCAACAGCACAAACATCAGAGACTCACGCTGCAAGAGCTTCACCACATCTACACTTACCTATGCACACACACACACACCAGTGAGTGAGCATTCGGCATGCTAATTCAGTTCATGGCAATGATTCTATGCCTCGCTATTCTAATTTGCATTTCCTTCCACCACAGCTTTTTATCTACACACTCACTGTTCCAGATGTCCATAGTGGAATTCAGGGGACATTTTTAAGCACTGGATCCAGAGGGTACCTCGGTGGTAACAGACTCGCATAACAACAGGGCAGAAACATGAAACCACTCAGGAGATGTGGATGAAGCAGACAAGCCGTATCGCTGATCTGTCACGAGATGTCTCCGATATGCTCGTTCGTTTTGCCTGCACTTCATGCTTGTGAGCAGATGGAGTCGGTGGACTGCTGACTGATGACTGAGTCGGTACACTGACAGTTATGGGCTGGACGACAACACAGCACACACAGAGCTATTAGTTTGTGCTCCATATGGATTTGAAAGCATATATATATATATGATGATTTGATGAGGGCTTCTGAGCGGAGCCTGGCACAAAGACAGTGGAGACCTGGTTAAGCCACGGCTAAACGATCAGCCGATTCGGTCAAGTGTGAGCTAAGCTGTGGCATGGAAACGGCTTGGAGGTATTAGCTACTGCTGCCAAAACAATCGGGCCGATCTCTCCCCCAGCTGCTCCTCCCATCCCTGCTTCCCCACTCCCCAGGGCATGAGGAGGAGGAGGAGGAGGAGGAGGAGCAGGCAAGGGGATGGTGGCAAGCCTGGCATAATGGGCTTTGTTGTTGTTGCTGCTTTTTTTTTTTAGTTTGGGCTTTAATCGCTGTGGTGACTTGCTCGTGTGATGATTATTCGATTGGGCTGATTGCAGCTCTTAACAGGCGAGAGAGTGAGTAACTGAGAAAGAAAGAACAGTGAGTATAATCTGTGCCGAGTGTGTGGCTGGGTCACAGCTGGGCTGAGAGAAGGAGCTTTCTATTTGGGGTGGTCTGAAGGTTGTATCTCTTATTTGAAAAGGTTAGTGTACGTCTGGACCGCCCTTACGTTATAGATACTGTTCCATTAGCTGAACTCACCCCCAACATTCCTAACCCAGCGTTCACACCTGCAGCGTTTTTTGGCCTTGCATCGCTCAAATCGCTCTTTGCTGGTTGTTTACGTTTACTGACAGTTGCTATGGTTTCACTTATTAAATTAAAAATGATTTTAGCATCCCAACTACTTCTTAAAAATTAGCAAAATGTGTCTAGTTTCTTTTTCTGTGATCTTTTTTCATTCTGACCACATTGCAGAGGTTCAGTATGGGCATGTGACGATAATCAGTTACACAACACATCATAATATTCAACACAACATTGTTATAGCAGTCGCAATGCCAATCCTGTCGCTACCCCAGCGTTCCATTCAAAGAAGTGTGCCTAGGTTTTGGCTTTTTTTTTTTTTGCCGTTGGCTTGAAATAGGGTATTAAATATGACCAGTATTTACACTCAGGGGTTGTTATCAGAGTTGCTTAACATAAATAGCTAAATAGCTAGCTAGCTTGGTGGTTAGCTAAAAATCAAGCAGTAATTATTGTGAGAGGCTATCATTGCTGTATTCAAACACTATCCACATTACCTAATTAGATATCTAGCTTAACAGGGTCATTTTGTATGGACGACATCGGAGGGTGGGTGGGGGAGCTAGCTCAACAGGGAGGACTGCTGCCTTGGTCACCACACTGTCCCCTCTGCTTTCTCTTCTGCAAGAACAGGACTGGGTTCAGGTGATGGGAATATTTATGAAGCGCCAGCGCCCAAAAACACAATTGAACAGAAAGAGGAAGAGCTCGAGAGAAGCACTTACTGTCTGACAACAGCATGCAGAACCTGACAGCCTATAGCGAGCTGAGGAGAAATGGAAAATGGAGAGAGAGAAAAAAAAGAAAAAAAAAGAAAAGAGAGTCCAACATTTATCACTTTGTGTATATGCGTAGAAAGAGTGTGACCCGTCAGCATAGCCAGGCCAAACCCGACCCTCTCAATCCACAGGATTCATATCACTGACTCTCGCATGCACAGATGCAAACGTGCACACAACCATGTATACGCACTCAGAGACGAGCTGCAGACGTGCAGCACAGCTACAAACAGAGTCAGAATGTGTAGAGATAAGACCACCCCTTAGGTAGACGATGTAAGAAGACTGAAACTGATGCAAGCTGAAAGAGACTGAGGGTGGGAAGCGATTGCTCAACAGGCACAAGGAGAAAAATCACCTGTCTTCCCTCATCCCTCTTTAATTACACACACACACACACACACACACACACACACACACACAAGCGTTGCAGTACAATACACGCACACCCGCCTCGCCCCTCTCGGTTTGTATGCAGAGAGAGACACAGTCCTGAGCAAACAAACAGAATTAGCTGCAACACCGAGGCACATCGCTGCTGCAGAGCCAGCATGACGTGTGTATATCTATCTATCTATATACACACACACGTGCGCACATCCATTAGCAGGCTGGGAGGTGAAACAAAGGCTGTAAGAGAGGATTTAGTAGCCTCAAGCTGAGCATCAGCCAGAAAAGAGGGATGAGGAGATGAGACATACTGATCAGAGGTCAGGGGTCATGGCTGACTCTCAGCTTATGGTTTACTCCCAGCATGCCAGCTTTCAGTCCCATTACACACTATGGTCGCTGTTCAACCTTTCCAAGGTAACGCACAACATGCACGCACCACTTCCCACCAGCTACCACCGCCTCGCCTCCTCATTTTTAAGAGAGTGCCTTCAGAGGGCTGCCAGATAAAAACTGAGGTCAATCTAATTAGATGTGATGAGCTGCAGCGAGTACGCACACACACAAAAAGCAGGATCTAGACATTCACCCATTATAAAAGTACCTCAAATTTTCAGCCGTTTCACATTTTCAATGTGTCTCATATATTCTGTAATCCATTCTACTACTACGCCAAAAAATGGCAAGAGTGTGATTGAAAAAAAGAAAAAGAATCTGCTTATGAAGGAGGAGCACACTAAGTGGAGCTGACAGCTCAGTGTGCCCTGTTAACTGTGTGTGTGTGTGTGCGGGGGGGGTGCGTTCATGCACACAGGCGCTGACTGGGGTGTGGTTATTGATGGCTCTGTAATGCTGAGCATCATTAGCGCAGCAATCAGTAAAACACTCACCACTCCTTTAGCTCTAACCCCACCCACATACACCGAGCCCACCAACCAGCTTGTCGCTAGCTGATGGACAGCGCCGACCTGCCAATGCCCAGGAGGCACTGAGCAGTGCTGCGGGGAGATGAAACACTAAGCGAGCATTCCTGCGCATGATTGACGTGCATTGTTTGTTTGCAATCCGGCTGAGATGGAGACACATTTGCAGCTCCTCCCTGCACTTGTTTTTCTTCCTCCCTACCACTCTCTCTCACTCCACCCCTCCTCTCTGGGTAGCGCACGCATGGAGGACGTTTTCCAGCCCCCTGCTGCAATACTGATCACAGCTATACAGCACTGACTCACAAGACACCCCAGCCCTTGTGTGAGTGACAACATGATGCTGACACCTCTGTGTGGAGAACAGGATAACAAATCAGTGATCCCACATTTTGTTGCTGTTTCAAAACGACACGCGTCATAACTAAGTACCCATGCTGAATTTGCTTCCCTTTCAATTGTCCATAACTAAGTCATAAGACCCGTAACTGTAACTAAGTACCCATGCTGAATTCGGTTACCCCTCTTGCCACAGGACCAAGAGTACCAGACAGGGACATATGGGCAGATCAAGAAATAGCGCAACCCGTCCATTGGTCAAATGCAATCAGCACAGAATCAATCGTCATGATTCGTCACACAACAATCATCAGTTGTAGTGTCTGATTAGATTCCCATCGAGTACAATGGAAAACCTGGAAGGTTCAGTTTGGTCGGCTGCCCTCATCACGGCTGCCCTCATCACTGTGTGGTCGGTTGAGGGGATCCAGCGATATCTGGAATCCAGTATCTAAAATGTGAAGGTCTACACCAAGTCATTTCTTAGCGTTCGCTGGAAATGAGTTCCAAAGGTCAGCCAAACGGTGCCACAACTTTCACACAACTCCTCCTGCTTTCACAGGTACCGTTATGAGATTGGAAAACGGACACTGGTACTTGGTACTCAACCAAGGTAAGGATAGGAATTGATTCAAATGACGGAATCTTGCTGTGCCGCACTGTCTAGTAAAAAAATGCCCTTAATGTGTTCTTTCTAGAACCGAGCACACAGGCAGCACATGTAGTTGTCCATCCCGAGGTCATTCTCGCAGGTCCCTTTCATTACCCTGATAACGAGTGTGGAAACTTCACAGCCCCATTTTAGTGCTCCACAGCCACATCCGCTGCCTCTGCCCGCTCTCGCGCTAAACGCCTGCACTCTCATCCAGCCCATGATGCACTCAGAAAAGCAGCAGAGAGCCTGTAACCACTCTCAGCTTGTCAGAACATCAGAGACAATAGAGCCTTTATTAAATAGTTAAAATCTGAAGATTGTCTACTGTGTGAACCCCCCCTCTCCCCTCCCCTTCCTCAGGCCACCTCCAGTCTCTGTCATTATCATCTCTCTATTATTCCTGCCTCACTGATCCTGCTCACAGACACTCCACCCTGAGCCTAATCCAACAGGCACTACACACCAGTCGCCTGCGTCTACCCGTAGACTGCGCGAGCCTGGAGATCCACCAGAACACACTGCCGAAGCTTTAAGTATAATAATAATAATAATAATTTTATTTGACAATGTTATTTATTACACGGCACTTTTCTCACACACACGAGGTTAAAAAGAGTCCATGTTCCCACATGTCTTGCTGCTCGTTAATTAAAGCTATGCTTCATTTCGAGGGTGGTTGGAGGGGGTTTTTCGGTCTGCTGTGAGTGCCGCTCTCTGATGGCCGCCTGTGTGATGGGACTGATTGCTGGAGCGGCTGATTGTTATGGAGCGTCAATGGCTCCTGATCATTAGCGACTGAAGAGCACCAACCACTTCCACTCACAGTAGCTCGACTACATTCCCAAGACCCTTCCATTCCTCCATCCGGGCGTGCCGGCGAGCTGAGCGAGGGGCGGTAATGCCTCTTGCCACATGCCTCTTCCGGCCTCCATTTGGCATTTAAACAGTTTGCACCTAATTACAGCAGGCAGGCAGCCGTAGCGGAGCGTGCAGCACTTTCAGGCTCCTACGCTGCTAAAAAGAGAGAGCACCTTTTAAAGACTAAATTGGCCCGCTGCTCTGAACGTCTCGGCGAGGGTTCCCTAGCTTCTGAGAGGCAAGCCGGAGTTTTTGCTCTTCAAACGGTCATCAGCCTGCCCTGCTGCCACACACTCGCTGTAATCATTTGGCCTTTATACAGAGCTGTGTGCTCTACACACACACAGATGGTGCTCTGAACTGCCTTAGATGCTGCGACTTAAAAGTCATTTCTTCTAAGATCCCAGTAAAAGGAGAAAAAAAAAAAAGAACGCATAAAGGGTTGCGCTAACAAATCGACTGTCTACAACTCGCAGTGTTGTCATATTATAATCCAACACCTGGCTGGATTATTATAAATACCATATGCACGGCATACAAGAACACACACCGTCGACCATTCATCTTATCTGCATGACAGCGTCTCTTCATAACTGCAAAAAGGGAGACTCTGCCTGTCTCGGTTAAGGCTCAGAGACAAATCAATCACGTCAGAATTCATTAGAATTCCTTCCAGTGGGTTTCTCAGCTGTCTCTTGCTCTGTTTTTTTTTCTTTTTCTTTTTCTCTGTCTGCTCATCTCTACTACACAGGGGGGGGATAAATCACCATGACGATGTCACCTGATGAAGGGCACTCAGTCAGGCCCGGCTCGGTGTGCCTCCGTCTCCAGCAGTCAGCCCACTCATCCCCATCAATGCACTATTAATGAGAGTCTCCTTCGCTCAGCATCTCCGCACACACATTCACACCTCTCTCACCTACCCTCTCTGCCCAGCCACCTCCACCACATATTCAAATCTCATCTAGAATTGATATTGCGGTTGGCGTTTCCTGACGCGCAGTCTCTGGAAGGCATCAGCGGGGTTGTGAGCTCTCCTTCACCCACTCCCAACACTCTGTATTCCTCATGAGTCGCAATCGCAGCGCATGTGTGCAACACAAATATTTCTGAGTGGCACTGGGGAAGGCCGAGGGAGTAAGTGTGTCATGCTGACAGACAGACGGGGATCTCAATCGGTTTGAGCCCCACACACACAGGATTGCCAGACTCCATTTCACCTTCTAGGGAGAACTGCACATTAAATCAGTCCATTTGACCTGCAGTGGAAAGCAGAAGTGGCGCGTCTCCTTTCAGTCAGCCTGGACGAGTGTCCCCGCTGCATGGAGGAGATTACAAATGGAGCGCATCACCTGCACTCCGAGAGCGCCCACAGCTACTGATTTATCAACGGCACTGCTCAGATTGAGAGCTTTCTCAAAGATACACAGGATAAAAAAGGAGGAGGAGTACTCAATATGATCTGTTCTCACCCTCACTCATTACTTTATCTTATAGCTATAAAGAGTTATTTCCCCACAAATGGCCAGGGCATTACTCCAATCTATAAATGGGACGTTATGTTCAATAGCCCAAGGTTAGCGTCACGGCACTCGAGCGCTCCATCGGCCCCTGCGCCTTGTTCTTTATGGGCCACTGATGAATCCGGTCGCGGCTCACGGCTGCACTGTCTGAGCGTTTATGAATTCCGAGCCGAGTGGAGAAAGAGCGCGGGGAGAAAATAAATAAAACATTCTGTCCTTGATAAGAATCCCTCTAGAGCGCCTCCACTCCCTTCTTCTGGAGCTGGCCTGTAATGGATTTGTGAATTAATTTCCTCAAATGGCTGGATTTGCATGAAATCATGGCTAACGGTGCTTTAGAAGAAAAAAAGAAGGTGGTTTAGAAAAATCAATTAAGATTAGCTGGCTTGCTAATACTGCTGCGTCCTCGACTCAGCCTCACAAAGAGCGTCTCGGGGCAGAACGGGGCTCTGAGCACAAAACCCCACGAACACTTCCATACTGCGCAAAACGAAATAGGGCTCAGGGGGAGGACAAAACCCCTTCTGTTTAGCGTTTAGAAGGGAGTAAGACTAGATTCTTGCTCCTTTTAGTACTGCTGAGTAACGAGAGTTGATTGCGTGGGGGGCGCCATTACTTTTTGAACTTTTAGGTCGAGAGCGCCAGCTAAGCGCTCTCGCCTCTTTAAATCCGCAGTAATTCCGGACTGACAGCGAGCCAAACAGAGCAGGCTCCAGTCAACAGGCAGGCACGCGCCCTCCCAGCTTGTCCACCACCACCAGAGGCAGACTGCGACTGTGGGCCTGTAGGTAAAACTGCATTAAAAAGAGATGCTTAAATCAACCATCCATGAAACCAAATGTCAGACTGAGAGCAAGCGCAGTCATTCATCCTAACGCAACAGGGTCGATAATAAATCATAAGCAGCCGAGTCAGATAGCTAAAGTAAATATAACCCTGCAGAGGGAAAGGAGTGGATTGAGTAAGACAAAAAAAAAAAAGACAAAAAAAGTGTGACCTAAGAACAGACGCGCTGGGCTGTGCAACTCTCTTTGTACATCTGTACGTTTTTCAACAGTACCTCACGTCTCATTTTCTCCTCTGAGCAGCCCACCCTCCTGCCCTCCTCCCCCACTGGGGTTCCAGGCGAGCTAATTTGCAACATGTGTTCTATAATAAAGAAAACCACCCAACGGAGGCATGTTAAAACCCTCACACAACTGTAAATCTCCAGTTCCTACAACTTTTTATTTTTATTTTTTATTGGCACATCACACTTTGGACAAGCTGGAAATTGCACGGGCCCGAGTGAGAAGCAGCGGTGAGACTTTCAAGGAGGCGAAGAGAAAAAAAAAAAAAAGAGACGGATGAAAAGGAAGCCGTGTATGGTGTCATGACTCCAGCAGGGCAGTAAGGACCGCTAGCCGGTGTCAAGGGGATTCAATTTCACACAGGCGGGGCCTAGCTGATACGTTTGGGGAGTAAAAAAAAAGGAAAGCTGATGGGTTCAATAAATAGTACTGGCTGTGCTACCATAATACGAGGCAATCCTGCTAATGAGTGCATACCGATTTACTCTGAAACACGAGTCAGTGGTGGCAGGGGGAACGTTTTTTTTGTTTTTTTTTAGTTAACAAGGCGAAATGAGTCGAGAACAAACCCGACCCGAGTGCAAATTCCCTTGTAACATCTTGTACTTTTGAAATTGGAGATCCTTTCAGTTTGATTTAGCTGCGTTGTTGCCACCATTTTAAACGTGATGAGGCAGATGCAATTAAAACGCTGAGGATTATGGCAGGCTGATGGCTTGTTTTTATTACAGCCTGTGGTCATGTAATAAAAGAGTAAATATTAACATCCTTGTATCTGTTCCATGACTTTTTCCACTTCTCCACAGACTTCAAAGCAGAGAAAAAGATCGAGAGAAGTCTGCCTTTCCCTTTTAAAGATGAAACACACGAGCTGAATGCCAGGCTTCACTGTTCTCCGCTTCAGAACCGAGTAAAGACATCAGAGGAGGCAATTTGCTTGTGATGTGCCAAAAACTGCCACCGTGGCACTGCACAACTCAAGGGGCTTAAATGAACGCTGAGTGACTACTAATGCATTAAAGGCTATATTAACACTCATTTCAAATTGTGGAGCTGCAAACACATTCATACACAAGAGTGACGCTGTATTCTGTCAATACAAGCGATCCGTACGGTACACGTATTGTGTCAAATCGGGTTACTCCCCCTACAGGCTGAACCTGTAGCCCCGCCTCAATCCATGATACAATAGAGTTTGAGTAGATGTCACTCTTTGCATTTTTTGACCCACAATTTATCTTTACACCATTCGTGTAATTTACATTGGGGTTAAATATATTGTTCATTGTGTGAGCTGGATTTACTGATAGCATAGTATAAGATAGCTTCTTCGTGTTAGCCATCTGGCATCGTATTTTTCTAATTGAAGTATATTCAAATAGGGGATTTTTTTTCTTCCTTTTTTTCATTTAGCTTTATCAAACTAGCTTAAATAAGTAACAGCTACAAAACCGTGGGCTTGTGCCGTTTGTGGATGGGACAGCACCGTAAACCTGCTGTTTTTACCCAATGAGCCAGGAGCTTGTGCTATTTGGAAGGCAGGTGGACACTAATTTGACCCAGTGTCCCAGGGGTGAGCGATATGGCCAAAAATGTCATATCACAACACTTGAGGACAATTTTATGACACAAGATGATGCCGCCATGAGATTTAGATTTGCTGAGGTTCTGCTACCAAGTACGGTCGTATTTTTAAAAACCGAGTGATCTTTAATCTCTTACATTTCCAAACCCTAATTCTTAATATCCATTAACTAACATTTATAACAATGAAAAGGCATTAAAGCTAATGTTACGCTACAAGAGTGAGGTAGAAATGTGGAACCATTTACAGCTCATTCAAGTTCAGGAGGTTAAATACTATGTTTCTAAAAAGAAATGGGGTGGGGGGGGGAACCGTAGGAAAAAAGATGTTAACGTCCAATCAGAGAGTTGGTACTGCGAGTAGCAATGGATTTATGGTGTTATAGAAGTATTGATGATACCCGTTATACCTTCTGAAAAAAAGCGTGATGTAATTTATCACTATATCGATATCATATCGTCCAGCCCTACCCTACTGTAACCTTCAGTCACAATTACTGTTCAAATGAATAACGTAGCCAAGTTATTCAGGACTTCTAAAAGTGAAATATGCTGATTGCACACACTTACGATCCACCCCCTACTGTGCGTTTTTTCAAATCAAGCACAAATCTGCATAAGTACAAATATCTGGGCTGGCACATGTGGAAGCAGCTGTGGAAGGTAAAGCCGGGATAATGAAACTTGGTGAGAATGGCTGTGTTTAATAATTTAGTCTCGCCGTTGCGGAGCCGCTATTGATTGTGCTTCCAGGAGTCTTATGAAAATGTTATCTCGAGCCTCACAACCTCAAGCGCCACTCCATCTGGCAATATAATCATCAGCCAGAGCTCTTCTACCCTGTCGCCGACCTCACACATCTCCATTTTGATTCTGCCCCTTGTTCTCCTCTTTTTGTTTCCTCCATCCTGTACCGTCCACACAGCTGCTCTCAAACAGCATTTTACTGACGACAAAAAGAGCTGTGAAGAAAAAGAGGCAAAAGAAAACATAATCCAAGGCAAACAAATAAAAGCTGAGAGGGAGCTTTTGAATTACGTTTGATTGTGCTGTATTACAGACTTCATGGCCAGACTACAGTACCATTTCAGCCTTGAGATTTTGGATTACTTTATTTATTCATTGCCAGACCCGTGTGTACAATCAAACCCAAAACATCTCCCCCTAGAGAAGCAGTTGAGTGTTCCGTGGGAGAAACCCCCCCCCCCCAAAAAAAACCTGCATGTCTTTAAAAATGTACAACGAGCCAAACGGATACAAGCCCTTCTCCTTTTAGCTTTGGAAAAATGCCCGTTTGAATGCAGATGCTGCTGAAGCTGGGAGGACCGCACTCGGCTAAGCGCCTAATGTCATTAGCACCAGTGCCGTTAATGCTTCCTTCAGTGGAATTTCGAGTGTACGTTAATAAATGCAGCCATTAAGACTGCATTTTCGCAGCAGATTTACTTTCCACGCTGAACCAGTGCTTAAAGGGCTTTGGAGTCGGATTTTAACAAATAAACTGCAGCAATAACATAAGCAGAGAGTGCACTGCTAAGAACCTAATTCAATGAAAAGCTAATTCAAAACAAAATAAATATACTGAAGAGTCAATATGGGCTACCGGCTAATATTATCACCTGGGGAAAGAACCGAAATACTCATGAAGCCTGGGCTTTCGTTTAGCGGTGGCTGAATTTAGCAAACAAGCTGGAACAAAAGCGGCTCTGTCTACAGTGATCCCTATAGAAACGGGATGCATTCTGTAGGACGCCAGTATTCCCGCCTGGTTCGAAACATGCTACCTTGCAGACAGAGGTCAAGTAGGTGTACTTCAATCTCCCCTCACACACACACAACATGGGCACTCGAGCTCCTGCAAAGTCTGCTGCTGTCGGTAATCTTTCAGCAGGACTGAAGAAGCACACAATAACTGCACGGCGTACCTGAGAGCCGCTGGTGAGCGACGCACCTTTACATATTTATACATGCAAATTTGCTGGCATGTTTCCACAGGCTGTGCGGACGGTGAAAAAAAAAAAAGGGGGGGGGGCTACATCAAGTGTAACATTGGCACTTGGAGAAAACAGGAGGAGGGCGACAGAGAAAGAAAGAAAGAAAGAAAGAACAAAAGCACAAGAGCCAGAGAAACAATTAAAGCCTGAGAAATATTAAAGAGAAACAGCACAAGAGAGAATCAGCATCTCTGGTCCGCACCGTCCTTAATGACGGTGTTGTAAAGATGGCGCTGGCTGGCGTGCTGCTCAATAAATATTAACAACTGATTGTGACTGCGACTGAAGGCACTTCTCACTGATCCATAATTGCATTTTAAAATGCTGGAGCAAAACAGCGAGGGAGAAGGAAAGTGGTCTAGTGGTCTAAGTAGTATCCTGTGGACTGATGACCAGGCAGCCTCAGTGCAAGCCAAGCAAGGCTGAATGAGGATTTAATCACGGCCACAGAGAGCGTTTAATAGAAATGTTGGCCATTCATTATGCTGCTAATGTCCACACTTCATGTGGACATTAGCAGAGCCACAAATTCGGATGATTTTTTTTCCTGTTCCGTGCAAATGCAGATCTGATGTTGGTGGGTGTGCACGTCTTAACCATTTTTTTTTAACAGCAAGGAAGGAATTATGGATTACTCATGCACAGGGCTGCCTGGACAACAGCAGACGAAGCATTGTAGGACTGTGTGTGATTGGTGTAATAGTGGGGGGTAATCTACAGGGGTGAGAGACGCAGGGTGCACGTGAAAAAAAAGAAAAAAGAAAAAAGAAGCAAGCAAGCTTCACTTTTGTCTCATCGGTACTCATTTCTCATTTATGCACATATATTTGCATCTTTATGCAAGCTTTTTTTAATTAAAGCTTTGAAACATTAGCTGTTTCAGGCCTCTGAGATAAGTGGCAAAGCCATCAGGAGAGAATTGCACTTGCGCAAAAGTGCATTTGCATCTCATGCATGAAGGATGGCACGTTCCTCACTCTAGGAAGGCCTCCCAAACGTTTCTAAACCACGTCAGACATTCGCGTTAAGAATAATCATTAATGAGTGTTAATTGCTGTTTGGCTTTAGCCAGGGTCAATGGGAGGCCGGTTCAGATTGCCATGTCCTCCCTGTCCACTGCCCCGAGCTATTGTTTCCAGTAAATCATTAAGCTGTGCTCAGATCGGCTCTACTACCAAACAGAGCGAGGAGGACAACGTGAACCCGGCTAACCTTTAGTAGCTGAAACATGCTCGCACACACCCTTTACATAGACGCTAAGTGACACTAAGAGAGACATTTAAATAAAAACAATTGTGTTTATCAGTAAACAATAGGACGCCAGTCACGCTTCAGAGAAAATCATGAATCCTTGCAGATAATTGTATTGTACATCGCATCTAATTAAATGTCCATAAGCAGTGAAAGAGCGAGTGGAACAGACCAGGTTTTTTTTTTTTTGGTTTTTTTTTTCCCTGCCGGCTGAGTCCCCAGAGGAAAGCAGCAATCACTCCATTAGAGACAGTGCTGCGCTGCAGCTGAGCTGGCCAATATCGGCAAATTAGTTTAGCTACGGGGATGGGGGAGGGGGGGTGCGCGCACACACACACACACACACCGCACAACAGTGTCAGTCATCAGGCATATACAGACAGCTCAAATTAGAGGAAAGAGAGCTCGAGAGACACGCAGACAAAGGAAGGAGAGAGAGTGAGGAGGAAAGGGAGGACGACAGCAGACAAAGAGAGCGGACGAGTGAATGGAGTAGAAAAGGCGCCGGTGTGAAGGTGCTGTTTGTGATTGATTTGCCGGTGTGCGGTGTACTGTCTTTGTGCCTAACCCCCCACTGAGAGATTGCTGTCTTTCTCCTCTCTCTGTTAGGCAAAGCTGAAGGCTCTGATCCTAACTTATCGGGTGTCAAAGACTCGACTATTCCGAGATAACTCCGCACCGTGTGCAGAATATACCGGCTGTGTGACTGTAGAGCCAGATCGCTAACAAAGTAGGGGAGCTCTGGCACAGTGGCAACACCTTTCATTTCTTACTCAATTACACCATGGTAATGTGATCAAACGCTGTGTACAGCAATTCAGTACAAAGAACTCACATACACCATATGGCCAAAAGTATGTGGACACCTGACCATCATACCTATACGAGTTTGTTGGACATCCCATTCCAAAACCATATGGTTTAATATGGAGTGTTAACCCCCCCTCTCCCCTGTAGCTATAACAGCCTCCACTCTTCTGGGAAGGCTTTCCACAAGATTTTGGAGTGCAACTGTGGGAATTTGCGCCCATTCAGTCAAAAGAGCATTTGTGAGGTCAGACACTGATGTTGGACGAGAAGGCCTGGCTCGCAATCGACGTTCCAATTCATCCCAAAGGTGTTCAATCAGGGCTTTGTGTAGGCCACATTGCATTCCTCCACACCAAACTCATCAAACCATGTCTTTATGGAGCTCACTTTGTGCACAGGGGCACAGTCATGCTGTAACAGGAAAGGGCCTTCCCCAAACTGTTGCCACAAAGTTGGAAGCATATAATTGTCTAAAATGTCTTTTTATGCTGTGACATTAACATTACCCTTCACTGGAACTAAGGGGCCTAGCCCAAACCCTAAAAAACAGCCCAGACCATTATTCCTCCTCCACCAAACTTTACTGTTGGCACTATGCATTCCAGTAGGTAGCGTTCTCCTGGCATCCGCCAAACCCAGATTTGTCCATCAGACTGCCAGATAGTGAAGTGTGATTCATCACTCCAGAGAACACGAGTTCTCCAAAGTGCTCCAGAGTCCATTGGTGGCATGCTTTACACCACTCCAGCCGACGCTTGGCATTGCACATAGTGATCTTAGGCTTGTGCGCAGCTGCTTGGCCATGGAAACCCATTTCATGAAGCTCCCGACACAGTTCTTGTGCTGATGTTGCTTCCAGAGGCAGTTTGGAACTCTGTAGTGATCGATGCAACAGAGGATAAGCGATTTTTACACACTACGCGCTTTAACCCTGCTCCGAGTTTGCACATATGCACACATCCTCAGGGATACACGCACACACTCGCGCACGCACACACCGTCTGTCCTTTGTTCAGTCTTAATCATAGTTAGTAGATTAGGATTTCTCAGTAGTTAGTTACTGTCTGTCTGCGTTTTAACTGTTTTGTCAAAACCATTTTCTTTGGTAAAGCAGCCATGGGCGCAAGAAAGGCGCTATAAAAATAAAAAGTTATTATTAAAC
Source organism: Olivaichthys viedmensis (assembly GCA_028565825.1). Classification (NCBI taxonomy): domain Eukaryota; kingdom Metazoa; phylum Chordata; class Actinopteri; order Siluriformes; family Diplomystidae; genus Olivaichthys; species Olivaichthys viedmensis. Next base: position 6,757,445 of record JAOUQW010000016.1, read on the forward strand.
ATCCGATGAGCAGTTTGTCTGCGAGAACGTTCCTGACTCTCACCTGCCCATCTTGTAGGCTCCCACACCGCCCCTGCAGGCTCGGACGAATCGAGGGTCCGCGAGCAGAGACACGGGATTGAAGGCCCCCGTGGCGAAGTACGGCCCCACCGGCCCCACGATGACAAACAGGAGGGCATGGCCTGCCCGGGACACACCCAGAGTGGGCTGAGCCAATCAGAGAGCAGATAATGGAAGAGAGTGCATTAAAGCATGTGCTGATAATCTACCATGATGTTCAACATGCACCATACTGTTATAGTGGACACTTCAGAAATATCGTTACTAAGTTCCTTTAGGCTTGAAGCCGTCTACGTAGGCACCATTTTCTGGTAGATTTGGTGCTTACAAGACATAAGACTCTTCCATTTGTAAGGACAACAGTCTTCCAAAGTGGCCATGAAAGTTAAAAAAACATGGCAGACAACATTAACAGTCTTTTTTTGGTTTTGTAAATTGTCAGACGGTCCAATGTGTAAATTTGGCATTTAGCATGCGTTTAGCTAGCCAGTTTAACGCCGCCTGACAGCAGGGATGGCGTCAAAGGGGGCATTCGCAGGCCACGCCCCTCAATCGGTACTCTCTTCGGGCTCGTACACCTAAGGTTGGACTGATGCGATGTTATTTCCAACCTGCGCCATACTGGAATCTACTAACCGAACTGTTGTGTTTGACGCAGCGACTGTCGATCAAGCGGCCCCTAATAAATATGCAATAAGTAAAAAGTCGACAAAGAAAAGAGAACATACAAAACACATTTTTCATTCATTTTTGGGACGTGGCTGAAATCTATGAATTTGTTTTGTCAAAATCTTCATTTTAGACAGGAATTAAACAGCAACTGTGCAGGGCCTTTAAATACAATACTGTAATAAATTATGTAAACCCTGATCAAAGATTAGACATTTATCCTGACATCTGACCCTGATATCGGTATCAGTATCGATATCGGCGTAACTGCAGTATGTCTATACGGCGCTCACCTCGATTCCGATGAAGGTGGGTCTGATGTAAAGGCTGGCGTTGGTGGAGAAGGGAACCCAGTCGTGGTCCAGCTTGATCAGCTTCTTAATGCACTCAAGCAGCTCAGTCTTATCAAACAGCTACACAGAAAGAGGGGGAAAAGATTTTCACACAAACACCACTGTGCATGACAAAACAAAGGCTCGACGCGAACTTTTAAAAGTGGTTCCCAAAACTGACAATGGTATTTTTGACAGCTAATATTTGGTGTAATTAAGATATGTAAGGAATAAAACTCTTCAGGACGTGCTGTTATAGTAAAATGAGTGACGGGATGGTGTGATGAAGCGGAGTTACTGTTACCACCCCGGAGTTGATGTTCCCATCACAGCATGTCCCCAAGTGTTTTATTCCGCTTATACCACAGCAGTTTGTCAACGCGTACACATTTTTATTTATTAACAGAACGACATGCATTATTCTTTTTTAGTTTGTTTTCATTTGAACAGCTCAATCTGAGAGTTTGTCTGTTTTTCACTCAGGTTTGTGAAGTGGACTTTTACTTTCATTGTTTTGACTCCACAGTCAAACAAATTGATTTGTTTCACGATGTCTGCATGCAGAAACACCAAGTGCACAAGTGACTGCACTAAAACACAGCGGTGCCTGGTTCAGACTATACAACAATAGAACTTTACAACAAAATGTTATTCAAATTGCAGCAGGATCAGTTTGGTTTCAATTATGGTTACATGTTTTTTTTCAAAAAAAGAAGGAAAAGTGGTTGCCACGAGGGGCGACCAGAGACCACAAACTGGTTGCCGATTAAACCGGTTTGCCAAGGTCAACCAGACAAGCGTTAATGTTGAGTCCTGGTGCTAATGTACTTTCTAGATTATAAGGTCACTCTGGGGTACGAGATGCACCCCACCAAAATTGTGTCTGCTTACAGAACAAATCAATGAACATCACATTGTTGCAAGTCCCATTAAAGTAACAGGTTGGTGTACATTTCTGCTGCCATGGAAACTGTGTTTTGGTTTGCGATTTCACATCACACATCAGTTGTTTAACTGTTAATAAAGTAATAAAGTAAACGACGTTATTGGGCTAATACCAAAATTATAATTAACATGGACGTCGTGTTGCTCATACACTGACTACTACAGACTAGTTTTCAATACTCCCTGTGACTGATGCAAGGGTTTGCCTTTTTAAAATTTTATTTTATACATACTATGAAGTTAATGTCATGCCAAAATTATTAAACAAAATTACAAGATCCACAAGCAAAACTTTGCATATCAAAATCCAAAAACAGATGCAAAATACGCAAGAATAAGAACTGAATCAATCAAACAAACAAATACCACCCCCTCATTTATTTATTTATTTACTTACTGGCTGGCGAATTTTTAATCGGTGAGACGTTTGCTTGGACATTTCTTTTAGCTAAATGTTTAAAGTAAGTTCAGGTTTCTCAGAGTGGACTTCAGAACCACAGTTCTATTCTGTAATCAGACCTCTGGCTCTCTGTGGATGTGTGTGTGTAAAAGAGAGACTCACAGGCAGGCAGCAGCGGTCCGCACTGCGATACATGCGCTCCATGTTCAGCATGGGTCGAAACAGACGGATGTGATTATCCCCCCCACGGAACGCCTTCATCCCCTCAAACAGCTTAAAACCACACACACACACACACACACACACACACACACACACACACACACACACACACACACACACACACACACACACAC
>JAOUQW010000016.1:6779651-6809030 GCA_028565825.1 Olivaichthys viedmensis
CCATGATACAGCACCCCTGGAGCAGGGAGGGTTAAGGGCCTTGCTCAAGGGCCCAACAGTGGCAGCGCTGAGGCTTGCACCCACGTCCTTGTGATCAGTAGCCCAGTGCCCTAACCACTGAGCCACCACTGCCCTGCCTTGATCTGCTGTGGTTTTGATACCACAGTGGATCAAAACAACAGTGAAACATGGTGCTGGATTTTCAGTGTGCTCTCACACTTTGCAACTGTAGTTTCATCCGAGTGGGTGGAGTCTGTAGGGGGTTAAGAGCATGCTTGTCAATGTTTTCATTTCAATTGAAATTTGCCTCATTGCCAACAGAGAGCGCTAAAAATGACAAACTGCTCCTTTTTTAAGTCACGGTTATAGCCAGCAATAACAAGAAGCATGTTATAATTGTATATGAATTATTTCTCGCTTGTAGAAACAAGCTGAAAAAACTTTCTAAAATTTGGATTTTAAAACTCTTGTAACGTTTTTTTTTTCACATCCGCATTTGTGTCTGTAAGTAGAAGAGCTATTTTATTACGATTTAAAGTTGATAAAAAACATCGTTGCAGGTACAATCGTTTATCATCAGCGATAACAAGACGCATGTTGTAATTTTATGTTAATTATTTCCTGCTTGTAGAACCAAATGGAAAAAGTTTTTTTTTTTTAAAGTGCAGATTTGTAATCAATACCACATCTGTGTTTGTAAGAGTTATATTGTTACAATCTGAATGTGGTGCAAGGATATTGTTGCATGTGCAGGTCTGTTTGCAAAAAAAAAAAATCCCTTACATTTTTGCCAGGTTTTTGTAATTTTTGACATCAAAAGTAAAAAAAAGTCCAAGCTCAAACCTGTCATTACATCTCATGGAAAATGGTGTTTCATCAGAGAAGGCTGCGTCCCAAACCGCACAGTACCATATTAAGTATTATTTTGACATAAACACTATTTTGACATACTATTTAGTATAGTAGTGTGAGATTTGGGACACAGGCTAAACAAACTGCAAGCAAGTGCTAGAAACAATCTTAGGAGAAAATGAGGACGACGGAAACTCCAGGGAGTATTGACACAGATGAAGATATGTTATGTTGTTTAGCGGGAACGTACATTTTTATTTAAATAGTTTTAATTTAATTAGTTTTTTTTTTTTATGTGTGTGGTTTAGATTTTATTTAGGTCTGTTCAATTAACTTTTTTAAATATTTCTAAATCATTTAAATGACAAGGTTTTTAAATGTTCTTTCAGTAAATATATGTACATTTCTATACGTTCTATGTATTTTTTTGTTTGTTTGTTTGTTTCCAAATTTTGGCTGCTGGCAGCTACACAGTTCATTAAATAGATGAAAAAGATCAGTCGGATTTGTAGCCTCATTTTAATAGTTTGTGCTGAAAGAGAGTCAATCTGGAATTGTGAGGATTTCAAGGGTTAAATCATAATACAATTTATTATTATTATTTATATATTATTTATTTAACAGTTGTTTTTTGTGTTCTATTAACAACAGCTTGACTTGTTTGTGTAACACATTAAGCTGCAAGTGTAATGTGGGAAAAGTGCTATATAATTAAGATTTATTATTACATATCATGTCTTACAGCATCTTAAATGTTAAGTCTGTTGTGTTGTTCGGGTTAAAGAAGAGGAATGACTCAGAAATGCTTGAGTCAAGATCGATGACAAACATGTTAAATTATGAAAATCTAATTCATTTTCGGCCATAAGGTGAGAAATGTAATGTCCAACTGTGTGAAGAAGAGAAAATGAACATTTTGATGGAAAGGACAAAATGTTCATTGATAATGAAAGATGTCTTATGACTCTCTCTCTCTCTCTCTCTCTCTCTCTCTCTCTCTCTCTTTCTCATCTCTCTCATCTCTCAGATGGGCGGAGGAGTGGTGATGGGGGTGGGGATCTGGACTCTGATTGATAAAGGCGAGTACTTAAGCCTGCTGGCCTCCAGCACATTCGCCGTGTCGGCCTATATCCTCCTCCTGGCTGGGGGGCTGGTCATGGTCACGGGCTTCCTGGGCTGCTGTGCTGTCATCCGCGAGCAGAGGAGCCTCCTTTCCACGGTACGCTCTCTCTTCCTGATCCACGCATCACTTTCCTGGCCACTGGGACACCCTTTTAGAAAAAGTGGTTCAGTAGCTAAGCTATAATTGTTCACACTAACATTATTGGCCCGGTTATTTCTAATAGGTTAGATAAAGGTTATAGTTATATGTTAAGCACCAGCTTCTTGTCCGCTATCTGACGACCTGCTGCTGATTCAGAGCGTGACAGCGCGACAAATGAGCTGACAGACATCCCACTCTCCTCCATTTTTAAAGCAGAGAGAGAGCAAGAGAGAGCGAGAGAAAGGTTGTGACTGCCATTGCTGCAGTGCTATTTATAGCCAGCCCTCTCTCTGTTGCGTGATGCTCAGGGGAAAAAAAAGGTGCCACCTTTAGGAGTATCGGCCTCTGGGCTTTTTTTCAGTTTGTGTTTCCGTGTTTAGATTAATGAAGGCAGCTCGATTTACCTTTGAGAAAGGTGATGTGAAAGTCCTGCACTGAGCTATCTGTATATTTAATATTCCACTTGCATAAGGGAAAACTATTGTCCTTCTCTTACATCTGATCATAAAAACACTCACACCCACACGCACCGGTTCCAGCCAGGAGAGAGCAAGCAGCTGTACTGCACTGTTTGACTGGCCTTGAGTTTGCCTCTGTAAAGGCTTTGTCTTGTGCCTTGATGACAGGTTGACTTAATTCTCAGCCACGTGTGTGTGCCAACTGTTCTCCTGACATGACGCTGCCTTTGTTTGTTTTCTGTCAGTTTTTTCTTTCCGTCAATCACTCTGTCACTCACACCAATGAGAAGTCTTTATCCCATACATGCTGTGTACTCTATGTTGTCATGTTTCTATAACATGTGCTCAGAATAGTTTATGAAGATTGTTTTGAAGTTTGTAGATGTTTGAAGATGAAATATTTATTACAGTCATCTCCAGAGTTATTGGCACCCTTCAAGAGAATGGGCAAAAAGGTTGTATAAAATAAAAATTACACACAATGATTTAAATTTCTCACTGAAACAATTAGAGAAACTATTTTAGGCCGTTTCATAAAAACCTTTTTTTCTCCCCCAAAACCTGGCAAAATTACAACTCGAAATAATATTTGAAATAAATGCAAACAAAGGGTCATCCTTGACAAAAAATATTTTTTTAATTGCTCACATTTTCTTCTTCTTTTTGTGTATAAGTATGAGGTTTTACACATGGAAAATCCTCCTGTTATCTATCACCATGGGGACAACTAAAGAGTGTTCAATGCGAAACAGACAAATGGTTGTTAGGTAATGGATATGAAAAATACTAAGCAATTAAAAATACCATCAGGGCCATAAACAAAAGAAAAATCTGGGACAGTTTAAAATTGCTGTTATTCTCTCCAGGGGAGGCTTCAAATATTAATTGTAAGGGTACCAATAATTTTGAAAGCAGTATTTCGCAGAAAACACTGTACTAAAGAATGTTTGAAAAAAATATCATCCACATATTTTTAAGCTCAAAATATCACCCAGTGCATATGTTAATTTTATATATAATTTTTTGTTTATTTTCATGAAGGGTGCCAATAATTCTGGAGTTGACTGTATATCTAGCGTGACTATGTGTTGGTAGCTAGTTATTTGTGTTATAGTCTGACAAGCCAGACTTCTACCTGTCACTAGAGAGTCTGGTCATTTTTGTCACTCAACTTGGCCAAGAACCATCTACTCTCAGAGGAAGAGGCTATTTGACTGACATTGCAAATGACCAACCACAGCCCCGTTGTGTTTGTGTGGAGGAAGGTGCGTTCTACACCCTGTAAACAGCCCAGCTAACAGAGAAAGCTAGAGGAACCTTCACAAATGCATTCGGAAGGTTCTAAGAAGATTAGTCTGTAACATTACAAAAACAACGTTCCTGCAATGTTAACATTTCCCACAGATGTGACTCAAATTACACAGTAATTACTAGGGGTGTAACGATACACTTTATTCACGATTCGATTCACGATACTGGGTTCATGACTCGATATTGTCACGATGCTCAAAATATTTTGGAAAAAAATTTGAATAAAGAAAAATGACAGAAAAAAATACCTTTTTTATTTCTGAAGCATAAACAGTGTGCATTTTTGCCTGTATATATTTGTAAACAAAAAATAATATTTTGTAATCCAAGAAAATACCAGGAACAGAGGTTTAAACTTCCTAGTTTTAAGAAAAATTCCTAGACTTTAATAGCAGCTTCACCATACTTAGACTGTAGCCTATAGGCAGGTTAGCGAGCAAATAAAAACATTTCCATGTCGTGTTGGTGAAATATATTTATGTTTTCTTAAAGTAGAGGTGACAAAGTATATTACAGGCAGAAAAACTCAATTTTGGTCAAAACCCGGTTTCTCGTCATTTTCTCGGATTTAAAAAGACGACAGAGCATCTCACTCCCCTTCACCTGTTTCTAATAACGAAGCTGAAGTTAGGAGTGTTGCATGACGTATGACGTGCTGGTGTGGGTTACCTCTAGTGGTCAAACAGCGCAATTGCAGTAGATTGCATAATTAGCAGATTGCATAATCACCTGATGAAGATCTCCAAGATGCACATCGACACATTTTTTGCATCGTTACACCCCTACTCAAAACTCACTTATAATGGAAGTCTAAGGGCACTTGTTGGGGCAGTCAATAAATGTTTATGTAAACGCTAAAACACTTTCATTAACTCTGATGGCGCATGGACACCACAAAGCCTGAACCGAAATGACTTTTTACTGAAATGCTCCAGGGTTTGAAAGTTGGATAAAAGACATAAGAACCGTTAATTTTCATGTCTGTCTCATCCGAAGACCTTTACTGTTAGAGTAAAAGTTGAAGTCTTAAATTTGCGTTGTATAGTTGCACATTTTATTGACGGAATTTAACGGCTGCCTTGTTAAAGTTGTTGAAATTCTTGTTTGTGGTAATCACACATGCGCTAGAGACGCAGTAGATACAGATTAGGTAGAAAAATGCTGCTGGAGTCTATTTATAGTTAAGATAAGGATTTGAGTAGGAAAAGAGGAGGTTTATAAAGAACTAGACAGAACTAACACAATAGATAAATACCCTTTCCTTTGCTTTATTATAAAAATATCCCTAAAAACCACAGTTTAAGTTTAACGTGTCTGTACACGTCACTAACCAACAAACAAGGTTTTTTCCTGCCATAATATTCTACACTATCACGACAACAAGGCTGCTTTTAACACACAGTCCTGACAACGTATTGGTTCTTGTGCAGCCCGAATTTTGACCAGGACCAATTACGCAGTTATCAGTGCGCTCTTACATGGAGCTCGCAGATGAATAACATGCTGAGGGGCAGGCGAGGCCTGAAGCCATTACGCATCAATCAGCGGAGCAGGACCCTTTGAAAGATACCAGCTGTCTTAATGGAAAAGGGAGGAAGGGAGGGAGAGAGAGAGACAGAGAGAGAGAGGGGGACGAAGCAAAACCAGCCATTTGTGAAAGCCGGTGAAAAGGGCTTCAGGGGCTACAGCACCTATTTTACCATTTCCATTACTGCAACGAAGTCAAGGGGTGTGAGCCAGGAGGTTTTAAATAAAAATACATTCCTCCCTCAGAGCAGCGGAGAAATTAGACCTCCTCGCCCTCTTAACCACCATGTTGCTCTCTCTCTATTAACACATCACCCCACAATGGGCGCGCAGCAGGGCTCCATTACAAAAAACGCACTCTTTTTTTCCAACATAACTCTTTTATAGTGCTGTGCTTTATTCATCCCAAATCACCCGCGCATTACTCCCACGGACCCTCGCCTTCCTGTGTGATTTCAGGAAAAATACAGACCTATAAGCAAGGAAAGTGCATGTGCCTCCATCCCCCAAAAAAACAAGAACCGTTTTTTTGTTTTGTTTTGTTTTTTTAAACAACAGGTCAAGCGCTTGTGCCACATTAAAAGCCGATGATCAGCAGACGACATGCCCTGGCGTAATGCATGCAAATTATTTGGCCATCCCAGATGCAACAAATGAGCATTATGAAATGGTAGAAGTATGAGTGGCATGGATTTAGAGAGGCTTTGTGAGAGGATAGAGAGCTGCAAAATACCCTCATACGATTTGGCTACGTCTTGTGAAAGCAAGATTACGCGGCATTATCTGCAACGTGGGGGGAACTCGAAATTTATCAGACAAAAAGTCCATATTCAATTTGCTTTCTATAGCTCGCGACAATGGCGGATACAAAATGGCTGTAATGAATGCTGTCGGCTTACCTCATCGTGCAAAAAAACTACAATGCTGCGACTAAAGAAGAGGTCCAGTATAAAAGATACAACACCAGCAATCATTCAAACCCAGTGAAAAGAAACACAATAGCACCACTTCATTGCCGAGCGAAGGAGCTCTAGTATGCAACCCTGTGACACACTCTGCTTCTTGTGACATGTGTTTACAGAGGATCTCTTACAGCAGAGAGAAACTTCGCTACTTAAAAATGACACTTTCCCTAACCCAGGCTGCAAAACTGAAGCTAGGTGCTGAACACCTGTCTGGAGACTTCAGTGGATAAATGCTACAGATCTTTTTTTTTTTTTTGGACAAAAAGCATAGACAGAATTTTCAACAATTACATCACAGTGCTATTTTTCTAAACGGCTTCTTTATTGATATGGCTTTTCTACACGCTGCACTTCGCGGCACTGGCCTTAAAAAATTAACCCGACAGTCCATTTTCACCGAATGTGATTATTTCTGAAAGAATCGACTTCTCAAGAACGATTTCTTCTCCATTGTTAGCGCCCTGGCCTCACATGACTGGGCGAACTCCTCTGCCTGGTTCCCTCCCCGAGGGAGCTGTTCTCCACCAGCAAACACACACCTCCCCCACCGAACACACACTCTCACCAGTGGCGTACAAACAACGCGAACCCCTGACCTTTCCTTATTTACACTGTATGTTTAGGAGCAAACAGGATCAGCTGTGGTTTATCTACAGTCTCATTCATAAGCATGAACACCACAAAAAAACTTAACAAAACAAAAACAACACCTGGAGAACTGGGTTACTTCCTTCACGCACTGGATGCCAGAAATAGTACCTTAATCCCAAACCCTGCAGTGACCGAGTCAACAAAATCTCATTTTAGACATCACTCAAGCGCATTAAGAGTCAAGGTTATTAATTGCAAACAGACAATCTCAGCCGCCCCTTCGCCAAGCCGGTAAACCGGTAGCTAAAGGCTCGGGTTGTGAGCATTCAGTGCAGAAGTGCTCATGGGAGTGTATGCATGTACTCCCTCCAAGCAGCACGATCCCCCCGAGGGCTGTGCTTCCATCAGCCCATGTGTCTATTATCAGCCTGAGAGCAACTTCATTTCACACTGTAATACCTGAGAGAGACAGAGGCTGTGTGTGTGTGTGCGCGCGTGGCCTGAACACTCAAACTAGCCTGTTTGTCTGTGTGCAAGAGGAGAGGAGCTGAGAATGGACTGTTTTTTTAGTGTTTTTTTTTTTAGAAAGCCAGGTCTGAACAGCTACACTCTTCCCTTGTTCCAAGTGTCCAGTTCTAGAAAGTGTTCTCACAGGCCGGATGCTGGAGAACCTCTCTGTCTGCACCACTGACGTGAAATACTCAGCGTGAGCCTGTATGAAGTACCGATCATCAATCCGTGATTTATTTCAGCGACAATCTGCGAGTTCGTCAAATGAGCTTTGTGTTTGGTGTCTGAAGTAATTTTTCTATAAGCTTGTTCATGTTCATCCGGCTTTATTATTATGGGAATCTAATTTGGTGGAACCGCCAATTCTTTTAAAAGCACAGAGCAGCAGCAGTCCACAAATACGTGCACACGAGCGCTTCTTACGCCTGTGGAATTTTCGGAGAAAAAAAAAGATTTATTGATTTGTATGAAATTTTTTTTGGAACAAATATTCAGTTAAGATTTCAAATAAAAATTAAGTTATTGGATTGGCCATGACGATGTCACGTCCTCTTTTTCAAACTGTGTCCTATGAGAGCCAAGCTGTAGCTCAGCTTTAAGGCCACACGAAAAACGGAGGAGTTTTTATTCGTTTAACGGTGCAATAAAAGAAGTCATTTTGTGTCTCAGTTTTCCTTGAAAACGGCAAACACAAGTGCGCAGTTGTTTTAACAACAAAAAAGTACTGTGAATTCAATCGGCTCCTTCAGAAGCTTAAACTAATTAGCGACCGGTTGCAGACATCCCTTTCCGTAGATCAGTAAAGCAATTTGAATCGCTGCTGATGTTGGCACCTCACACTAGAAAACGATGCATTAACCAAAAGACGTCGTCGTTAACTGAAGATCACATGATTGTGACCAGTTTTTAAATTGACTCGTTATTTGTTTTCTTTTTTAACACAATCCCAAAAAATAAATTAATAAAAATGCAGAAATTTTAATTATTTTTAAAAAATTTAAAAAATTAAAAATAATTAAAGACACTTTTTTTGTCGAACTAGGATTTTCGTCTGTCACTTTGTGCAATAACCTTTAGTTAATAGTGCTACCCAAGTAGAGCCACAATGTAGAAAGTGGCTAATTAAACCAATGTCTGACAAGGCATTCACAGAAGAGCTGGTAAAAGATGAGGCAAGAGGAAAAAGCAGTGGGTCTAATATTAGCGATAGGCCTGCCCTGAAACTGGCTGGTCCATGAGCTAATAAGCCCAAGACGAGTCACTTGTTCCAAAGTAAACAGGAGCAAGACTTTTTGGTGGTTTGGTTTACAAGGGAAGCTGTGCTTTTGCAATTGTTAAATCTACCCTCTTATATAGTCCATGTTAACATTATTGTTCAATTTTAAGGAGTATATTAGATAAGACTAGTAAGCTATGAAAGACTATCACTTAATGATGATTTTTTTTTAAAACATGCCCGTCAAACTTGCATGTTGTTAAAATGTTTTAGAGTAGACGCATCCAAGTGATGAACACGTGCATCGCATCGACCCAGTGACAGGAACTGTTCGAGGGCTAAACTGAGCCGTTAGTGGGACACTGTTAGGCTCCTCCTCTGCTAAATAATGCTCATCAGGGGTGCAGCATGGCTCATCCTCAACCCCCAGCACGTACAATCAATACTAAATCAATGGCGCATAAACACAGCTGTCACTGTCCAAATCCATCTTAGACACAGATAGGGATATTAACATTACACACCAAGCCTGTGTGAATACGAGCATTTGGAGCCTATCGAACGCGACTTTACTTCACGGAACTCATTGTAAAAGCATAGGCAGAAGAGTCTACGGCACAAAAAGATCAGCCATAGAGTTGTGTCATCTGCTTAACATGTCAGACTTGCTATGCCAGAGCGTGTCTCTACTAACCTCATTTCCTCTGTGCTCTTCCTCGATGCAAAAGCTCCATCCTTGAGCACGCAAGGTTCAGGATGATTAGCTTCCAAAAGCAATCCCGTTAGGTCAAGAGTGTCAAACCATTTTCTGACTAAATTATTTAGCTATCTGGTAGCTGCCTCGTTCTTTCTTTCTTTTTTCCATTTTTATTTAAACCGTAGCAACTGGCTTGCAGATGGCCCAGGAGAACAAGCGTTGCATTCAGCCCCAGCACCTCCACCCTGGATACCACAGGATGGCATTACCTCTAATTAGGAGAGGCTTTTGTTTCTGGATGAGCCACCTTCTCTTGCGCTCGCCTCCAAACCGCAGACTGTGTCGTTTTTAAGAGGCCGCAGTCTGCCAGGGATAACACCCTCTCTGTCATCCGCGCGAGGCCACGCGGCTTCGAATATAAATATGAAATTGGGAGCCCGAGCTGAACCGCAGGTCCTATTTCCGATTACCCAAAAGAGGCGTCTGTGGAGCAGGAGGACGCCAGCGAAGACTCAACGGGGACCATAAGATGCAGTGGTGTCACTGATTTGTGTCTTGTGATGCCCGTTAACAGCATTCTGCCAAACCTGAGAGCACCGCACTCTGAAAGGCTGGGAAGGAAAGGGGACAAAATAAACCTCAGACTACGGCTCTGAATTGCCTGTCTGGGTGCAGAGTCCAGGCAGACAGCACTGTAAACATCATTTCAAATCGTTTCCTTGCCTCGGAGCAGGCAGACGAGAGGGGAAAGGGACTGGTGGAGGTAATGAAAATGCAGCTGGAACAAGCAGGATCAGAGCTCCTCTACCCTCCCTGGACAGCTCATAAAACATGCATTGAGCAGGACTATTACCGGCCAGGGCGTTTTAGCGCACCCAGCACACACCCACAGAGAGTGTGCACTTACAAAAGCCATATCCGCACCCTTCTGCTCCCTTTTTATCAGCCTGATTTTCATGTGAGAGCATGTGTTTAGAGAAAACAGCAGTTAGAGTGAGGCCTGCGAATAGGCTGGCACAGTGCGGCGAGCTCACGGCGCGTTTGTAAAGCTGTACAGTAGCGATCAGGAGATTAACTCGGCCCATTCGTGTGTGAAATGGAGACTTGATCCCTAACTGATAGCGCGGCCTGCCTCCAAAACAGAGGGCGGAATAATTTTTTTTTCATCATTTCACAACAACAGTCGGAAATATATTAGATTACCGCTCGCATCCTTCAGCGCGTTTGCAGAAAAGAGGTCGGAGAACGCCTCGTGTTACGACAAAGCCTAGCAGGAGGGTTGTGAGAAGTGCAGTTAAATCCAAGCAACAGATAACGCTGCGAAATAGCTAATGGAAGGCTTAAGTAGTGAGCGAAAAGAAAGCACAAATGATCCTCATTACAGTCAAAATGCAAATAATACTACTGCAATGCAATTGGGATTTTTTCCCAAATCAGTGAACAGGAGATGTTTTTTTTTTCTCCAGCCATCCATTTGGCAAAAAGCTTTCGGCAGCATCTGCCATCTCCAGCCCAATTGGGCAAAAGGGTCAGAGCAGCCAGAGCGTGATGCATTCAGTCATGAGAAACACTGGATTATACACATAATGCACACAGTGTTCCATAACAACAAGTTTTTGTGCTCTAGTTGTATTTCAGCAGCATCATATCTGCAGGCTTCATGTTCATGAACACGCTTCTGAACTTCCTCGAGCCTCCAGGGGCAGGTCTGCGTGGGTACGAGTTAAAATAGCGCGCAAATGCATGGCTAAGCTTACAAACAGCCTGCGTGAGCGCGTTTCACCACAGAGCCACATTCATGCGACTGTATGCACACGTGTCGATGGAAATGAGTAGTCCATTGACTGCTAGGCAACTGTATTTCACCAAAAGGTGCGCACTGGGTTGGGCTAATAAAAAGCTTGTCTGAAGTGAAATGTGGCCTCACATTATCAAGTCCTTCTTTCAGCAGCTTCTTTACATGGATTTCTAGAGCCTCATCATCCATCACTCTGGCATACGGGTACCACGATCTTCACTGAATAACCTAAAGCGGACATCTCAGCACCGCTAACAGCATGACCGAGCTCTCTGATGCAGACTTAACACTTTAATTAAAGGATTCAGAGCCTGCACTGCCATGAATAAGTTTAATTATGTCTTTAAAAAGGCGCTGCACATTTCTGCATTCAGAACAATCAATAAACCCTTCCAAAACGTATTATTTTTGTTTGCAAGGGTCCCATTACCTCTGCCCTAAACAAAACATAGTTTAGATTTAGAGACTCAGTGATTCCCATCCAAATTGGACTTGTGCTCTCTCAAGGGAAAAGGATGGAGAGTTTTCGTTTAAGAAGCTGAACACGCACAGATTGCAAAACCTCAGCTCAGACCTCAGAGTTCTGTAGCACGAGAGACTGATGAAGCCAAGAAGTCACCATAGAATTATTTTCAAATCTACCTTGCCAACGTCTAATATTCCATTTTATTAAATAAATAAATTGCTGTCTGACGCATGCACAATTTCCCCATCAGTCACACTGACTGTCCTCTTGCATGACCATGTTATAGTCACCAGACACCCACCAGCAAGGACAGCACATGGCAGGACCCCTGTCTTCCCTGTAGTCACTTTAGCTGATTCAATGCAAAACGCATGTCTATGCACTAAGGATGTGCAACAGTACATCTTTTCAAAATCAACTAACCGGAGGCTTGTCTGATTGACTAGCTGTCTAATCCAAACTCAGCCTCAGATGTCTGATATATTAGACACTTAAACTGGCTACAACTATTCGAGTGTTGACAGTTACACTCTTATCGACGAGCCGCACCTTCTTGTGTGTGCACTTGCATGCAATGTCAGTCAAATTTCCTCTTCCTGTGAAAGTAGGTGGTTCTGGGCCATGAAACCTATCAAACTCTTCAGTGATTAACCAGACGTCTGGCTTGCGAGACGATGACTAATCGGCCTCAAGGAAGACCTGTATAATCAGGCTGGCTTAGAGCCAAGTCTCCCTGACACAGACAGGTTTCACACGTTTTTGTTTTTTAAAGGGATGTATGGATGCAGCACAAAGCTCTTTAACAACTTGGATAGGATTAATCAGTTAAGTAAATAACTATAACCTTTTATCGCACCAAAAACATTATCACAAAAAAACACACAGTGCTCACAGCACATACAATCCTATAGGCCTTGCCTTAAAAGGTTGCCAGTGCTGTGTTATGATAAGCAGTGGCAGTAGTGCTTCTAAAGTAATTCATATTATTTAGAGACTTAAGAATGCATTTCTGCACGATGTAAAATATCCACTTGTCAGACGTTTAGCACACTTGCTTGGCTAGGGCTAGAGCCAGCGGTCAGTGAAGCTGATGGACGCTTTTTATGTGATGGTGACTTTCTGTTGTTAAACCGTGGCATGCCACTGTAAGTGTTTATTGTACAATGTCGTCTTGCTTTTAGTGACATTTTCAGAAGACTGGGCTTATCCTACTGACAGGTGTAGCACATGCACAGGGGCAGTGGTGGCTCAGTGGTTAGGGCTCTGGGCTACTGATCAGAAGGTCGTGGGTTCAAACCTCAGCACCGCCAAGCTGCCACTGCTGGGCCCTTGAGCAAGGCCCTTAACCCTCCCTGCTCCAGGGGCGCTGTATCATGGCTGACCCTGCGCTCTGACCCCAGCTAACCAACATGCTGGGATATGCGAAGAATGAATTTTACTGTATTGTACATGTATATGTGACAATAAAAGGCTATTCTATTCTATTCTATTCTAATACTACCTCTGCTACTTGCCTTAAAAGATGCAAACCATATCTAGGATTGTGTGGCCGGTAAGACTCTCAGCATTTCGATGGATGGCCTTGTAAAGAATGATGTCACACTGCGTTTCTCCAAGCAAGATTTCAACCTCACTCTAATGGAGCGTGGCTCACCCATGGGCAACACACATCCTCTCTACCTGGGACGGATCCGGGTGCCTAGCAGCAGTATTCAGGTGCTCAACGTCGATATGTCTGATTTGGGCAACTACACGCTCAGTGATCAGGAAGATCGCAAGATCAAAGTCATTACTCCGAACTTCGTCAGTGAGTTTCCACCGCTATAGTCCTTTCACCAATGTAGGTAGAGTAGTAATTTGATAGGCAGCACTGATTATAGTAAATATGATTGGGCCATGGATATACCAGTTGGCCTGGTCTCCCAGAAACTTCTTTAACATAAGATGCTGGAAGCATAATTTGCATTATAAAGGGGAATAATCATGTTTGGCTATTTTTAATAGAGAAAAGTGCTCCACCATGCCAGAGTTTTGAGAAAATGATGACATTTACCATCAAACCCATTTTGGAGACAAAAAGCCAGGGGAAAAAAAACTGACCAATGACATCATTGTGTGAATCCATCTGATGGTGGACTCAACTCCCAAGTTCATCCCTTTTAAACTTTAAATCATAGTTGCAACATTTTTATGTCATACTGTTGGAGGGCAATGGGAGACCTCCATGAAGTTGGCCCCACATTTAAAAATAAAAGTTGGCTGAAAGTGACGTCACAGTGAATTGAATGTGTAATGTCAAAAAATCAAATAGACACAAACTATTTTTGTACAGCACAAATCAGCACAAATGAATGACAGTAATTTGGTTTGGTTTTAAGTTAAGTGGGGCTTAATACACGTCACTGTAACGTTTTACCAGTGAAGATCTATATGGTGATATCGCACCTATTTCTGCTACTCTCCGAGAACGCCGACTTAGATTTGCTGGACATTGCTGGAGAAACGGCCTCAAAACTACTATTTTGGGACCCTCAACATGGCAAGAGAAACAGAGGAAGGCCACCACACAACTACATAAAACAACTAGCTAAAGATACACAATTGGAGGCAACTGAGATGAAGAAAGTGATGGAGGATCGGGGCCTATGGCGTGAACTTATTGCAAATTTGAATTATTTTGACTGATGATGATGATGATGATGATGATGAATCACTTTTTACCTCTTTCAAAGTCTTTCAGCAGTAGATGATGTAGACTGACTTTGCATCCTGTACACACTCCAACAGCACAACTCAACATATTGACTGAGTCAGAGTAAAGACGTGAATTTAAATTTGCAGAAAAATTAGCTCAAAGTAGCAATGCTATACAAGTGGCTCGTGAGAGGTGAGAATCCAGTTCTCGTCCACACTGTTTTGAATGAAGTCGTGGTGTGACCATCTCTGTACATTGCAGACATGGTCACACACCCCAAACTGAAGATGTAGGAAGCAATACATTGTAGCATATGGAATACAAGAGTATCTATAAAACTACAGCACAACATTTCATGTTTTTTTTTTCTGAACATTTCTTCAGTGCTCTGGACAATTAATCACAAAACAGCCTGACTGTTCCCCTTTAGTCATTCATCTTTACATTAAACTACAATCGGGTGCAAAGATTATTCAGTTGAAGTGCTTTCTTTTTTCAGTCATTTTCTCCTGATTGCTGTCCTTAGACAAAATCACGCAATACATTCATAAATTGTGATTGATGGTGAACAGCTGTTCAGGTCATGTTATTCCTTAGAAGTTAACACGAACACCCTTGCACACACATAGACTATTTATTTAGCTCTCAGTCTCCTGGGGGACTCTGTAACAGATTTAGAATGGCCAGTGATTGACAGTGGATGTGTGTGAGACACTCCACAGGAAAAAGTGCTTCATTAATAGAACAGGCAGATATGACTCCCAAACACTAAACCCAAAATATGCTGAATGGAGCCAGTAAGGACAGCAGAATATTTCAAATTATTGTGAAACAGTGTCTTAAACTAAAATCTGTAATATCATTATGGTTTGTAGAGAATTAAAACTATTTAGAATTTCTATGCATTTCCCTCTTTCTTTTTTCTTGAATTTCAGTTTGCTGATATGTTCCACTAGTTAGCTAAACGTGCTTACCTAACCTTCTCGGTCTCTCTCTGTAGATCCTCTGAATCCTCTGGTAGCTCTGCTGCTGTTGCTCGGTATACTGCCCTGTGTTTGCTGTTGTCGTGGGAAGAAGAACTAAAAAAAACCTAAAAAACACCCAAACCACCACCATCACCATGAGCACAGTGAAGTTCGAGAACCAAAATGTTGTTCTTTGACCTTCACCAGCCCACATCAACCCCCCAGCTCCTGCAGGTAACACACCAGCACACAACACAGAACAGAATTACAAAAATATCTTTGTAAAATGCCCAAACTTCACAGTAGTGTATTTTTTTAAACCTTTTTGATGTTCTGCTGTGGTTCAATTCCTTTTTGTTTCTTTGCTACAAATGTTTCTTTTTTCTTAATCTCAATATCTTTGATTTACAGGTGTGCTACCCCTACAGTGGACCCACATTTGACAATAATACATACTGTACAATACATTATTCTTTTGAACGCATGGATGAGAGCATGTGTTCAATGGGTAAAGTGAATAATGCGCTATCACTGTGTGCGTTAGCTGAGAAACTAGTGTATCCACTGATTTGTTATTTGGTGTTTTAGGAAGGAAATGGTGGATATGAGATGTCAAAAAAATATGTATTATATGTCAAAAAAGTATGTATTGTATACTAAATCCTACATATGTAGTGG
The DNA here is from genome assembly GCA_028565825.1 of Olivaichthys viedmensis. Taxonomy (NCBI): domain Eukaryota; kingdom Metazoa; phylum Chordata; class Actinopteri; order Siluriformes; family Diplomystidae; genus Olivaichthys; species Olivaichthys viedmensis. Next base: position 6,795,645 of record JAOUQW010000016.1, read on the forward strand.
CAGTGGAAGAAAAAAATCCTGCTAACATTACACAGCACTTAACATTCAAATTAAAGATTTATAACAACAACTATGTATTGTAATTTTGCCTAGTCCTGGATTCCCTCAATGTCATACTGTTCAGTGTTTTGATTCTCTGACAGACCTGATTCAACTCATCAGCTAATTAGCAAGCACTTTGTGAGCTGAATGTTGTAATATCCTCTGCAAAAGCTCATTGTACTGGTCACAAAGTCAGTCTATGCAAATTTAGAGATATTTAGAGAGCGGAAAGTTGGATCTGCTGGTGACCTAGTTAAATGATTAACTTTTGAGGTTGTTTGGAGCGCAACGCAATGCAACCGTTCACGTCAGGACTAGTTTAAAAGTGCACAAATGATCATAACATTAACATAACTGTCATGTAGCGCTCTATCCTACACTTAACAAAAATATAAATGCAACACTTTTGGTTTTGCTCCCATTTTTCAGCAGTTTGATTTTTTTTTTAATCTAGGATTTTTTCTAGTCACATAACCATCTACTGCACTTATGGTTTTGTTCCCATTTTGCAGCAGTCTGATAAAAAAGATTTTTTTATGTACACAACCATCTATTGCACAAGTGTGGCATATTAACACGTTGATTGGACAGTATGATCACTACACAGGTGTTCCTTATTATGCAGACAATAAAAGTGCACTTTAAAAATGTTTTTGTTGAGCAACACAATCCCCCAGTTGCCGTGCTATTAGCATGCTCACTGCAGGGATGTTCACTAGAGCTGTTGACAGTCATGAAAGCTATTTCTCTACCCTGAGCCATCTCCAATGCCCTTTCAGAGCTTTAGGCAGTACATCCAGCCGGCTTTACAATCACAGACCACGTGTTACCATGCCAACCCAGTACCGCCATATCAGGCTACTTCGTCTGTGGACTCATCTGAGACCAGCCACACAGACAGCTGATGAAACAGTTGGTTTGTACAATCAAACAATTTCTGCACAAACAGTCAGATATCGTCTTAGGGAAGGTCACCTGCATGCTCAATGTCCTTATCCCTTATCGGGGCATTGATCTTAATGCAGTTTGGCGTCATAACAGAGGTGTGTGGGCAAGAATTTACCTCTGATGGCTACTGGCACACTGGAGAAAAGTCCTCTTCTCAAATGAATCCCGATTTGAACAGTACCAGACAGATGGCAGGCAGCGTGTATGGCGTCGGGTGGGGGAGCGTTTTTCTGTTGTGAACAGAGTGGCCATAGTGGTGGTGGGGTTGTGGTATGGGCAGGCATATCCTATGGACAACAAACCCAAGTGCAGTTCATCAATGGCAATTTGAATGCACAGAGATACCATGATGAGATCCTGAGACCCATTGTCATACCATTGATCCACCGCCATCGCCTCATCTTTCAGCACGACAATGCATGGCCCCATGTCACAGGGATGGTTACATATTTCCTGGCAGCTTAAAATGTCACCGTCTTCCATGGCCTGCATACTCACCAGACATGTCACCCGCCTCAGATGCGCGGTGGACCCCATCGGGTGGATACGCGACACTAACTGAGGGAGAGAAAAATATTAATACTCTAAAAAGGGAGAAATAAACAAGATAAATAGAGAAGGAAAAGTTTACCACGTAAAGGACTGTAATTGTACTTGGGAAGAGTCACTCATTCATAGATGATCAAGGCACATGAAGGGTCTTTTGTAAATGATGATTCAAATGGGACATAGTGAACTTTCGTGGAATTATATCCTGGTGTGGGGGGTTGGGAAGGTGCATTGATCAACCTGTATGAAAGGGTTAGGGCTTCTGTTTTTTTTTTACCAGTAAAGTCAGACTGGACCAAAATAGCTTCAGTCAAAAAGCCTGAACCATTTGCAAGAAGCTGTGCAAACACATTCCGGCATACACAATGAGGGGCCAGACTACAACTCACAAGGCAACATTTCGTAAATGGTCTGTTACCAGCAATAAAGGAAAAGCCGATGGGTCTGTGCTAGGATGAGGAGGAGACAGAGCCAGTATAGCAGCCTGAAATAGTTTTACCTATGCTTCCCATTTCACAGACCGCCGCCAAAGAACCAATGATTTATTAGGCTGTGACTTATTGACTAAATTGAATTTAAATATCTCATGTTCTGAATCTGGTCTGCATGTGGGTAGTTCTACACTGAGTATTTATTACCAATATAGTACTGATTTTTTCTATTCTTGGGCTTTACAGGATGATGAAATAATTTCAGAAATGTATAATCACCCATGAAACATGACAAAGAGTTGACAAAGAGTCCCTGAGAATGAACATCTATATATTTCTGATCTAGATCTTTCTGACTCATTTTGTGGTGCTGTCGTTTCGCTCTCTGTGTCTTAGTCTTTTCTTTATAGGGCTGGCACTACTCCATACATTTCCCTAGCAAAGAGGGGTGGAAAGTACATGGTTACAGGCTCACCTCTTCTCTGTCACTGCTAAGAGTACTTATCGCCCATATCAAGCTCAGTATACCCTCAGTCGTGAGTCAGAGCAAGGAATTGCCAAAGTCCACGCGACGCTAGTGTAACGTGGAGCTGTCATTCCTTGTGAAGATTCTCCTGTGAATAGCCCTATTTTACCTGTTAAAAAGGCTAATGTTAAATGGCGTTTCGTACAAGACTTATGACCACGGTTGCCACTGTGACGCTCATCGGGTGTGATCTCAGAACTCTGTTGTGTTAGTCTAGTCTGCTCTATCTGTGTTAATTATTACCAGCTGTTCCTTGTTTGTGTTCCCTCTAAGTATCCCCGTGTTTCTGTCTCAAGTTGTCTTCTGTTATGTTTGATGTTCCATGTTGTATGCTTTGTAGTGTGTTGTTTGAAATAAATGTTTGTTAAGCGGCTTCGCGCTTGTGTCCTGCCTCCACCACTACAACCGTGACAGCGGCTCTAATCCAGAGCTATATCACGTGTACCTATAGCTTAGTTAAAATAGAGGGGTGCTAAAGAGGCAGAACTAAAGACAATACTGAAAATCAATCACTTCACGTACATATAATTATTACATTATCAGCTACATAAGAACCTGGACTGTGGACAGTCACACACGTCACCAACATTTTTTATATATTATCAAACACAAGCATTTCGTTTTAAGATGCTTCAATCCAACAAATTAAAACTATAAATTAAAACACTTTTAAGGTAGTGTCATGGATTTTGAAGAACTGTTACCTGCAGATCATCACACCAAAATTATTCATTAAAGTCCCTTATTACATTAGTAAATACACTGATGCACACTTGTCAAGCTTGAGTTCTCAAATGAGAGGGATATATATTTTTAAGAAAGATACAAAACTCACTCAGAGATACTACTTGTGCATATACCTAAAACATTAGTGCATTTGTTGCGGGTATTCTCAGTTGCCGATCTGACTGTCAACAGACTGTGGATCAGACTGAGCCTGAACGTGTAGGTTTTTTTTGTTTGGCCTAGCTAACAATAGGGCCGGCGAGGAGATGTGTGATTTCCTGCAGGTTATGAGTGTTTGGTCTTTGCTCACCACGTGGTTGGTACGATGCGTCAAGACACACTCACTGTAGATTATCTGTAAGTCTGAAAGCTATTCAACAGACATAGTTAATTTGGCCAGATGCAGTTTTGCGAAAACATATCTCAATTTAAGACATAAATGTGTAGGTAAGTTTTTTAATTCTAATAACCCCAGAATTTGCCTATCAGGCAAATAGATCAGTTGAGATGCAGTTAATATGGAGTTAGATAACCTCCTTCAGCACCTTGACTGCGGTCTATGCTATGGTTCTATTTGTGGACTTCTGCTCACCATTTAATACTATCCTTCCAGATTTGCTCCACCCCAAACTCTCCCAGCTCACCTGTATCTGCCTTCACCTCTCACTGGACCACCAACTTTCTGACTGGTAGGAGGCAGCAGGTGAGGCTGGGGAAACTCACATCTGAAACCCTGACGAGCATACCGACGGGAAGATGGTCCACTGGTTCAGTCACAACAATCTGGAGATGAGTATGCTCGACTGTGGAGCTGACAGTAGACTTCAGGAGGCACGCCCCTAGCACTGCCTTCCCTTACCATACTGGACAAGACTGTGATGGCCGTGGAGACCTTTAAGTTCCTGGGAAACACCATCTCTCAGGACCTGAAGTGGGAAGCCAATATCACCTGTATTGCCAAAAAGGCCCAGCAGAGGATGTACTTCCTGCAACAGCTGAGGAAGTTCAACCTACTACAGGAGCTGTTGGCCCAGTTCTACACAGCCACCATTGAGTCTGTCCTCAACACCTCAATAATGGCTCTGCAACCAGTAATGAGCTGAACAGACAGCATCGTATTGACAGATCAGCTGAAAGGATCATATGCAGAAACCTTCCCTGAAAGATGTGTTCTCCTCCCAGAGCCAAGAAGCGAGCCAAAAAAATCAGCGCCGACCCCTCGCACCCAGTCCACCAAATATTTGAACTCCTTACCTCTAGCAGGCGTTTCAAATCAATGTGCATCAAAACCACCAGACACAAGAAGAGCTTCTTCCCACATGCAATCAGACTCATGAACACGTAATCTCTCCACAAACATGATGATGGTGCCATTGTCAGCAGTTTTTTGTGTTTAAGATGCCATTACTTTTTTCTGTGCAATATTATTCTTTTTTACTTACACGGCAATAGTTGTATATAGTATCCACTTCTGTACATAGCAAATGTGTGTTATATTACCTATGTTGTTTGTGCCCTTGTTATTTTGTTGTATTGTCTACAAGTACAGTGAGAGCTCAACAACTGAGTCAAATTTCTCGTATACACAAGTGTACTTCTGATAACGCTTCTGTAATACTAAAGAGACCACAATAACGGCAGCAGATAATTATATCCTCAGAGTTGCGAACACTTGGGCCCCATCCCAAACTGCATGCTACCGTATTAAATAGTGAGTCAGGACACCATTGGTGTCTTTATTATTTAGGCATATAACTTAGTGTGCATTATTCGATTTGGGCCTTGAATTCTCTCCGAGCTAGTTGCGGTGCTTGGGTTAATCCTGTGTTAATGTACTCTTTGTATTATTTTTCAATTGTTATACAGAAAAGGATGTCAGTAAAGCCAGCTGAAAAGCATTCAGGTACAATTTCCTTTAAATATCCAAATATGTGCTTTTATGGAATACTAATTTCTCTCCAGTTATTTCTAGGTAATATTAGTTAAGTTTAAAAGCTAGTTAGCAGAGTAACATACTGACCTGTCAAATATTTAATACACGGATGTTTCGAAACACTGCTTTCTAGACGTGGCCCATGTCACCTAGTGCTGTAAAAGCTAGGTTTCTGGTTAATTAGCCGTGTGATGTGGACTGTGGTCTGACCCAACCTGAATCCAAATGCTCAGAGCCCCAGAGGAGAACCAAAGCCCCAGAGGAGAAATATATTTATAGCATGCAGGAGTGGATGGAAAGGGGACAATAGGCGTTTTTAGTGTGTAGCGGTGACTCCATGAAGTGCAAGCTAAAATGCATTTGTTATTGTTGCGAGCGCTGACCCTGGTAGTGCTGCAATCGCTGGGCAAGGCGCTACACTTCTGGTGCTCCAGGTGCGGCGGTACCCAAATCTGAGGCCCAGCCTCACAGTTCCCCCTCCTTAGCAGCAGGCCTGAGACGTCCATCAGGATGGAGTGCAGGAACAATAAACCTTCGGCATTATCATGCTGGGACCCCAGACAGTGCTCTATTCAGAAAGAGAAATCGTGCAGAGGAACTACCTGGTGACACGAGACTTTGCTCACGCCATACACTGACGAATGTGGTCTTTCAGTGAGGAAATACTGCAAGAGCCTCCCGTTACACGGCCACATATTTCACAACTTTCAACTTCTATATATATAAAATTCTAATAACCGATAGTAATGGCTGATGTAATTTTACATGGTCAAAAATTAAACAGACACCAGTAGTTTTAGTTAAACAAGAATTTACAGATATAAAGTGTCACAATTTATTAAGCAGGGTGCCTGTTCCTTTTATGCCATGTCTGTATGTTTTTACCGAGCACAGAAAAAGACAGAAGTATAAAACTAAAAGTGGCATTCCAAAAACTGCAGTTCAACTGAACACATTACAGACTGACTAATCTTAGGTACCTATTATTAAACCTACACTACATCCTATTTTTATATTTGCAAATATCACTAGTGATAAAAGACCTTCTATGTTTTTTTTTCTTTTTCTAGCAACATTAGGCACAAACACGCATAATGAACAACATGATTTTAAATAGAACAGACTGTACAACAAATAGACTATAAAACAAAATATCCAATAGATGTTCTGGAGAGTATCATCAATTATTATCCCTGGCACAAACTAGGCTCCTACATGTTGGTGAAGATTTCTGTAACAGAATTTGAAGTTATGTCCAGCTTGTAGTGTTAGCAGTGTTAGTGATTTTAGGCTAGCCCTGAATTGAACGGTTACTTTGGGTTTTGCTGCAGAGTACCTCAACTACTTAACTATGTCCCCAGGCAATCCAGCTTTCTGCTCTCTAAATATTAAAGAGCTTGTGTTAGAAAAAAATGGTTGAGGTCTCCTGGGATTTTAAAAACAGTTTGCATAGACTTTTTTGTAACCTGTACAATGACCTATAACATTCAGCACAAAAAGGGTTTTAATTAATGGCCATGTGAGATAGTAGAGGAGACTACAGGAAGTTGGAGCTGGAATTCTTTCCCATGTTGAATTGAACAGCCGAGTCCAAGGAGTTAAGGGCATTAGCGCCAGTGTATGGGCCTGGAGGCTCTGTCACCTAGCAGGGAAGATAAACAACATTAATGTGTTGAGGGAAAGAGAATCAGATACATAAACAGAAATAGGGAGGGGTGTGGAAGGATTAGAACAAAGAGAGGATGAACCATTTTTAAACTGGGGTCTCATTTAATCAACATTGCATAGAAAAGGTTCTAAATTGTTACTTACGCATTAAATTAAGAATTAGCGTACGCACAATAAAATAGTATGTAAGCATCGCTTCAAGGACTCAGACGTTCTAGTGCCACGGAGAAACTCGCAAACAAAATAAACTTTTCTGAAGCAGAGATTTTGATTAGTGAAGTGGAGAGTCAACTAGCTGTGCTGTTTAATATTTTTGCGTGATTATGTCATTTTTAATGTAATATTTTTAATGTTTAACATTAACAAAATGCACGCCACAAATCAGCTGCATGTTCATGGAATAGAAACCTTTACGATTAACATAACTGAATTTATTTTCTAATGGTGCTCTAAAATGTTGGTACACACAATTTATGCACATATTTGTGCATGCGCACCATTGAAAAGTATTAATATTACTTCTAAACCTTCTACTCCACCACCATCATGGAAATCCTCCATACATTGCGTGCCCCATACACTGTTATCAATGTCAATGTTATGGCATCATTAGCACTTTAAATACATAGACTGCATAACAATTCTCTTCAATGCTGAATGGTTCAATACCTTTCATTCAAGGATATCAATACCCTAGAATCTTAAGGGATTCCCCAAAAAGACAGGAAATGCATATATTAATTAATGTTGTGTGACGCACGGAATTGACAAATGTAGCTATAGTATGTAGGTCTGCTGTAAAGCATTACCAGTTAAATGAATTCCTGGTCAAGTTAAGGACTGTAATTTACTTCATTTATTTCCTGTCCTTTCTGTGTCAAATATACTTTCACCGAGAAGTACACTACATGGACAAAAGTATGTGGACACCTGAACATTCCACTGGCAATGTCTGTCTATGGAGATTGCTTGGCTGTATTCATAATTTTACAAACCTACTATTAATAACCTAATATTAATAAGAGAAACAAAGAGTGATGAAATGAGGGAAAAGGAGTGAGAGAGTACCTCAGGTTGCGGAGGTGTGAGCAGTGGAGTGGCAGGAGATATTTCAGTCACCCCTTTGACTGGCTCAGGGCCAGCAGGAGCATTATACATCACTGGAGCAAAACCCTGCAAAAACAACCATACATTTCACATCTAACACAGACGTGAAAGAGGAGCAATTAATAATGTAGACATTGAAACGAGAACAGTGAGAACGGCAGAATAGAAGGACCGAATGCAGTGAAGGACAGAATAAGATAAATATAAGATTGGATGGAGGAGAATCATACAGCTGGAGCAGGTTGGTTGTAGGGAGCACCACTCCACTGGGGAGGCTGAGCTGGAGGAAACCCGCACGCAGGAGGGTAAATGGGATTCTGGTTGCTATATTCAGGGTTAAAGGCCTAGCAACCAATAGAAAACAGACAAAGCCATGAAAAAGTAATTTTCCACCAGTCTCATATTCATGTTCATTACACATCATCTGATTTTATATTGCTAGTAATTGACATGTTTATATTGCTATATATTGTTGCAATTATAGGAAGATATCTCGGGTATTAAAAATGTACAATTGTATTCCCCTAAAATCGAAAAAGATGGGCTGCATCAGTAGGACATTCACTTATAAGTAGTAAACAGATAATAGGGTTAATGAGTGACAAAAATCTGAGTTTACATATGTGTTATGTGAGTAAGCAAATAAATAGTCTTTTTTTATTATAATATGATAAATAAAAATGTGCTGTCATATGGTCGATTACGAGTCTTTTGCTCAGTAACTGACTTGCCCTTACAGTTATTTATCAGTCTCTCGCAACTCAGAAATGTTTTAATTCTTGTGTGCGTGTGCGCGTCTTACAGGGTATGGGGGCATGGCAGGCGACATGGCAGGCGACACGGCAGGATATCCACTGTAGGGTGGTTGAGAAGGAAATGTGGGATTATGAGGAGGAGGATGAACAGTACTCTCACCTATGACAGGGTAGCCTGGGGTGTAGACCTGTAGACCATCAAATATGTTAGGGCCAGCAATGATTCAAACAGACAAAGTATTGCATATGTGAAAGCCCCAAGTGTAGACTTCATCCATCTGGTCCTTCCTTAAAAAAGTTCCAAATAAACCTGATCAGTGGACACACCAGTTTCCTAACTAACGTACACAAAGTTAGCAAACAAAATTTCCTCCCTGGCACACACATGCACTCACATCCATTCATTCAAATGAGTTATGTACTGTACTGCATTAATGTGGGTCAACTGTAGGAATAGCACACCTGAAAAGAAAAGTAACTGAGAAAAATAAAAGCACTTATAACCAAAACTGAATCTAAGCACAAAAGAACTTCAAAAAGGTAAAATAATATGCTACTGCGTAATTAGCACATTTCACAAATCCATGTTTTTACTCATGCATCTTTGTTCTGTGTTGTGTGCTGGTGTGTTACCGGTGTGGGGCCTGCAGGAGCTGCGGGGTTGACGTAGGCTGGTGGAGGTCCAGGTGGATTAATTTGGTTGTCAAATGTTACTGTAGTCATGGCGGTGTTGGAGGGTTGGCTGCCCTTTTTAAAGATCTTCTTCCTACAGCAACAGCAAACACCAGCCGGTATACCGAGCAACAGCAACAGAGCCATCAGAGGAGCTCCTTTAGTCCCTTTATGATGATCTACAGAGTGAGAGCCGGAGAAGGGTGGGTAAACACAATTACACAAACTAAGAAAGAAGCAGCAAACTGAAATCCTCAACAACAAAAAAAACACTCACACTATCAAACTCACACACAGGTATGATAGTGTGAGTGTGAGAGTTTTATAGTGTGCGTGCGAGAATGAGAGTTTGATAGCGTGTGAGAGTTTGAAGCGAGAGTGAGAGTTTGATAGCGTGAGTGCAAGAGTGAGAGTTTGATAGCGTGCGTGTGTGAGTGAGAGTTTGATAGCGTGCGTGAAAGAGTGAGAGTTTGATAGCGTGCGTGCAAGAGTGAGAGTTTGATAGCGTGCGTGCGTGAGTGTGAGAGCTTGATAGCATGCGTGTGAGAGTGTCATAGCGTGAGTGCGAGAGTGAGTTTGATAGCATGAGTGCGAGAGTGAGTTTGATAGCGTGCATGCGAGAGTTTGATAGTGTGCTTGCGAGAGTTTGATAGTGTGCGTGCGAGAGTGAGAGTTTGATAGCGTGTGTGCGAGAGTGAGAGTTTGATAGCGTGCGTGCGAGATTTTGATAGTGTGCGTGTGAGAGTGAGAGTTTGATAGCGTGCGTGCGAGAGTGAGAGTTTGATAGCGTGCGTGCGAGAGTTTGATAGTGTGCGTGCGAGAGTGAGAGTTTGATAGCGTGCGTGCGAGAGTTTGATAGTTTTAAAATAATTTAAAAAATCATCAAGATCAAAATGGTATGCATGAAAGAGTTGTACAATTGACCTCCTGAGAACTATGATACTGGTAAATTGACATAGAGGCTGGTACATAGAGTATAACTCAAACACAACCATTATTTTCTTTCATAGAGCAAACAGCTATTGATTAGCTTCGGATATCTGGTTTCCTAAAAGCTAATAGAAATGTTTGTTGTCTATGTTGACAAGGGGCATGGAAGTAATGAGGCATGCACTTGCAGATATCCAGCAAGACTATTATTTCTCTTCTCTGAGCCCTTTCATTGCTTTGAATCTCCGCATGCGAGAGTGAGTGTTTGATAGCGTGCGTGCGAGTGAGAGTTTGATAGCGTGCGTGCGAGAGTTTGATAGCGTGCGTGCGAGAGTTTGATAGCGTGAGTGCGAGAGTGAGAGTTTGATAGCGTGCGTGCAAGAGTGAGTGTTTGATAGCGTGCGTGCGAGAGTGAGAGTTTGATAGCATGCGTGCGAGAGTTTGATAGCGTGCGTGTGAGAGTTTTATAGCGTGAGTGCAAGAGTGAGAGTTTGATAGCATGAGTGGGTGTGAGAGTTTGATAGCGTGAGTGCGAGTGTGAGAGTTTGATAGCGTGCGTGAGTGTGAGTTTGATAGCGTGCGTGAGTGTGAGAGTTTGATAGCGTGAGTGCGAGAGTAAGAGTTTGATAGCGTGAGTGTGAGTGTGAGAGTTTGATAGCGTGTGTGAGTGTGAGAGTTTGATAGCGTGTGTGAGTGTGAGAGTTTGATAGCGTGTGTGAGTGTGAGAGTTTGAGTGAGAGTTTGATAGCGTGCGTGAGTGTGAGAGTTTGATAGCGTGCGTGAGTGTGAGAGTTTGATAGCGTGCGTGAGTGTGAGAGTTTGATAGTGTGCGTGAGTGTGAGAGTTTGAGTGAGAGTTTGATAGCGTGCGTGAGTGTGAGTTTGATAGTGTGTGTGAGTGTGAGAGTTTGATAGTGTGCGTGAGTGTGAGAGTTTGAGTGAGAGTTTGATAGCGTGAGTGAGTGTGAGAGTTTGAGTGAGAGTTTGATAGCGTGAGTGCGAGTGTGAGAGTTTGATAGCGTGTGTGAGTGTGAGAGTTTGATAGTGTGCGTGAGTGTGAGAGTTTGAGTGAGAGTTTGATAGCGTGCGTGAGTTTGAGTGAGAGTTTGATAGCGTGAGTGAGTGTGCGCGTATATTAATGAGCATGTGTGCGCGTATATTAATGAGTGTGCGTGTATATTAATGAGCGTGAGTGTATGTATTAATGAGTGTGCGTGTATATTAATGAGCGTGCGCGCATATTAATGAGCGAGTGTGTATATTAATGAGCGTGTGTGTATATGAATGAGCGAGTGCGTGTATATGAATGAGCGAGTGCGTGAATATTAATGAGCGAGTGTGCGTATATTAATGAGCTAGTGTGTATATTAATGAGCGAATGTGCACGTATAATAATGAGCGAATGTGCGTATATATTAATGAGCGAGTGTGCGTATATTAATGAGCTAGTGTGTATATTAATGAGTGTGCGCGTATAATAATGAGCGAATGTGCGTATATATTAATGAGCGAGTGTGCGTGTATATTAATGAGCGTGCGCGTATAATAATGAGCGTGCGCGTATAATAATGAGCGTGTGTGCGCGTATATTAATGAGCGTGTGTACGCGTATATTAATGAGCGAGTGTGCGTATATTAATGAGTGTGAGCGTATATTAATGAGCGAGTGTGTGTGTATATTAATGAGCAAGTGCGCGTATATTAATGAGCGTGCGCGTATATTAATGAGCGAGTGTGCGTGTATATTAATGAGGCCCTACACTCTGATTAATGATCATGTTTTGAGTAAATAAACATGTCAACTTATTTTTATAATTTGCTTTTTAACTTTATCTGTAGCTTCATATTAATGAGCGAGTGTGTACATTAATGAGCGTGTGTGTATATGAATGAGCGAGTGCGCGTATATTAATGAGCATGTGTGCGCGTATATTAATGAGCGTGCGTGTATATTAATGAGCGTGAGTGCGTGTATATTAATGAGCGAGTGTGTGTGTATATTAATGAGCGAGTGTGTGTATTTTAATGAGCGAGTGTGAATATTAATTTATTTTTTAAAAGGCAAGAAGTGGTTATTCTGAAGAAAAGGCTACAAACATGAAAAACTGAGATGCATGAAGAATTTATTATTATTATTAATCCCCCTGCGGCCCCCTGAATTAAAGCTGAAGTGAGAGATTCAGTGTGTACAGCGAAGCTCCCTTACCCAGATCCAGCCATCAGGGTCACTGATTTACTCCCCAGCACCACACACACACTCATTCTTCATCAGTGCTGTGACGATGATGATGATGATGACTGAACCTGCGGGAATAATCATATCCGTGTTGTTAGATCACCGACAAACCCAATGACATCACTACAGTGAATAAGTACACACGTCAGCTATTTCTGATTTAATTATCACAGTAAACTGTTATAGTGATGCATCATGACCAGAGATGGCACCGATCCGATATCCAGTATCAGATGAGTGTGTGTATTGGGCCGACATCAGCATACTGGGTCAGATATCGGCGGGAAAAAAAAGAACAAATCCGATTCGATTCTGTAACAAATCTAACCTTATACACAGTTTTTCTTCTTTCTTTTTAAAAAACTGGAAACACATATCGGTTTACATATAGATTTTATTATATTGGGCGTGAATAAATATTATACTGGAATTACAGTTCTTTTATTTTAAATTGTCAAATTTTTAGGGCTGGCCCGAACAATGTAAATACTTGAGTATTTGTTTGTTAGATTGGTTTTTATTTCTCTATGTAGTATTTGTTTGGTATTTATTTCTCTATGTAGTATTTGTGTGTTAGGTTGGTGTTTATTTCTCTATGTAGTATTTGTTTGTTAGGTTGGTGTTTATTTCTCTATGTAGTATTTGTTTGTTAGGTTGGTGTTTATTTCTCTATGTAGTATTTGGAAGCTTCGTCTTTTTTAAATGGAGCCTAAACTCCAATACATTTCATCAGCAGAGGCCTGTAGATAGAACAGTTTATTATTAATGTGTGGAAAATGTTAAAAATAAATAAATTCCATGGCGACGCTGTTTATTTTACACCGGTGTTGACTCGTGTGTCAGTGCTCTGGGCGAGGAGCATCA
>JAOUQW010000016.1:6841024-6861583 GCA_028565825.1 Olivaichthys viedmensis
CTCAGGTTTGGGACTTACAACATGTATTACTCAACATTAGGGGTGAAACAGTGTGAAAAATTTACAGAATGATAATCATACAATTAATAAGAACAGTTTTCACTTCCATTGAGTGACTTAACACTCCAGCAGCACTGCGAGCATTAAATGATTTGTTTAGGCAAACTGCCAAAATAGGTTTAAAATGCACTCAAGAGGATCACTCACTTCAGTAGTTTATCAAAACATTGTACAAATACCATTATATCGCGTTTTCGTCTGGTATGTTTGTCTTTAATAAGTGGGCTACTCTCCTTTATTTTAGGAGACGTTCCGACATCATCTACACTGGTATAGCAGAACATTAAAGTGATATCTGACCCTGTTGCGACATCAGACCGTAATTAAAGTTCTAGACAAACACCTAGATGATGGCAGTTTCCTTGACGTGGCTCACTTCGCTTAAATAAAATCACGGACGTTATGTTTACTCCTCGAGGAGTTCTCAACCAGTTTTGACGCAACAATGCCTAAAAGTGTAGGCACAGGTTTTTATTTTTATTGTATTACTATTTCAGACTTCCTTATCACGGTATGCCATCATAAATCATACATATATATCGCCAGAACCACATATATTGGTATTGATCCCACGTGTCTGTGCTGCTGGCAGTGCTCTGCAGAGAGTGCTAGAATGCAGAGTGTGTGTGTTCCCCTCAAGGGTGATGGAGAAGCCACTGAGAGGTGTCAAACACACGGACATTCTCAGATAGACAGAACCCCCTGCCTCCCTCTCTCTCCCTCCCTCACGCTCCTCGTGCACGAGGCGGTGCAGCACTGATGGATAGGAGCTGATGGTGCCAGGGTGTTGTGCTGTGCAGGGTTTCACACCATTCCGAGCTGCACACGTCACTGAACTCGCGTTTCCATACAGGCACAGCGAGTACAGCGGGCGGCCCATGAGCCCACACTCAAACACCTTGTCATGTTCAATCCCCGGTGTGCAGAAAGACTTCTCTTCTACACCTTTCCCTTCATTTAAATCTAATACAGCAGACTGTAGATGGTGCTCAATTTAACATCTGACAAGAACAAATAGGGCGGGAAAACGCGCACGCAGACGCAGAAGACGGCGACCTGTTAAAGCCGCTCTCCGTATGCTCTCGCCTCGCTCCCTGTACGAGGCCTATTCCCTCTGTTGATACTTATTCTATTCAGACTATTATGTGTCCGCTAGCCCGCCGCCTGACATTTAGCATTCCTCCCAAGCAGCAAGAAGGGGAGAGAGGGGGAGCGGTGTGGGAGAAATGAACCCACTTATGCGGCTTGACACGGTGCCCTGTGCAAGGAAATAAAAACACGGCTTTCAGTTACTGCCGGCCTGTGCACAAAGGCCATACATCAGCCCCGCTCCCGCTCCCGCCCATTCAAGGTCAGCCCTATTTCCTATTATAATCAAAGCAGGGGGAGAGAGAGACACAAAAAGAATCATCTTGCAGAGGGATGGCAGCAGAGCTGTAACTATAGAGAGCATATAACTAGGGCTGGGCGGTACACCGGTATTCATTCACGTAAAGGTATTCATTTTTGCAATGCCTTCATCAATGGTATTTTATCATTACATATTAAAAGTTGCTCATTGCAAAAAATATGAAGGAATTTGCTACGTAACACGTAATACGAACAATTTCATAGACATTTTTATTTATTTTAAAAAAGTGAAAATATACTTTAATTTGCACTTAACACTTATATTAATGCTAACTTGGAAGTTTTTTTTTTCCCCCTCATTTCATTGTAAACTTGGAGTTTTTATTTTACCCAGATCTGCAGGTTGCATATATGTTTTTTAAATGTTAAATTTTTGAAATTGAAAGCGTCGTTGTTTCCCCACGGTTCAGTGTAATAAAAATCCTGAAAATGATAAATAATACTGCATTTTGATTGATCCGTGTTGTTCTATAGATTATTTTACTCTTATTTATTTTTAACATGTGCAAAGAGTCAACAATCTGAATGGAGTTAAAAACTGATGTAAACGCAATAGTTGGTGTTCTTAAGGGATACATTCCTCATGCAAGTTACTTTGGAAAATTAAATACCGTCAAGTACCGTAATAACGTCAAAATTATAAAAAAAATATCGTGATATGATATTTTGGTCATATCGCCCAGCCCAATATACAACCAATCATAGCGTACCCCTGTTAGAGCTTTTTTTTTCACTGCACAAATTAAAACAAGAACGGTCCCAAACTGGATGCAACTGTACTTCCACCAACTTGAGAGCTGTGTTCATTTTGTTTGATGAAAACGAAGACAAAAAACGTTCAATAAAAAAGAAACGATAACGAGATAAAAATTTACACCTGAACAAATGAAACTCCAGAAACAAATGAAAAGAAGACAAAGATGTCAGAAACGATCAGATGTACACATTCTTATTGAATTACTTGCTTCTCGCAGCTGCGGTGGAGAAGGGCGGAGCACAACCCATGTTACGAAACGTTCTTCCGCGAGTAGCTTGCAATAACATTTTTCTACCAGAGAGGGTGAAATTCCCAAATTTTACATCAAGCAGCTTTAAACATTTGTGCTTTTGAAAGCACACACAGCACCAACAAACCAGATTATTTTGTGGTGGCTCAGTGGTTAGGGCTCTGGGCTACTGATCAGAAGATCGTGGATTCAAGTCTCGGCACCGCCAAGCTTCCACTTGTTGGGCCCTTGAACCAGTGGCCACAGATAGACAGAAGTTCCAAAGTTCTGGTTCTTTGCAATGAAAAGAGTGCTATATTCACTTAACCCCAGAAAAGGACAGCCACTATTATAACAAATCTTAGCCAAACTGATAGTGTGCTGCAAATAATGACTGCATAATCAAAAAAGATGTTTCACACTGCGTGGAGCAAATTACATCCTATAGCAGCAGTGTGCGTGTGTGAAGTGTCTTTTTATTCGCATGATATAACGCTGTGATCTCGCCTATTCATTATTGCCACATCTAGTAAGTGTTACCGAGTGAGCCGATGTTCACATTATCCTTTCCACACGCAGCTGCTGTGGTGTGGGGTCATTTGTTTTAGTTCCCAGCAAAGAGCAAACACACGCAGTAATTTGGGAGCACTACAGCACATCCCTGAATTTGGTGCATAAAGACCATCTATGAAGTGCAAGCAAGAATTTACTTGATAACGCCAACTCGGCAAGTGCTGCTCTAAATTCATGGCATGTAAGCCTACCATAAATAATCATCAACACTTGGAAACACCAGAGGTCCTTAATGAGGATTGTGAGTAAGATACGCCTTCGCGTGTGTAAATTCGGAGTCAAGGTTAAAATGATGAACAGCCTCTAAAAGCAATGTGCTCGATAGGTGACTGACAGCTTTTTTAAGAATAGTAAAGTGAGTAATATACTCGAATGAATGCTGAAAAGCATCCTGGCCCGATTTCTTTGCTGAACAGTTGATGTGCGTGTTCTCCTTTTCAGAGAGCACAAGGGTGAGAGTGTGTGTTTGTGCATGGGCTTCAGGGTCGCTATTTGCGCTTCACACTGGGTTAGCATCCAAAGAGCCTTGGGAAATAGCATTTAGCGCTACAGCAGACTTGGTTAACACCACATGTGCGTATAATGCGTATACACGAAAGTCCGGATTGCAAACAGCAAGATCCTGAAGCTTGCGGGACCCAAGTGTACAAAAAGTACACTTGGCATCTGAGGCTGCAACTACATTCATGACTGCCATTAAAAGAAGACATGAACATGAATTGGAAAAAACAAATCGCAAAATCTAAATATCACAACTGCGAGTCTGCTGTCCGAGAAGGAAACAAGGAACTACATTGCTAATGCTATGTTTCCTTTGAGCAGCTATACACGCAAACACCTAAAAGCAATAAAACGTAGCTGTCGTATTGTGCATAATTGTGGTCCATGACGATACCTTTGTGCTATACACACACCAAAAGATTTGACCTCGGAGAGTGTGAAACGTTCTCGAAGCCAGAATTTTACGCCATGCAGTAAGCTCCCACGTCTGTTACTTAAACTGGTGGAAACTGGTTCTTCAAAAGGCTCGCTGGTTCCTTGAACTCCGACACTAGCCATCGGTCCATGTCGTTGGAAAAGTGGTAACCCAGGTCCAGCTTTTCCAGCTGCATGCGAGAGCAGTTATTTAGTGCAGGACTGATTTTAAGGGGTTAACATGAGGCATTAGAGGCGGCAGCAGCATACGGTGCATTGCAGGACAGGGCTACTGGTAACACTGTAATCAGGGGGTTGAGGCGAGTAGGGGGAGTCGGCATGATTAAGAGCAGTGACTAGAGAGAGTGTCCAGGGGTTAGGACCTTAATGGAGCCTCTCCATCTTGTGGCTAGTAGTGCAACAGGCAGCGCACAACAACATGGCTGGGTGACTCAGAACAGCACTGACCGGCTCTCTCTTAGCTCGCTCTGGGTGTATTCCATTTCCCAGCATGCCTCTATGACGCCTCAGTCCAAGCCTAACCAACATGAGTACTTCCGCGCTCCCGTCCAGACTTTCCATCCCTGCCTCTTTGTCCTTCTCTCGGTCTCTCTATCTGGCCCCTGTTTACCCTCCCTATTCTTCCAGGGTCGTATGCAATGGCTCTGACCTCCCCCTCCCTCTCTAGCACCATTTTAAAGAGAAACACAGTGACAGATGGAGAGCATGCCGCGCCTGCCTAATTAAAGGAACCCGAAACTTCAATTAAATATCCAAAACACTGAGCCCCGTCACCTCGGAGGAATTCTTTATTAACACGGCCACTGACACGCTTCGAGCAGCAGAAGCCTGTTCACTGGAATCCAGGAAGGGAGGAGGATTAAACCAAAAAAAAAAAAAAAAGAAGGTGAGAGATTATGAATGGCGCACTCTAAGGGAAGGGAGGCATTCCTGGCCGTGACCCTGGGCCCCTGGCTTTCTTCTCTCCGTCAGGCTATTTACAAAAGAGGAAGACTTTGTTAATAACATGCCTTCAGAAATTTTACATACCATACAGATTCTTTGTAAGCATTTACACCAACATTAGATCTCTCACCGTGCAGTCAAACACAAAATTAAAAAGGCAGTACTGAGGAGAAACATTCCAGTATTTACCTTAAAGGGATACTTCAGCCTTTTTCGACCTAATCTCTATGTCATGCATCTGTAGTTTGTGTGTGATTACCATGGGCAAGAATTTCAACACGTTTCTCTGTACCGAGAAAAGAGAAAGCCTGTTAACTCTAAAACTCAACTTATAATGGAAGTCTAAGGCTGCTTTCACACTAGGCAGGTTTTTTTTTTCTACTGAAAAAGCGCTGGCCGGGGTGCTTTTTCTGTTGATATGAAAAAAGACACGCACACTGTAACCATAACAATGCTCTTACCAGCCCTAGCTAGTATTTGCTAACTAGCTAGCCTAGCTTGCTATCTAGATTATATTTATTATAATCAATGATCAAATAAGATTAAATAAAGATTGGTTAAACTGTGGTGATGAGGCTGCTTGCCTTCGCTTTGGCTTTGGGGATTAAGAGAAATTAAGAGAAGGCGAGCTGCTTGTGCGACTTAACACCGTTTATAGCCACAGTTAAAGTGTGACCGCCACTTCGCATAGCGGTGAATGTCCCAAAATTTGGTTACATTGCAACGTTGAAATATTGGCAATTAAATTTTTTGGATTCAACATGTAGTAAATCTCCGTAGGCCTATATTCGTAAGACTAATATTTCCACCGGCACTCTGTCCTCCATGTTGGTTTTTCTCGCTTGCCCCATGAGCTGCAACCTGATTGGTCGAGTGGTAAAAAGGTTCTTGACGTCACTTTTCTGAACTTCTGAACTTCTGAAGGAAGAAAAAAAAAAAAACGCCGGCGGTAGCGCTTTTTAAAAGCGGATGCTTTCCATAGGATTGCATGTAAAACATGCGCTGGCGGTTGAGGAAAAAACGCCTAGTGTGAAAGCAGCCTAAGGGCAGTTGTTGAACTAAGTCAATAAATGTGGAAGATGCATTTATGTAGAACGCTTTCATGAATTCTTCAATCAAAAGGTATTTGTAAATGAAGCTCTAAATCTGTATAATTCGTCCTTTCAGAAGTGGGACTATTTTTTCAGAGGGAAGAATTTTTGGTTTCGCGTAACCAACGTAGTTGCGCGAGTCCGAAGCGAAACTGACCAGAATTACGTCTTACTGTGTAGCTCCAGTGTTTACACAGTTGGATAAAACTCTGGAAGAAGATGCGTCCGTCTCATCCTAAGACATTTACAGACAGTTGTATTAAGTGGCGCATTTGAAACATTTCACAGAATTCAACAAGTGCCCATAAACTTCCATTATAAAGGAGTTTCAAGTAAACAGGTTTATTTTATTTTATTTTCTCAGTACAGGAAAACGTGTCTAAATTCTTGTCCAGAGTAAATTGCACATGCATTACCGATGCAGTAAATAGAGATTAGCTTGAAAATCTCTCGAGTATTCCTTTAATTCTTGTCTCTCCATTTACCACGTCATTGGCACTTCCATCAAACCTGGCTGTACGAATGACTGGATTCAATGAGTGAACACAAGTGTGTAGTGCATTGTTTAACCTTTCTAGGAGGTCAACCATATGAACACATCAATCCCATGATCCCCCTCTGCTCACTCATCAGCAGCCTACATGCTCCTGTGGGATACTGGAATAGCCTGGCCCTTCTTTCTGCTCACAGCAGGCCCCACTTAATTAAAACCAGCAGACGAAGGAGGGCGAGGCAGCGTGGCTACACCATCCATCATAACACCTCCCACCATCGCTCATTTAGCCACTGTTTATAGGAAACCTCGGCAACACTTGATTATGGCAAATACAATACCAGGAGGGGTGGAATAACATTTTCTTATTTGACGTGTTCTGGATCAATATTGACACAGCAGCCGAAGCGAGGCCTCCAAGCCTAAGGGTAATGATATCTGGTAGCACTGACGCGTTTGCCAACATGGCACCCAGGCAGATGGGAGCAAACACAGACGGACCAATAAGGGCGATGCCCTGGCCTGCCCTCGACTCCTCTCGCTGTTCTCGCTCTTTCCACCTAAACGATGGGTGTCAAAACCTTCCTGCCTTGCCCTCCCTTGTGCGCCGTCTTGTTTTCCCTTGCACTTGCACGGTCCCCTTCTCTCTTCCTGAGAGCTGAAATATTTAGCACGTCTATTTCCAAGCTGGTTCAGGGTCAGGGGATGGACCCGAGCACCTAGAGGATGACAGTGAGATGGAGGGATTTGGAGGGCGCAGTGTTGCCTTTTATTTAATAATTTCCTTGCCGGTCTCCAGCATGATCTTTAACTGCTCTCTCTCTCTCTCTGTCTCTGTGTCTGTGTCAGGGTTCAGTGTTCTCTGTCTCTCCTTGGCTCCAACCAGCAGGAGTGCTGCCTGAGCAGGTGTCGAGGAAGTTTCCCCTCAATTAAGCGAAAGGTACAGTGATGCCTTTTTTCTAGACGCTGCTGTGAATACATTCGGTCCCGAGTCATGGCGGCCAATTGCACATTGGCGGGAAAGGGAAAGGTACTGGCTTTCTTTTCCTTATGAAACCAAGTCCTTAAAACAGCTTGCCTCAAATTACATGTGCAAGGTTATTTTAAGATGACTCATTAGTTTCTCCAAATCAGCAAACAGAGAACGCTTTAAGTGTTTAACCGCCTCCTCGCGTTCTCCAACACACACTGTGAAACTGTCATGCTGCTACATTCTAGCTTCATCTGCTCAAATTAGCCGACACCCTACAGTCCCAGTCGACTGGACTTAACCAAACACCCAACAGACCCACATATTTTTGGAATTTGAGCACATTTTCAGAAAGCAACAGTTTAGGGTTTAAGCTGTGACTAGAAAAGGGACAGAATGTGGAGTTCTACCTGCTCAAATAGTTCAAAATATTGTCACCCAAATTAAACACATCTGTTCCTGGTATTTTCTTGGATTACTAAATATTTTTGTTTACAAATATATACAGGCAAAAGGGCACATTGTTTATGCTTCAGAAATAAAAAAAAATTTAAAAAGGTTTTTTTTTTTCCAGTCATTTTCCTTTATTCAAATTTTTTTCAAAAATACTTTGAGTATCGTGACAATATCGAATCGTGAACCCAGTATTGTGAATCGAATCGAATCGTGAACAAAGTGCATCATTACACCCCTAACAAATACGCAAAGAATGTAAAAGGTTTGAATGTTAATGTCTATGTTGTGAAATGCACAGATAACTGATAAATTACAGCTGCATGATATGGACAAAAATAGGATACTGCGATTACTTTGCTACGGCGATATGCCTGGATGAATAAGACCAAGATTCACTGTTTTTGTCGATCAAAATAACAGTCGCAGAAAACTTATCTGGAGCCACCAAGATGTTCAGAACGCTCCTAGAACACAACAAATAAAATTGTGTTTTGTTAGAGTGCTCATTTGCATATTGCAATGACTCCCTATGACCAATGAAAAAAATGAAAAAAAAGGAATTTATTTTCTCTTGTGGATTCTTGCCAGATAATTTTTCGCCTGCTTCTCGACACCATGAGCAAAACGTCAACTTTCGGGCTTGTTCATAAATTAGCCAGGGGGGAAATCCCTAAGCCACTCATGATTATATCTGGAAGTGATAAGGCTAATGTTAACACTCAGATTATTATGGTCCTTTTATCTGATTTGAGAGGCTGAGATGATTCTTGATCTAGACGTGACTTACTGTGGCGGCCTTGGTCAGCTGTTCTTTCTTTTTCGAGTCCTCTCACATCGCCGCTTTAATACAGAAAAATAACACGGCGTTTTCTGAGCACGCACCGACAAGCACTGAGCACGATACTGAATTTCATTTCGAACTCATCCTTCAGTGCATTTCGCACAGCTCCGTTTGAGGAGACGCTCGAGCAGGTGGGAAATCGCTCGATATTGCACACACCAAGTGGTTTGAATAGTTCACAAATGACATAATTGACCACAACTACCATGAGCACTAGGATTTAAAAACACATTTGGGTGGAGACATGTTATACCACATGCACAGAGTTGTATTAGCGCAGGACGAATTTCTCCTAGCACATGCGACAATATTAAAATCGCACTGTACGGACCTGTAGGGTTCTTTAGGAAGAGGAATCATGTTCAGACTCTTCGATCGAGCCACTTTCATCACTGATTCATACCATGTGCGATGATCAGAACGTGCAGCCGTTTGCCCATAAATGTCTATGCGAGGCAGTGAGGTCGTCCCCTTTCTTTGTCTGCTTCTATCTGTCTCTCTTTCTCTCAGCAGCGCAGACTGGGGCAGGAGAGTAAACACAGATGCTGAGCAGCAAACTGAAGGACAGCCTTTTTATCAGCTATGACAGCCCTGGCTGCTGTAAGAATCAAAACAAACAGTACGAGCAAGTATGTCGCTTTAATACACTGCCAGAGCACAACGTAATTTTTTTTTAATAAATAAATAAATAAAAAAGAGAGACGTAAAGAGACAGATAGAAAGAGGAGAACGGACATATTGATAGTAACCACCTGCAGGAGCAGGCATTAAGCTGGTGTTATACAAGCCCATGAATCTGGACCATTGCAACTACCAGATGTCAGAGCCAATTAACTAATGGGAGGAGGACAAGGCGTCATGGCCACGTCATGGCCAATTCATTAGCGCGTCCTTTCAATGCAGTCATTAAGATTGAAAGAGAAATAAGTACAATCGCATCGTAGCGCCTTCTGAGGAACCACATTGCGACAGTGCTGTAACAGTTGACACCCCTTTTCCCCAATCCAGTGCAACAGCTGCGACACCCTGAGCTGAGGGACCATTGAAGGAAGGAGGGGAGGGGTAGCACTTAGGGAAGAAGGCAGTTTTGTTCTGACAACATACAGCTGTCCCTAACAGAGGAGTCCAGTCAAAGCAGCACACACAGCTATCTTACTCCCTCCCTCCACACACACTGCTCCCACAATGGGACACAATAACCTTAGAGGACCGGCCTTGCGTCCCATTTAGATCCACACGATCGAGCCGATAGAAGGCAGGTCGAGGTCACTGCACCTGGATCAGATTTTTTTCTGTACTTTCTTTGCCTCCCCTTCGCCACTGTGTTTAGGGGAAACAAAAACATCAGTGTCAATTACGCACGTTCACCTCTGAAGCCGGCTAATCCCCTCGTGTGCCGTAAGCTTCCATGCAAATCCAGTTTTATACAGCGCACTCTGTGCCCTCGTTAATCAGCGCTGGCGCGATCAGAATCGGGACGGTCTGCAGGGACGGCTATCTGTTTTGCCCTCGCTCCTGCATGTGCTCAGTGCTTTCAAACCACCACACAAACGCAAAATGACCAACACGACAGTTGTTCAGAAAGTGACTCAACCTGGACTCAATGTGAACTGTGCATGGACAAAATCCAAACAGTAATTGGAAGGAATTGTTGCGATATTGCAATGCTAAAAATAAAAAAAATATCCCACATCATTATGTTTTGCAGGTCAGGCCTGTGGGTCGCGGCCACACAGTGGCTCGTGGTGGTACTGCATGAGGGGCGGCCAATATTTTTTTTAGCCCCTTAAATTCCCAGGACCCATCGGCAGCGACTTACATTGCTTACTCTTGTAAATTCACACCTTTCCTATTAGTTTCACTGTAGTAACTGAATAATATAATATATATTATAATAATATTATATATAATATATAATAATCTGGGACTTTAAGGGGTTAACTGTTAAACAAATGCTCATAATGGTATTCGCGCCTTATTTAATGATCATATTTTTAAATATTGATACTTTTCCTAATTATTGTTGCACAAATACATAAGTCAGAAATATTTAAGTCAGTATGTAATGTTTAAAAGTACCTTATAATTCTATCATTTTAAAAGATTCCTGAGAAAAACTGATTCGCAATATTGCTATGCAATGGATCTGGCTAGTTTCTTCGTTTCAGGTTGCATTTTTTCCAGCCCTGAAATTAGCTCCGCCCCCGGCCGGAAGCTCCTCAGCTCTGCCCCTTCCCCTTAAATGGCAGCTCACGAGGGCGTTTTTCCACCAGACGGTGTGGCACAACTCAGGTCGGCAAATTACCCGTAATCCTTCATGTTGTCACCATTTCCACTGCCAAGCGAGCCGCGCCGTATCTACGCACCCGTGCTAAATTTGGTTACCCTTCTTGCCCAAGTAGTAGCAAGCCGGGCCGGGACGTACGGGTGGAGCTAAAAACAGTGCAGATCATCGACTGGTCAAACGCGATCGCAAAGAAACGTTTCTTACTCTTATTTATTTATTCCCGTTATGGGATGATAGGATATAACAATGGAGCTGAATGCCCTAACTAGTGCCCTCATGCTTTAGTGTAGAATGAGATTAGAGCACGACTCTGTGTGCGTGTGCCCTTTTTTCCCCACTCAAACTCTGTATTTTCACTGAAGATTAAAGTATTGGCACACTTGGCTGTGTTTGGGTGCGTGAGCGGCCATTATGTAAAAGTTTGCTCCTCTATTTTCCCCAAAGTATTGGCACGCTTGTGTGTGGGTGCGCATGCTGCCTTTAAAACAAACTCGCCGTGTCTCGTGCTTACTCATTCACTCTAGAGAGAAACGCGGCAGCGCCATGCATATTTTAATGCATGGGTTCATTTAAAAAACGTCTTTTGAATTTCGTGTCGTGTTTTACTACATGTTGACCACCTGATGACCTCCAGAGAAACTCCTCCTACTTTCACGAATAGAGTTGTGTGATGGAAAACCGACGCACGCACTCGGCCAGGACACGGATTGCGCTGGGTTCGGATTTGTTCCCCGAGCCGCGCTGTTTGGTGGAGAAACGCCAATAGTTTCAACACATGTGGCGGGGATGGCTGGGAGGGAGGGGGGTGAAGGCTTGTCGAGGTTTTCATTACAAGGTTTTAAGAATGACACAGTGCTTCTTTAAGACTGTCACGTTTATGGAAAGACTGTGTTGAGTATTAAGTGATACTCATGAAGACTTGACATGGAAAATCTTTAAGTCAAACACAAGATCGTTTTTTGTGAAGAGCTGATTAAGCAGCTCCTTCCCTAATCAATATGAGGTCTTTGTGAAGCCGCAGTGTTGCCAGTGTAGGCTTGTTTTCTCTGATTACCAATGTTGATTATTGTGTTACAAATGTAATTGCATTTTTAACGGCTGGCTTGGTTTGGGTTAGGGAGCTTTTGTGGTCGGCTGCGAGCTGTTAAAAGGTTGAACCTCTGCTGTAGCAGGTAGTTAAACTCATCGAGACAGGACTGGTTCTGACCAGTATAGCGGTGTTATAGCAACTGAAATAAAAGCTCTGAAATCATTCATCCTGTTTGGCACTACCACACGTGAAATCCCTCAGATCTTGTCCTCTGCCTGGCGCAGGCTATCAGCAGAAGACAGACAGACAGGCAAAGCTGACGGACAAAAACATAGCTGAGATATTACCAAAGACACCTGCTCTATGTTACTTACATTTGGTGTGAAAATGATTTCTGTCTAGACGTATAAGGAGCAAGTGCTTTCATACAAAATCCACATGATGCTTCTTTGAAATTTAAACACTACTCACCAGGGGAGATGCAAACATTCTTAAGAATGAAACAAAATGGCTGCCTTAATCCTCTTGTGGAAATGTAATCAGTTTTCCGGCCTCATCAGTTGAGTGTGATATTTACACAGAAACTAGTGCGAGTGTGAATGAGGGGGAGACGGAGAGGTTGAAAGAGGGCGAGTGAGCAGCGGTTGCTCTGTATTTGTGGAGGCTTTAACAGTCTGATCCCTAATAAAGAGGCAAGCCTGATTATTTGTAACCAGTGAAGCTAATAGTGTGGGGCCTGACAGTCAAAAAACCACAAGAACACAGCGCTAGCACCGCCATTTTACACCTGAGCTAATTGTTAAAATGTCCTCTCACTGTGTGAAGTCAAAGTGACTACTGGGCAGAAGAAAGAAGAAAAATAAATAAATAAATTAAAAAAAACACACACCACACATTTCAAGGCATCAAGGATTGCATGGCTATGAAGAACTAAATAATGCCCAATCAGGGCTCTGGACTTCCCTCGTGACTGAAGCGATCGATATGATTGCAATTTTTTTTTCTCCCAAGCTCTGTTTATGGACCGCAATAATCTGTCGTTAAAAATGTAGGTGGCGCGTGTATGCGCAGCTGGCATAAATGATTCATGGTTTGAGATCTCTCCTGTATAATGGGCTTCTAGGGGGCCGGCGCTGCAGGGCATGCTAGCCAGCCTGCTCAAGATGAGAGGGGGGGGGAGAAAGAAAAAAAAGAAAGAAAAAAAAACACCTTCCCTGGGATGAAAGGCGCTCGGTGCAAACACAGGAACAAAAAAAATGAGAGAGAAAAGAACAACACTCAGTCTAACCGGATGGTACAAAATATCGACACACACCACCTCCCACCCTTGTCAAAGAGACGACACAGCTTTCTAATGCCTGATGATTTCCAGGCTCTCTTTCAGACACCATTTTTGCCTCTCCTCCTCCTCTTTCTCCCTCTCTCTCTGTCTGTCTCTATAGCACCCACCGTCCTCACTTCCCTCAGAGAAAATGAAGAGATTATGGCTCGTGGCTGACTCTGATTTAGGCAAACCGAGAGTTTAATGCAATCTTGCATAATGAAGTGCTTTGTACTCGCTCTCTGATGCATACTAATTTGAGACAAGCCTCTTGTATGTACGGCAGACCATAGATGGGGGATCAGAGCCAAGATGTCCGCTACCTAACATGCATGCACGTACACACACGCAAACGCTCTGGTTTCAGACCACACACACTGAGAAAGCTTGTCTTCAAAGTGAGCGTGGGGAAGAGGCATGGTGAAAATGTGGCGCTGGGGCTCGAACGGAAAGGTCAAGCATCATTACAACATGACTAAATAAACAGCCGCGCACAATGGCGACTGCAGCTGTCGTTCGTCATCACAGCCACAGAGAGAGCCGCTGCTGCTGCGGCTGCCTCCAGCTCCGTCCTCCTTCATCCTCCATCTTTATCCCTCTCTCTCTGCTCAGCCGTCACATTAGGATTGTTATATCCTGTATCGATCCTTATCCACGAGCCACGGCTTTGCTGCTACTCTCCCAGCTGGGCGTGGGGATCAGGCCACTCTAGTGTGCTTCACACTGCATTAATATTAATTGCAACAGTATCCAGTGCGATAACACACATGGAGAAGAGGAGGGTGAGGGAGAGAGAAAGCAACACAGAGAGAGAGAGAGAGAGAGAGAGAGAGAGAGAGTCCCTCTAGGTATTTGCACAGTGCATCCTTTAGTTGGAATAGTACACAGAGCTTGAGGCACATATATTATGAACAAAGTGTTGCGAAATCAACTGGAGCTAATTCTTAAGTTAATTACCTTTTATTCACGGCCAAGATTCATGGCCTTAGTCCCGCCCCCCCCCCAAACTCCCACCCGCTCCTGATGTTCTTGGGCAGCTAGCATGCAGAAATACCTTTTACTCCATATAAAAAGGCTACATATGAATAAATACATGCTCTTAAAATCAAAATGAACTTTGCAGTTCATGTCCCTGGTCATATCATACACAATTCATCCGTGTCAATCACAGTATTGAAGATTTTTTTTTTTTTTTTTTAAATACTCTTCCCTCAAAATGTAATGACTTGCCGGTCTTTAAATGTCTTCTGATTTTTGACTTTGTCACCGTGCACGCACAGGCAGGGTAAAAATATATATATATTTTTTTATATTAACCAATAATGTTGAATCACAATCCAATCAAATCCTGATGAATAGGCCGTCATGATGATGCAATTTGGCGATTAATTGTCACGCAAACAACTGCGATTAATGATATTTTCGTTCTGTTCTGTTGACTTTTATGCCGCTCATAAAATAAGCAAAACAGTAATGTAATAACGCACATCCACTGCCATTTATCAACACTGTGTTTGTGTTTGACTTAAGCTGTTAAAAAAGGAAGAAAAAAAAAAAAAAAAAAAGACTGACTGAGACTAAATTAAAATGTGATGGTACAGCGATTTGATTTAGTTCGATGAACTCACTGAGTAGGAACCTTGCGTTTGCTGACGCATTTTGCTTGACCAACGATATACATTTATAGATATATTAAAAAATAAAAAAGCTATAATTGTAGAATCTATTGGTTAATCCCGATCAACTCAAATAATTGAGATTAGGCAATTACGTAATTGTGAGAGGCCTACAGATGAATAAAGCTAAAGTCCACATTTCCATTACTTCACGCCCAAATATCTTGTTTCGCTCAGAAATGCGTTTTCGTTTCACAGTTTCTTTAAAAACAAAACAAAAAAAACAACAAAAAAAACCAACCTCATCCCAGGAATGAATAGCTTGGTCTTATCATAGCTTCACTTTATGTCTTCACTATATTCAATATTTGCTCGCTTCACATTAATCCACACAAAATGGGTTTATCTTCTATCCCTGCACAAGTGGTGCTAATCAGGATGTAAATAAGCCACATTCTCCTCAACCATGACTATAAAAATATATTACGAGCCAGACACCGGCGCCGATCTGCACACCTCTTAGCCACCTTACTCACATCCTGTAAGAATAGTAAGCAGTAACGGGCATTGAGGCTTTGACAGCTACATCTACTACTACCCACCACTTCATTCTCGTTTTTTATCTGCGGCGGGAAGAGAACTGACAGCATCCTTAACGGCGCAGTTTTGCAGCGCGTTTGTGTTCCCGCCGCCGATTTTCCCCCAGACTCATCAGCGTGGCATTATCAAGTCAAATCAGGTGGTGCTGCGGAGTTCGCCTCACACCGACACCAAACGCCAGAGAGGAGCTGAGGTGCACAATCCCAGCCCAGGAGAGGAAAATCAAACGCGCTCTTTTATGCTCCTCGTCCTCCGCTCCCACTCCTTCACCCGGAGAGACCGATTGGAATCTAGGAGGCCGACTGTTAGCGCATTATTGTTTCTCATTTCGAGTGTCTGACACAATTAAGGTGCGCCTGTCATTTCCTGCCACAGCCTTTTACCCCCCTGCTCAGAGAGCGAGCTTCACCCCGTCTCTCTGCTTTCCATCTCTCTCTCTGCAGCCAAGGAAAGGTCACCCTTATTGCTCCCTTTCATCATCCTTATCGCCACACCACCATTTACAAGCCAGACAAGCTCTCCTCTGGCACTGCCTCAGAAAGGTAAAGTAAAGGGAGACAATGAGGTAGGAAATCGCTCCCCTACCCCCCCACCCCCCGTTCGGGCTGTTTCCACGGCTGCTCGGGCAAGACAAAACCCTCTGGGGAGTGAGGAGAGTGTGCGTGCGCGCGAGCGAGAGAGAATTGTATTGTTTTCAGGCTAATTTGTAGTGCATGTCCATGATTAGCAGGGCATACTGCTACACTTTGAGGCAGCACCAGATAGAAATAGCGTCTCTCTCCCTCTCCCTGACTGTCTGTCTGTCTGTCTGTCTCTCTCTCTCTCTCTAAGGCAAGATGATGGCTGCAATGTGACAAAGCTGCTTGGGAGAGGAGTGAAATATAAACCGCCACTGTCAAGAGCATTATTTTGGCTTTCATTGCGACAAGTTGCTCCGGCGCGGCGAGACAAGTGCGTCCCGGCGCGAGGCAAAGCCGGGCAGCGGCGTCTCACCTCTCCCGCTTTTATTAATTCATGTTTGCACAGGGCCTCTCGTACATGATAATTAATGACAGAAAGCCGGCTCTGTGTGCCGACAGTTGACACGGAGGTGAGTGATGAGAGCACGGACCAAACCCTTTAAAAAGCAGCTGCTGGGTGACTATTAATATCGCACGGCTTGCTGTCAGTGCCTGGGCAGTGTAGGGATTTTTAAAAGAAACCTTTTAGACAAAAAAACATTACTCTTAGCTATGAGCGAAAATCACTAGGGGTTAGCGAAAACACGTAGCAACAAAGCACATCCAACCTTTCATTTCTGACTAGCTCCGCTCACTAAGGCCTGCCGAAATGTTGGGGTTTTTTTTACCTCCAAACGATGTGAATTGGAAAGCACAAAGCTCTCTCGATGGCGTGGGTGCGCGAGATTCACTCGGCTCTAATTAGCATTCTGCCAAAAAGGACGACAACAGCGGGGAGTGTTTGGTCTCCTAGCAGGGCTCTAGGCAGCTCCAGCTTGAAGGGCCTTAGAGGAGAAGGTGCGCATTGGCTTTACACTCCTCCACAGGCCAATGAGGGGAAGATAAAATTAGTTTACAGGTACTCAGATGGAGGTACACCGTCCAAACCCCACCTAATGAGGCATGGTTCTCTCATCCAGCAAAGCCTCAAAGAATCAACAAAACGCCCTGCCACCTGGTGGAAAAATACACACACACACACACACACACACACACACACACACACACACACTACAGCCCTTTGCCATTTGCTTGAAAGGTGAGGAATGATTGCATGTGACAAGACAGTAATTAATCTCTGTGCAGAAAGAAAAGAAGGTTACAAAGCTGGCTCAATTATGCGCCGACGCCGTCTTCTGCTAACAGGCGAGGCAGGACTCGGAGAACACTTAAGATGACAAAAGAGAGTGCAGAATCTGGCATCATCAGAAACAGGCAGCGATCTCGGAAATCAATGGCAGGATCAATGGAGCGCCTGCCTCCCTCTCCAGAGCGGCGCAGGCGTCGATCGCAATCAAGAAGGAATCGCTGATCCACGGACAGGGACTGGGACGAATCTGAAGACAGCGGAGCTTCAACATTGTAACCTTTTCATCTGCAGACTTCTGGGAAAAATCCTCCTGATGCAAGAAACTGGGGAAATAGTGAGCAGCAGCAAAACCAAGCTAAGGTGTCTTCATCAGAGAAAGGGTTAGAAAACAGTGGAGTCAGGCGCCGCTCGCCGCTTAATTAGTATTTCTGCTGCTTTGCGCAAAGGGAGGCAGGAAGTGGAAGGTTGATTGCCTTTTATTTCGCAGCCTAGC
Source organism: Olivaichthys viedmensis (assembly GCA_028565825.1). Classification (NCBI taxonomy): domain Eukaryota; kingdom Metazoa; phylum Chordata; class Actinopteri; order Siluriformes; family Diplomystidae; genus Olivaichthys; species Olivaichthys viedmensis. The sequence continues at coordinate 6,858,942 of JAOUQW010000016.1, forward strand.
AGCTTCACTGCTCCCATGTCTTTATTACCCGCAGAGCCTAAAGATTTAGAGCGGCCCACAAACATCAATTTCAATAATTACAAGAAACTGTAAGCGAGAGCATGGGCACCCGCTCATCCACACACACACACACACACACACACACACACACACACACACACACACATGCGGCCATTTTATGGTGATGCTCCCTTTTATGATAACATTTGACAAGAGTGTTTAAAAGGATAAGCATGCTACACTTCAGACGGGGAAATTAATGTGGGCTGTACAGAAGCGCTTGAAGCAGAGTGGAACTCAATAATAACCTCTATAAGAAGAAGTGATGTATGTCAACAAGATAAGAAGGACGCGCTCTCGAAAGCTGAGATACGGTGATGTTAGAAAATCGCAGATGCTTAAATACTGTAGGTTTGAAGAAAATCTAAAAGACAAAGCTGCGTTTGCAGGTTTGTCTCCAAAGCCCTATGTGGACGGTATTCGTTTCTCAGGGCGACATATGGAATAAAATATCTCCATGTCACCTCCACGATCGAACCCGCATCCGGGCGGCTTTGAATGAACATGTTTCCAGCCTCTTTCGTCCACTAGAAACCTGGATGTTTGCGTCACACATAGTGATGGGATCCCGCTACTGGATCATGAATTTATTTATAAAATACTACAATCATGATATTGTGGCATAAGCCAATCTAAAGTGAGGCTTCACACTGGCTGTAGGTGTCATTATAAATACAGGGATCTTTTTCCTCCTAATGGGCTCCCAGTAAAGACAGTATAGCATTGAAGTGGTCCGACTGACGCACAACAGCTACGTTTTAAATAATTATCTGGATGCGTGGGCAAAAATAACTAAACACAGCGAACAGCAGCAGTCAAAAATATTTTCCAAAGCAAGAGGCAACAACTGCTTTTTCTCTGCAAAATTGCAGAGATGTCTGTCTGGATGGGACTAAAATGATTGGACCACCCTTGAATGTCAAAAAAATCGTCTGTATTTTTAACTGTAAATGTCTCAGAGGAATGCGGAGAAAAGCATCAACAATCCGGACGGAAATTAAGATCACAGAGTAGCACCTGTAAGAAATTCAATTACCCCTGTTCCCCGGTTAAAACTAATTACGCTAACTGTATTCTAATCCAACAAAAAAGCAATATAGATACAAACCCAGTAAAATATTTCTCTCAATTGAAATATTGATTTTTATTTAATGCACACTAGGGGAAACCAGAAAATATATTATATATAAAGACAAGCATCATAATGATTAGCCAAAAAAAAAAAAAAAAAGCCAATTAATCCAAGATGCTCATGCAATAAAACCCCAGTGTTTTGTGAAGGCAAATCTGATTTGAATTTTGCACAAAGAGTCCCTCCTCTCCTTACAGCAGCCGACTCCCATGATAGCCAACGATAGGCGCTGGAATTAATTTCTGTTTTCATTATCTTTCTTCCATGATATAACAAGCCAGAGCCCCCCCAACAATCCATTTTATCCAGCAATCAATACATTTCCATTTCGAAAACATAGCTGCCCAACACATCCATTAATACCCGAGCGAGTCATGTCTTTTCTAAATGGCGGTGTTGTACCAGCAGGTTCCCAAAGCCCAGAGAGGTGTGTAACTACTCAGACAATAACCCACAGCTCATCTCCACATACACACCGAGGCTAAAACTGCCATTTGAATAAAATCAATAACTCTGTCGACTTGGACTTTATTGTGTTGCTCTTGTCGCCTCCTGTCTGCCCATGTTTCTTTCATGAGGCAGGTGCTGTGCCATAGTTTCTACGCTGTGAAATCCCTAAAGGATCACTTAAAAACGGTGAGGATCAAATTACTGCCTCTGCTCTCAACGCAGTGACTGACACACTTACATTTTTCTGTCAGATGAATACAGACGACTGATAATATTTCAAGCACTACAATTTGAGTAGACTATCAAATTTATGGCAAAGCCTTTCAGTAGCCAATATGCCTAATAAAAGCAGACAGCGCGCCAGCTCGCTCGGGGAAATATGAAGACAGAATAATGGCCTTACGAGCTTTTAAAGCTGTAGTTGATTTTTAATTATTGTATAAGCATCTATAACAGGGGTCGTCAACTGGGGGGCCGCGGTCCGGATGCGGGGGGGGGACAAATAAATAAATAATATATATATTAAATAGTTCAGCGACTCGTTTTCTAAACATGAACCAGCGCGGCTTCTGTAGCAGATCCTCTGTTGAGGCTCATCCAATCACATGTATTTATGTAAATTATTTAAGTGCAGGCAGCTCATCGGACCAGAGATTAGCTACAGGGCTGGAGACATTCGGGCAGAAAGGGAAGAATTTCATAGATTTTTCATTTCATTTACCCTCTCTGGTCTGACTAGTGAAGTGAAAAAGTCACATGACAATGTATAAAGATGAATGGACAGAGAAGTGTGTGTTTATTCTTCCCGCTTCAAGTTTAAAACCGATGTGCGTCATCTGTTCAGAGTCCCGCTGGTCAAAAGCGGTAACGTGAAGCGCCGCCACGAAACAAAACATAACGAATTAACCTCCTCACAAAATTCAGTTCTGAGGAGAAATAAAATAAAACAACTCTCAAAGCTCGATATGAAAAGTCCACCAGCGTGCTCGTCCATTCCCTT
>JAOUQW010000016.1:6870850-6881165 GCA_028565825.1 Olivaichthys viedmensis
CACCCGGTCTGTGTCACCACTCCTGTAGCGCTCTCATTCACTCACTCTCTCTCTCTCTCTCTCTCTCACACACACACCCTGCAGGTTAAACCTGAAAGCGTCAATACGGGCAGCACCACACAAACAGCGCTTACCAAGCAGCCGAGTGCCGATGCTTTCAGAGAACACAGTGAGTGCACACTGACTCACTGTAAGCAAACTGTTATGTATTGTAAGCCCTGGTTGAGGAGTGTGTGCAAGTGTGTGCGTGTGTGTGTGTGTTTGGGAAGAGGAGAGGAGAGCACAAAATGATTGTGTGTGCTCCTCCAATCACACGCTGCTGAGAGCTCCATTTGGTCGTGGTGCAACACAGTGGCAGGTGGCCATACAATCCAGCCTGTGTCTACTGCACACTGAATGGACCAGAACACAATGACACGCTTATGATCTTATTCAACAGCACGGGGAAACTTTCAATTAAACAAGCGCCTTTAGTGAAATATGGTGTAAAAAAGCAAAAACACTACATACTAAAATGCTTGAATGAAAGCGTTTTATAATTAAAAGCACTGGTAGCCTGGTACACACTTAATGTTAAATCTTTCCTCTAGGGCTGGGCAATCGATATTGTGACACGCCACAATACACTTTTCTGAAATATTGCGAGTACTTTTATAATACTCGCCACCTCTTTGTTACTGACCGTAACAACATTTTTGTACTTTCACTTAAATAAGAATATCATTGACGCCACAGTGTACTTTGGTTTTTCAACACGGCGCTACGGTTTTGCTGGAACTCTGTTAGCGACCCTAAATATCGTGATACACATCGCATTTTGTCCAAATACCTTCAGGTATTGTGATATATTTTGCCATATCACCCACTCCACTTGCCTCAACGTACTACATACAAAATGCAGCTCAAGCTCCCCTGCTCTTTAAATCAGCAATTATTAGCTTTCATCAAAAAGCATTACGTCGTGTTGCACACAGGCAGGACACAAATGCATGCAAAAGCCAAGCAGATGTGCAGGCCACATCTGATCACCATCTGTCCTCATCACAATTACATGGCCAACCTGCATTTCTTTCTGCCGTTTGTCCACTTGCACAGCAGTAAGAGTGACTTTCATTAGTTACGTTACAAAAAAAACTGCCCTGATCCCGCAGTTTCAATATGCTTGAAAGACTAACAAAGGGGTTCTCAAACTTTTTGCAACGAGGGGTCTCTTTCAGTGGGGGGAGAAAAAATCAATTCAGACCCTGTTATGATTAATTTCATGACCATAATCCAACTTTTCAAATATTAGGCACCATCATATTTATTTATAGAGCCATGACACTTTTATTCCTAAATATTTTCCCCCTATTTTAAAATGTCAAATTGCAGTTAGGATTCAAGACATCATTGCGCTTTAAATTAGGAATTGAACAACTTCCTGGAAGAAACACACGAGTGTAACTGGTATTTATTTTATTTTTTTAACTCATTCAATTTCCGTCAGTTAGGCTTAGAACTCTAATATCTAAATAACAACACATCGATTGTAGTTAGAGATGTACTAATACGGAGTGTCGGTATCACGGTGATATTGGCCTGAAACACTGGCTCAGCATCAGCTCAGGGCTGAGTTTCTTAAAAGACATCACAGCATCACAAGATCACTGCTAAATAGTAGAGCGAGTATCACATTGCACACTCTCTCTACCAGCTAAGATGATCTTAACTCTAGGATGCTTTTGGGGGTAACCGGGCCCGGATTTGACGTACTTCCCGATCCGATGCACCGTGCGTGTTGTTGACTGACACAACACAGGTCTTGCATGTAAATACAGAACACAAACTGTCTTAAAGCGTGGTGCTGTTTTGCATAACTTGGCAACAGGCGCTTACAGACAGCAGGTTTGTTTACTGCGAGAACGCCATCTGATACTCATTTCTGAGATCAGTACTTGCATCAAAAATGAAAGAAAGAAAGAAAGAAAAAAGAAGTGGAATGACTGCATCCCTAATAATAGTTGATGGTGACCTTGACCATCATCATCACCTCATTTATAAATAAATAAATAAATAAATAAATAATAATAAAGATCCCCCCCCCTCACCCACTTGGAGAACCATGGGACTAAAGAACGTGTGCGTCAGATAAGGAGACGGATCATGTTTTTGCATTAGGACCAGAATGAAGTGAAAGTGGGACCGTGAACCACCACCAGCTGGAGACAGAGAGAGATGCGCGCGCCACAAGCAGATGGGCGAGACAGAAAAACAGTTGACGCCACGACAACAACAACAAAATCAACAGCAAAGAGCACGAGTCAGCCGGCCGAGCCTCAGCAAGTCCAAGAGGCTGCAGCCTGAACAAGACAACGCCGAGGAAAGCTTTCCCTTCTCAAGCTCCAGGTGGGGTTGTTGTTGTTGTTGTTGCTGTTGTTTTCTCCTTCCGCACAGGCAAGTGAAAAATAAATCCTCTATTGTACTTGCAGCAGCCATGATAATGAGCATCCCTGCCTGACATGCTAACAGCAGCGCTGATGCTAAGCTAGCTAACCTCTCTCGGGACTGTGGCGGCTAATCAGCACGCGCGCGCGCACACACACACACACGCACGCGCGCGCGCCCCCCTCCCTCCTCCACGGCTAGCTAATAGCCGCTGATTAACACGAAGGCTAATTGCAACAAGAGCCGCTCGTCGCTGCCGGCCGCGCTTCAGACAAACGGACGAATAAAGCCGCTAGCGGACATGTTTGACGCTTGAAGTGTTAAACGTGGAAACTTACCTTGCGTCTTGTTCTACAACATCAGAGATTTGTGTTTGAGACGGGACCGCGCGCAACGCAACACAAAGCGGGCAGCGGCTAGCTAACGCTCTAACTAGCGGGGTCGCGGGCACGCGCCGCCGCCGCTGTCTGTGGGCGGAGAATTGATCGAATGAGTGATTGACGACCGTCAGGGAGCGAGTTTAATCATTCGTTCTGTCGGGAGGAAAGCGTTGCAGGTGTGGGTGTTGCGCGTGGTGGGCTTGGCGCTCTCTCTCGCCTTCTCCAGTAAGAAAGAAAAGCCCTGCATGTGAACAAAGCTCCTCCCTCCGGGCGAGAGGGACGTGACGAGGCCCCGCCCACTCACAGTGTCCCGAGCCGGGATTGGCTAGGCCGCTGCCGTGAGAAGGAGAGCTTAGGCCTATGAGCTTTGAGGCTTTTGTGATTTAAAAAAAAAAAAAAAACGCGTGCGTGGACGCGTGTGTGTATGTGATTGAGCGCGCGAGCGAGCGCGTGCGCGTGCGTGTAGTATCCTCTGCTGTGTGTGCGCGCGTTGTGTTTGTAATTCACACAGATGCTTTGTTGCTTAGGATACTTTATTTAATGCAACAAAAAAAATTCTATAAATTCTTTTTTTTCTTTTTGCTTTCATTTTTCCTTCCTACTGTGCTTTTTATTTATTTTCTTTTTTCTTTTTTTTTTTTTCTACTGTGCATGTGTTGTTTTTTTTTTTTTTTTTGGCTTTCATTTTTACTTGCTAATTTGTTAACCCGTTTCTAGCCGAATCAGTCACAATTGGATGAGTGACAAATGAACTCGTTTAATCCCAAAATGTTCCCAGTTTATGCAGGTACACCGATTTTACTCGTTGGATTGTCCCATGAACAGAAACTATGGTGGGCCAAAGTGGACAGAATGACGTATGTCTGTCTTGCAAACAATTATAGGTTGATTGACAGGTGACCTTACCATGAAAGGAAACCGGCAAGGAAATAAAACACCCAAAAAATAAATAAATACGAAAAAGGCATTTTTCATATGAATGTCATTTATATTATTATATCTGCATTTTATATACCAGTGTATATATTTTTTTTTAAAGACAAATGTTAACATGTCCCATTTTGTCTCATTTGGTCCACCATAATAAACTGCTTGTCTTTTTGAAAAAGTTAGTAAAAAATATATGTTTTATTCTTGGTTTCAATTGTGACCAGTGGGAAACTACACAGTTTATCGATTAGAGCCATTTGATCTGAGACAATAACATATTTAAAACCATTCATGAACTTAAATTGACTTAATTTTTCTTTATTTACCAGCAAACAACAGCGAATAAATCAATAACTCTCGCATGCACCCTCTTTTGGGGTCATTTTGGTCTACATTTTAGCCTAAATTGACATTTAGGATTATGTTTGGAGCCAATGTGTTATCACGATTATGACCAGTGACATGTTTCCATCTCCTGTGGGCATGATATAAATGTGAAGTGACAATGTCATTAACATATTGTTAATAGACCCTTTAAACATAACATGTTCCAAATATGATAGTTGTTGCTGTATTATAACATATTATAACAGAGTGAATGGCTCTGGTCATGTGACCATTTATACCACCAACATAAATTTGTTCATATGAAATGAAGACAAATTATAATTATATCTATAGTTTATAGTATATAAACGAAATGTTTTATATACATTTTGTCTGAGATGTTTATTATGTCTTCTGCATTAGTGTGTCATTCGAAAAGAGCGAATTTTAGATTTCCAAACATTACAGAGAATGTTTTGTAAGTCATTGAAGAAAGTAACTTATTTAGTAATAGAGCACTTTATAGATAAAAACATAATGGAGGCTGTCTGGGATTTTACCTGCAGAGACAGAATCAAGAGCCAAAGTCTGGAGAAGAACTGTCATGTTCTGCAAAATTCTTGGAACAACCTACCAGCCGATTTCCTTCTAAAACTGCACGACAGTGTGCCTAAGAGAATTGATGCAGTTTTAAAGGCTGCTCACACCAACAAATTGATATGTTTTAGTTGTTTACTGTTTACTGCTCTTTATAGTATTTATTTTTTTATTCATGAACTTTTCATTTCTTATTTTTAAAATAATTTATTTACATGTGCCTAAGACTTTTTCTATATATCAACGACTCCTTTAGATAGCTTTACAAATCCAAAACAAAATGTTGGTTACAATTCTGACCGGTGGGATTAAATGGGTTAAAAATACTACCCTGCCAAAATGAAGTTATCTAAAAAAAACATCTTAATGGACTGGCACAGTTGTCTCAGTTTCACCTGTGTGACGAGTAGCTTTGGTGTCATGCTCTCCGTGAGTGAGGCAAGTGACCCTGTGAACACAACACTCGTGCACCATGAGCCCTGGCCACAAACTCACTCCATTATCTTTAATAAATGCTTTCAGGCTTTGGGGCTCAAATGTGCCTGCGAGTGTATTCGGTGTACGGCCCCCTGCAGGAGGGAATGATTGGTTTACAGTGTGGCTTTCTGCACTGTGTTGGTGTGTGTGTGTGTGAGTGTGTCTCTTCCCCTGTCTGAGAAGCAGTTCTGGCCCCAGTGGATTCATTCACAAGTGAATGATCAGGCTGAGCCATTACCACTGAGCCCTGCATGCTGCACTTAACCCCCTGTGTGCTTCCTAACACAATACTATACAACAGTGATTGCTTTTCTTGCTTTCTTTGTCATTTTTGCCCACAACCATTCAATCTGGGTTGTCATTACACACACATACACACACAGGGCGAATAGATGCCAATTACAGATTTTTTGGGCTGAAGTTAAAACTGCCACTGCGCCACTGAAATCATGACCTTTTTCAATTTTCCACGCTATCGTGCATCATTGCAGTTGACAGTAAAGCACGTGGGCCGGCGATGAACTAGAGCTACGAGGATGAAAATTCTTAGAATCCGGCATATCTGGTTGTTATTACCGAACAGGGTTACGGTTGATTGAAAGATAAGTAATTGCAGAGTCCCGTGGATAAAAAAAAAAAAAAAAGATTTTTTTTACACCACATTCAGAATGATTGAACTTGACACGACCGTTCTGCCTGGTTTTTGATATGCAGATCAGATTTTTAGGGGGTGCCAGTGAAGCCTGGTAAAGGTTAATGCAAGGAGGGCTTTTTCCTACGATTTACATATGTAAGTGTAGACCACAAAGACGAGAGTGATAAATGGCTACGCTGTGCTATCATCCTATGAGTGGGGAAAGAGTAGGCCCTACATACTGCAGCCAAACTGCTCCATGCCACGCTGAAATGATCACAGCTGGCTGTTTTCCTTTTCCATTACGATAAAAGTATCGCTCCGAGATATTGCGTTCGGAAACGGGTGGCTTCTTGTATCATTGCGGCATGACAGGCCGAGTGAACAATGCCAATGGAAGAAAAGGAGGAAAAGTCTAGAGAGAGCGTTGTCAGGAAGAGACGGGGTACGCCGGCGGTGATTGGAGAGGGAGGAGGCAAGAGGTGAGTCAGAGCCAATTCACCAGAGTGCCTGTAATCACAGAGACAATAATGCCTACAAGTGCAGTTAAGAGACGGGCTCAGCAGCTCCGAAAGGAGCAAAGCACACCACCCTCTTTCCTTTGTAAGTTAGAAAATGCATGCTTAATGGACCCTCTGCACACATAATACCCCCATCATTCCTGCCAGCACCAAACAGATGGCCCGAATCTCATTCCCACCGCTGAGCTACCTTGTCTTGGCAGCCCATCTGAAACTCTGATATCAGTAATCCTTCACACACCGTGCGTCGAAGTATAATTTACATTAAAAGGCATTATTCTGGCGCATTTCAATACCCCTTTTGTGTGATCAAAAGAGGTGAAGGCACTTGAGGAACGGGTTGCTGATGGGTAGAGGCTGTTTTCCGAGGAGTGCAGTGAAATGTAGTGCAGAGCTACATTAGGCCAGATAGTAAGGTATAGTGTTATTTGATTGTTATGGTACCAGCATGATCTCTTCCAAATGAATGTGCCAATAAGCACACATACACGCTTGTGCTTGTGTATGTGAGCATTTGTGTAACGCTTAGCAGTTATTATTAGAGCGTACTAAAAACAGCCTACTGCATTGTGCAACATTTTATTACTAGATCAGGCATGAGTCAGCAGGAAATAAACACCCTCTACACATGCCATGACAGGCAGGGAGAGAATGATTATCATCAGGGAGCGACCTGAACACGCAAAAATATTACATTTCACACAGATACGCCGAGATACTCCCCACTCAGACACCAGAGCATAATTTTTTATATATAGTAGTGACTCTATAAGCTTTAACCCTCGTTTTGTTCACTATTCAGCATTGTGCCCCATTAACCCATCTTTTTTTTTTTTTATAGCAACACGTGTAATAATAATAGACAATATTCCAGCTACTTGCTCATACAGTCAACTCCCAAATTATTGGCCCCCTTCAATAACAGACAAAAATGATTGTATAAAATGTATACAATTTATAAGATAAAACTTTACACACAGTGATTCCTTTTTTTTTTCATTCAATTGGAGAAACTACTTACCTTTCCTCTAACAAAAAAAAATTCTCAGAAACGTAAAATACGTAAAATGTGCAAAATGATTGAAACCCCCAAAGTATATTTAAAATAAGTGCAAACTAATTGTCATCTTGGAATTTTCTTCTCAGTCTCCAGAAACTCTATTGTTGCCTTTGACTAAATATGATGGCTGCACACATGTAAAATCCTACTGTTATCCATCATATGGGGAAAAACAAAAAGCTTTCAACACAAAAGACTGTTGGCCTGTACAACTTTGGTAATGTATATTTAAAAATACACCCTGAAGCACAATGGGGTCATAATAAAAAAGTTTTAAACGTCTGAAACAGTTAATAATTTGCCAGGAATTGGACGCATGAGCACATTGCCCAGTGGGAAGGATGGTGAGGAGGGCAAAAAAGACCGCAAAGATCACAGTTTCAGATTCACACAGTTTAGTTGATTATTGGGGGTGTGAAGTTTCAAAATCAAGTATTAGACAAGCTGTTTAGAAGGCTTGCACAAACGAAATGCTTCCCACAAAATATAGCGCCTGAACTTGCCAAGCGTCATTGAAACTACAATAGGAATCGTGTGTTGTGGTCAGATGAGACGGAAATTGAACTTTTTGGCCATGAACGTAGCATGCTTGGCAAAAAAAGGGGACTGCATACAGGGAAAAGGCCCAACACCCACTGTAAAATATGGCGGTGGATTTGAACCCGATTGAATACCAGTGGTCTGAATTGAAGAGGGCACTCCACATGCACAAATCTAAGAATGTAAAGGAGAATACAAATGTTCTGCATGGACGAGCGGTCCAAAATCCCTCTACAAGTGTTCTTCAGCCTTGTTAGACGTTACAGGAAGAGACTCTGTGCTGTTGTACTATATATTTTTTTAATATTAAAAAAAATATTATGGTAGATTAAAACTATACAGCGTCGCAATATGTTTAAGTTCAAAGCATCTTCGTGAAAGGGTGCCAATAATTTTGAAGTTGACTAGTTTTAATAAAAATTGTTGAACAGGCCACTTTGGCAACCCATTTTGTGATGGTTTGGTGGGTACGTTCACACTGGATCATCAATAGAACAGAATTGGAATAGAATTTTATTTTTTATAGCACCTTTTACATTACACATTTTAATCACAGCAACTTTACAGACATCAGTGCCTTAACCTTCAGTGAGCAAGCCCAGGGTGGCAATGGCAAAGAAAAACCTCCCCAAGCAGGAGCTAGAGAGGAAGAAGTCAGCAGGGGGAGCCCATGCTCTTTAGGACAGCACTGGAAATCATTAGATAGTCTACTTTATATGGAATTATTAGACAAATTGGCTAGTCATTAGAACAGATATCATCTTATACTCGGTGTCGGGCTGGTTCAGAATGTTTTACGTAAAACTAAAGATTATATGCAGAGTGATTAGTGCACATACAATGCTTTAATAAATAGCCCGTCATATAAAGCTCCAGATTGTGGCATCATTATAAAAGCAACAGCAGAGGTCAGTACAGAGCTTTACAACATACCCTACACTATTCAGTATTATTGTGTTCAAAAGTTCTCAAGCTACCCATGGTTTTTCAAGCTTAAAAATTTAGTCCATCCAAAACTTAATTTGAAGCAAATGACATATAAACCTCATTTCTGCAAAAATCAGAACTAAAAATAAAAGCTAATAGTAAAAAAAAAAAAAATAGGAATGTTGAATTGCAAATTGTTTCTCACAAATACCAATAAGAGGTTTGAGGCATGAGCATAAAGCAATGGCTTGGATTTTTGATGCCATGTCAAATGTCTTAAGAAAAAAGGGGAACGCACAAAACCAGCCACTAGATGGCACACGTCACCCTGATCAGAGAAAATTAGCTGAAATAAGTATTTAGCACTGTGCTGCACCTTAGTTTAAAATAAACCTGATCTCTTAACTTGGTCAGCAGAATTAAAAAGTGGCTCTCTTAGGAGGCTGATACTTTGGTGTTCTACATGGAACACAATCCCTTCACCGAAATGGCACATGTTCAGCTGGCAGTGTTGGTAGGCTGCCTGGGTATCTTTTGTTGCCTGTTCCTCACGCATCACAGCCTCTGGCAGGAGGGCATATCTTATTACCAAACTTGCACCACAGAGGTTTTACTTTTCCACCCAACTCATGTTACTGTCAGCCTGTGAATTGAAAAGGCCAGTCAGTCTTTTGTTGGTTGATCCCCCTTATTATGTTAAAATAGATCATGTATTAATAGACAAGAAAACCAGAGGGTTATACAAAAGAACAAAAAAAAAAAAAAACAGTAACATTGACTCAGTAACACTTCCACTTGAGGATAGTTTATTTGTAGTTAAGCCACGCTTTCACAGCAGCACTACAGCTTTTCAACAGCAACATGATGAGCATACTTTACACTACATGAAGTGCAGCACACTGAACAACTTGGCTCTACATTTATAGAAGACCGAACTCACAAGAAGCAAAACAAAGATCTCTCTCTCTCACACACACAATACACAGATATAATTAAAGGACCAGTGCTAGTTAGGTGTCAAAGCATAGGAAGTGGGCAAATCAGTTGACACAGAAGTGGTGTTTCGTGCCAAAGCCTACAGACTTGGACCTTGAATTTCAATGCCTTTCAAGCATTCCTCCACTCTGGAGAGAATGATTTAGCGTGGCTTTATGTGTGGGAGTGCGAGTATGGTAAAGAAACAAAGGCCCAAGAAAGGCCTGCTCTTCAGATGGGCTTCCTGAAGTTCTGGCCGGCGAAGCGGGCCTTGTCACCGAGCTCCTCTTCAATCCTGCGGAGATCAAAATCAGCACTCTATAAGCTAGAATCCAAACTTCAAAAATAATGCAATTAATTTCAAGTAGGTTTTTATTGTCATTCCTCAATATACCTCGTATACATTGAAATGAAATGTCGTTTCTACAGGACCATGGTGCAACACGCAATACAGCAGCACGCTATACAGGACTACATAAAGTGCAAATACACGACAGTGAGGACGAGTGCAAATATACACAGA
>JAOUQW010000016.1:6883964-6896314 GCA_028565825.1 Olivaichthys viedmensis
TCATAGGCCCTATGTAGTACACTATATGCCCAATAGAACATCATTTGAGATTCAGCCACAGAAGAAAAACTGACTGCCTGTTGAAAATTTGCTTGTATATTGCTTGCATATATATATATGAGAAATATTACATGCAAGTAGCATGTACAAGCAAATATATATATATATACACACAGACTCATGTTCAAATAAAAGTACGCTATACATTACATGCATTTATTGTGGCCCATTTTTGTACATCAAGCAACACAAGGGTCATTTGGGCAAAAAAGTTTAACAAATGCCTTTCAATAGACTTACGTTATGCAACTGAAAGTAAGACATCTTAGACATTTGAATGTGGATGTTTTTCTTCGAATCAGTAAATATTATGAAATCGCAATGAACAGTAAAATTAGTTTTGACAGGCCGAACTTGGACAAACCTGGCCAGTGCAGAGGCCGACCACCAGATCAGCGATGAAGGTGTCCTCGGTCTCGCCAGAGCGGTGGCTCACCATCACACCCCAGCCGCTGGACTGAGCCAGCTTACAGCTACACAATGGCAAATAGATGTGAATAAATGCTGCCCCAAACAACCTTACTAACATGTACATGCATTACATGCAAGTTGATCAAAACATGAATAATACTGAGAGCCGTGGGAGTGTGTGGTCACTCACGCCTGGAGGGACTCGGTGACGGAGCCAATCTGGTTGACCTTGAGTAGCAGGCAGTTGCAGGCCTTATCTGAAACAGCCTTAGCAATGCGCTTGGGGTTGGTCACAGTCAGGTCATCGCCCACCACCTGGATGCTTGTGCTGCCAGTGAACTTGGACCAGGCCTCCCAGTCATCCTGGTCAAAGGGATCCTCAATGGTGACAACTAAGGGGAAAAATTTGGAATTTGTTTACAACACCATATCAACTGCACAAGCACAGTCTAAAACAAAAAAACACAATTCAAAAAGTAGAAATAGTCATGAATAAAAACATGATATTGGAATACCAAAAACAAGAGAATAGCAATTCAAATCGCACAATACATGAAAAATGCTTTGTAAATAAGTTGACGTTAGCTTCTATATCTAGTATGGATTAAAAGTGCAGTCATCCGTTAAATCTAAATTGTACATGTCCATGTAAGCCAATAGCCACAATGAGGGGGCAGTGCGTGCCTAGAGCCACGTAGAGAATGGAGCGCATTATCATGGCTCAGTTGACTGGCTTCAGGGTTTAAGCCATGAAATGCATGGTCTATTTAAACTCTAACTGGGATCTTTAGTGTTCGGTGGCACATCAGTTGGTTAACACCCTGGCCTGTCATGGAAGGCACAAAGATATTTAAGCATATTGACGGAGTGCACCATGATTTTTTTTTAACCAACTAGTGAGAAAGCATAACCATCTTAAGGATAGTATAAAATATTGAACGAGCCATTAAAATGGAAAAAAGACCAAACACAGAGTAGAAAAAAAACTTCTATATTGCAGTGCTACATGTTGTACATCATGTGATTTACACATCACACAAATTGAAAGTTTCATAATATAATATCTCAGAGTGGCTGAAGCCTTTGATAAATAGCTAAAGTGATGTAAAACCACATAGTTGTAACAGATCCATTTCTAAAAGAAACTGACCAGGATAATCCTTCACAAAGCTCTTGTAGAGGTCAGCCAGCTTGTCAGGGGTGATGTAGCGGCTGGGGTCATCAGGTGACTTGAAGTCCAGGTCATATTTACCACCCTTGTAAAACTCTGATGCAGCCACATCCATGCCAATCACAATCTTGTCAGTGTAGCCGGCCTTGCTGATGGCGGTCTTCAGCAATTCAAGAGCTGAGAGAGAAATACTGAATTACAGTCTTTTCATTTTTTTTTTTTTAAACAAAAACCTTACCAACTGCTGGTAAGGGTGCTAGAATAACACATTAAAAATATTCATTTATAATAGTTGCATCCTTCTGCTTTTGTACCATTTTGTGAAATTGCCAAATCATGCCTCACACACCAACAATGAAACAGTATTGTGGATACGCAAGATGTTGTAATTTTGCCCTCTCTGGTAGAAAAATGCTATTGCAAGCTACTCTCGGAAGAACATTTCATAATGTGGGTTGTGTTACGGCCTTCCCCACCACTCTGTGTATTGACTTGCAACCGTGAGATTAATCCTTCAGAGAGAATTCAAAAGACACCCCAAACCACATCACGCGCACGAAGTAGTAACTTCAGTTAACTAGCTAAAATACAGTGGAGAGAACAAAACTATCAAGTCTGGTTGCTTCCAATGTGTGCATTTTTATTACCCGATCAGTGTTCTCTGTCTATTTAGTCATCAGATCTAGTATTAGTTTTATATCTAGTAAGCCAGCTAGCTAAAACTCAGAGCAGAAGCTAAAAGACACAGATTGGTGGATGAAACACACACCGAGGGTGATGTAACAGAGTTTGAAGTACAAAAATACACAGAAACACAAACAACTTTTTCTCGATCAGTCGACTTGTTTTGACACGGACCATGTCTCTATGGGATAGTGCCCCCGCGCAACAGCTCTTGAACCCACCTTAAACATGCCTTTAGGCAGCGAGAATATGCTGTTGAGAAGATGGCATGCGTGTAATATATATATATATATATAATATATAAAATGCGTCCCCACTGGTCATCCCCACATACTTTTATTAAGCACTACCGTATGGTCGTTAATGCGTCCGGACTGGCACACACTGTTGGCGACTGGTGGTGTGGACTGACCTAGGGCTTGGTGGATGCGTCGGATCCATGCGTGCCTTGGGGTTGCCTGGCGGCTTTACGGTTCATGTTACGGGACGTTTGTAAAAGTCCCATAGAAACATGGTCTGTGTCGACTGAGAGAATGTATGCTCACCTTCAGTTATATTAAGGAGACGAGTGAGACACAGACCAAGGGTGCTCCCGCAACACCTACTCATCTTGAAGAGCTGTACATTGTGAGGAGAATTGGGCGGTCACCCGGCTAATATTCGGAAGGGGGGCTTCCGATATGGTGACAGCCTATTCACGCTGCCTAAAGGAGTGTTTTTACGTTGGCTTCAAGAGTGGTTGCGCGGGGGCACGATCCCAAAGACACATGGTCTGTGTCTCGCTCGTCTCCTGAAGAACCGTTGTCACAAAAGTGACCGTACGTGATTTCTTTAGCTAAAACATTCACAACCCGATCACGATACAAATTCCACAACTAGGAGAAATCGGATGACCATCATTCACTAGCTTCCAACCAAGAGTACAAATAAATGCCTTACCTGTTCAAGAAGAAAGCAAAACCTCCATAACTCCTAATACTATAAAAAGACACAGCCGAGCTGGCATATGACGTAAGCATACAAAACTCCCACCAAATTAGGGCAACCACAGAAGCATGTGGCAAGGACTAAGAACAATGGCAGATTACAAGGGGACGAGCCTTGACCAGCCTGCCTAAATGGACCATCACCCAGTGGCACTCACCTCTGTGGTGATGAAGTGCTTTGAGCGGCTGGTCAAGGACTACATCTGTCCTTCACTGTCCAGCACATTGGACCCACTACAGTTTGCCTAACGTCCCAATCGATCAACAGAAGACGCCATCGCACACATCCTCCACACTGCCCTATCCCACCTGGACAAGAAGCGGCGCTATGTGACACCAGCATTTAACACCATAGTCCCCTTCAGGCTCGTCACAAAGCTCAGGGACTAAACACCCCGCTGTGTAGGTGGGTACTTGACTTCGACAGGCAGAACCCAGGTGGTGAGGATGGGCAGACACACATCCTCAACACGGAAGCACCCCAGGGCTGTTTGCAAGTTTGCTGACGACACAGCTGTGGTGGGCCTGATCACCTTCTTCAGATAGGCCTTCTCATCAGTGGAGGGCCTGCTGATAGTGGACTTTTGGGAGGTAGCAGGGGAGAAACTACACCCCCCTATATTGATAGTGTATATTGTCTTTTGCACAACTGGAGGAGCTGGTGGGCATACATTTCACTATGATTGTACTCTGCATGATGTGACAAAAACCTGAAATTGAAATCCATCCCCTCCCTCCCCTCATTTATTTATTTTAAAATGCACTGTAGCTTTAACAGAACCTAACAATAAACCTCTTTTTGTGCCTTACAGGTTGGAGACAGCATTAAGAACAGCAGGGTCTAGTTGCTAAAAGGCATTCAGTACCCTCACCACCCCCACAGCAAAGCAAGTCTCACTGCAGGTGCCCGACTGGTCTGCAGCTACACCAGCTTACATGCCAGAGACCAGGCCTGAATTTAGAAACCATCTGCTGCTTAAGGAAGGAATTCCCAACTACAGTGCTAAAGAACTAAAATTAGGGCCTAGGTTTAAACTAGGTCTATGCTGGGGTTGTCTCATGCAGAAAGCTTAGATATTAAAGTACATGAAATCAAATTACTGTGTACCATTTGAACTTGTCTAGGTTTTAGGCTCAACCTAAAATCTACACAATATTGTAGTATTGTTTTAAAAAGAACACTGATGAGTCAGAAAGGGGCCAGAAGAAAATATGGTAAAATGGCAACAGTAACTGTAGAACCTTGACATTTAAAGGATGTCAATTAAAAGGCATCTCTGGTGAGGTTTATATATACACTGTCAAAATCAAATACAATAAAGAATTCACTAATAGTCATATTGACTGAAATAGAGTCATATAAAAAGGACTATTTAAGTCATTCATATTTTATTAAGGGCCTAATATTGATCTACTGGCTTGGAGCTTGTTGCCAGGCTTTGGTAAATTGAACTGAATTTCAAAAGCAAGCAATAGGCACTCACCACAATCATACTGGATGAAAAATTTGCCACTGAAGGTCAGGCTTGCCTTTTTTTCTTCCTTACTTAGCACCTAAACCAAAAATTACTTCTAGTTATTGATTTTACTTGCTTGGGTTTAAAAAAAAAAAAAAAAAAAGGGTCTTCTTTAATAAATCTGCCATTACCTTTATAAAATTTGTGCAGGGTAATTGGGACACAAGGTAGTGGTAAGTGTAAGGTTATATAATTTGTTTATTTAGTGCTACGTTCTTAATCTTGCATAATTATTTGTGTTAATTTTTGGATAGATTTTCTTTTAATTTTATACTAAAACATGAAAAAGTAACATTACCTAATGGGATAAATGGTACCATAGTTATGCGATGCAGAGACTCTGAGCTTGAAAAATGTTTGAGAGGGATACCATCTGGGCTACTTTCAATTCAGATTTCATAATCAGGGAATGCACACACAGGAAGTACACAACACAACAGCAGACTTTCGATTGCAGCAGCAAGAGCACTAACTCAAACTGCCACTCTTTCTCCCTTCACCTTCTTTGTTCTCCAGGATGTTGGGGGCAAAGCCACCCTCGTCTCCCACATTGGTGGCATCTTGGCCGTACTTCTCCTTGATGACATTCTTCAGGTTGTGGTAGACCTCAGCACCAATACGCATGGCCTCTTTGAAGGTGCTTGCTCCAACTGGCAGGATCATAAACTCCTGCATGGCCAGCTTGTTGCCAGCGTGGGAACCACCATTGATTACGTTGAAGGCCTTGGGAGCATAAATGACTCCATTAACAGTGTGCCAAAATTTGTGTTCTCCAACAATCCATCCCAAACAAAGGAATACAGATTACTCTCTGGCATGAGCACAACAAATGCTTACAGGCACTGGGAGGATGACCTCTGGATTTCCAGCAAGGTCAGCGATGTGGCGGTAGAGTGGGACGCCCTTCTCTGCAGCACCAGCCTTGCACACAGCCAGGGACACACCCAGGATGGCATTTGCCCCAAATTTAGCTGTAGATTTACAAAAGTAACACGTTTATAAAAAAAATAAAAATAAAAAAAAAGGACAGTAAACTGTGGATGGCATACTACTGCAATATAGTTACTGAATCAAATTTCTTAGATAAAATTATATTCATACATATCCTTTGTTTAGCTGCGCATACACACATTCTACATTGAGTAAAGTATACATTTATTTATCAAAGTAGCTTACATTTGTTCTCTGTACCATCCATATCAAGCATCAGCTTGTCAATCTTCTCCTGCTCCAAGACAGACACATCCTGTTTGATAACAAAAGGAAAGTCATAAGAATAAACCTTATGGTAGCAAGTCTTAGGCCATGAGTCAGTGTTAAACATCATGCAGTCAACACAAGGCTGGTGCAATGTTAAACAGGTTCACAGCACACTAAGGTCAAGTTGTAGAATAGTAGCACTAAAAAGGACATATAACCTGTGTTGTCCTGAGCAAATCTTGTCGGTTTCTTAAGAAACATTGTCTGTCCATACTGAATCAAAGCTGCATTATTATTCTATCAATCTTAAGAATTACAAATGGCTATGATCTACATTAGCACACATTGTCATGTTAGTCAAAGAATAAATATTCCTACCTGGCTAACCAGGGCAGGTGCAATTGTTTTATTGATATGCTCAACAGCTTTTGAGACACCTGCAAGGAACAAGCAGACCATCACTGACCCAAGTGGAGGGGAACATGCAGAATTGGCACAATTAGGCAGTCACAGGCTCTGAAGGTTTCCCAATTATTTATTAGTGTTCAGGTTTAGTACGCATATATCAAATGTTTCTCAGGACTTCTGCGATTATCTGTTAGTTGCAAAAACAAACTCAATGCCTCATGCTCTGGTACTGTAACAGGGCTGAGATGACCCTGTGCGAGCTACTGCACACACTCATTTACCTGGTTACACAACGCTGGGGCCAAGAACTCATTTATATATTTTACAGCTCTTTTCACCCCTGACAGAGGAAAACGAAAAAGTCAGAAGAGACTGGGAAGGAAAGGCGCAAGAGAGACAGAGTAGGACAGTAACAGAGCTACACCATTGGACACTTGGACGGATCTGAATAAATGATGGTGGGGTGACTGAGGCAAAGCAGCCTTAGCAACAATCAAACTTCTGGCAGATTTCCTAATTATTAAACATCAGTGACAGATGTAGCATTAATTTAAAAAAAACTTAAGTAGAACAAACTACTGCATTAATAGTCTTTAAAACATTGGTGGAAACGTACACTAAATGTTTATTTAGACAGTACAGAGTTTTTAAAAAGTGTAGCTGCGTCAGTATAATATCAAAACCAAAATCAAGCACATTGTCAATTTTATTTTTCAACATAAAACATGTCACCTGGCCTTGATGATTGGTACTAACCCCCTAAGCAAAACTTAATGTAGAAAGTCAAATATCAATACTGTAATATAATTTGGGATTGGCATAGAATATTATGGTTATTTTGTAATGAACTCTCTGATCGCACCTTTGCCCAGGTAGCGGGTCTTGTCATTGTCCCGAAGCTCAAGGGCTTCGTAGATGCCAGTGGAAGCACCGCTGGGCACTGCAGCTCTGAAGAGACCTTTGAAAAAACACAGCAAAACATTACATTTAAATCATTTTAGCTGCAGCCCGATAGACACAGCCAGCTTTCAAGCTGACGCACTTCCCCAGAATTCACATATCCCACTGGAGTGACGTATTCTATGACATCACAGCCATTCAACCGTATAAGGGACTCCTATAACCCCGACCCCCGCCCTCACACACTGCAGATGGTAGATTACATAACACCATCAGTAATGCATGCATGCTTCAAAAAGAATTGTTGATTCCATGTTGATCTTAAAATCCAGTTTTGTGCCATTTCATAAATAAAATCACATCAACTCTGACAGCATAAAAAAAGCGAAAAGAATCACAAATTAAGAGAATACTCGTTTACAATGAAAGCTGTGCAATGCTGAGGAGTTCATGCAGGCTACTGTAATGGCGGTCAGGACATAAATCATGTGTGCGAAATCTGCATGTGCAAAATGTGAGTCAGTGTCAGAACCAAACCATTGTCAGAGTCTGCAGATAAAAATGGATTTAGTAAGGACACATTTAGTATGTAAAGACCCATCTGTGATTTGGGCTGGGATTCTGGGCATCTGCATCCTGAAGCCATTGTTTGACCTTTCATAATACATATTGTCAATCAAGACACCCACCCAAGGTGTGCATTACTCCAGTAATCTCAGCAGTAGGCATGAAATGTTTTTGAAAAACACTGTATACCACCCTTAACTTGAAAATGATTAGTGTCCATATCTAAACTAATAAAAATGAAAGATTAGTTTAATCAAATCAGTATAATTTGTACCACAATATAGAAGTCTTGCAATGTCTTCTTTGTTCATTAATGGCTGCAGTGTTCTGAAAATATGTTTTTAACCCACACAAATTGTTCAATCCAAATATTGAAGAAAAAAAAAATGCTGTTGATATAGGATCTGAATGAGTTGGATTTATTTGGGAAATAAACTCTGATCGAGTTCAACTGGAAAACCTAGCTGAGAGTGAGGGTACAGTATACACCACACTTGCTTACCAAAAATAGCTCAGAGTGCAGAAGACTAAGGCTGCACTCAGATTGCAAGGAAATGGGCTGCTCCTTTAGTCAGTCCATTCTGAACGGCTAATTTGGCCCTTTGCTAGCTTGGAGGCCCAAACCTCCCCAAAGGATTATTCACTGAGCTTCATTAACAGTCCAGGGGCTAAACTTCTGCATTGCTACTGAGCAGTCGTTCAAAGTCAAGATGGCCCTTCATGGTCTTTAAGGTGTCTAAAGAATCTGTATAAAGTCAATTTGCAAAAGGATTTCTTGAAGTACAGACATACGGGGTACAGCAAGATGACGTGCAACAACCTATGTGGCATTTCCATTTCCAATTGAGTCACTTGGCAGATGCTCTTATCCAGAGTGACTTAGTTTTCTATTTTACAGTGAGACGCAAGGCAATCCATGCTGTTTACCATTACGATGGCTATTTATGTCCATCTACCATCTGATCTGCCTCTTCCACTCTACTGGACAGCACAAGGGGGACTCATTCATTTGAAACTCACTAACTGCATTTAGAGTCTAGTGCCTAATAAGTCTCGACACCACCATTCCCAGCCCCTTTTGAATTGATGTTGCTGCAACGGACTATTCTTGGTTCTGTTTAAAAGAATGCTCAATTCACACACAAAGGAAGTGGTCACCAACTGAAAAGTGATACGTGCTGAAGCTACTGCAAAAAATCATGGAAAAACTGGTGTATTAAAAAAAAAAAAAAAACTTTCCATGTGAGACTTGGCACTGCAACAGTTTTTGAGCAACTGTAGTTACAACTACCTTTCTTAGTGAAGAGATCGACCTCCACTGTGGGGTTTCCACGAGAGTCAAAAATCTCACGAGCGTGAATCTTCAGGATGGACATGTTGCAGGATCTGTAAAAAGAAAAAGAAAGAAAGAAAATGCTTAGACAAAGACAAGCACACTACACAAATGACAACGATAACATAAGTCGAAACATAAAATGCTTGATGCTGGGGAGCCAAGACAAGATAGACCAATACAGGGCAAATATAACTGTATTGACATACCATAACATTTGATTCACCAGTTTCAATGCATGCCTTTTATTACTTTTTACAAACAAGGTTATTCTGGAAGAAGGTTAGCAAAAAAAGAAGAAGAAAAAAAGTACCATGACACAGTAACAAATGTGCGATTCATTCTCATAAGGAAACCACTCATCAGTCATAGAGGGAGTGAATGAATAATGGCACTCTTTCCTGAATTGCCTCAGTATACAAATTTCCCCTCCTTCCAAAGGGAACAGTTAATTCAGACATTTGCAGGTCCTCTGCTCAAACTCTACACTTAGCCATGGGTCTCCAGGAGACAAGAGGTGCAGGTAGAAGCCTTACAATGACAATGCAGTATCAATTCACAAATAACAGTAGGTTGAACTGATATTGCACTGTTGTACAATATAAAGATATGATTTGGAGCATGAATTTCCAATACCTCTGCCACAATGTGAAACCAGCAACAGGATTACTAATTTTCCACTGTTAGAACTATTCATACCATAACAAAAAAAAAAAAAAAAAATGTTTAGGACTAGAGCTCAAATAGCTCAGAAAAATCAAGCCACACGAAGGCAATGCATACTAAAAGACCTCTCGATGCAGATTTGTACAACCAAATGACCAATAATACAAATCTTAACTACAGAATCAAATAGTTGAGGTCCCACATAATTTTTTTTTTAATGAACACACACTCATCACTACACAGTAGCCTATATCCCAACAAATAAATCCACAAATACATGTGCCTTAGTTGGACCAATGGAGAATCTCATGGCCTTAAATGTCAATGAAAACTTGCCACTGGCCACAAAACAGCAGGCTGGGTGTTCACAAGCATGAGACAGACAGCAGCACATGTGCACTCTGCAGTGCTTTTAAGGGGAGCGCATCACATTTTACACCAAAAACTGTAGTGTTACATGCATTATATGCATGTTACCAACATGCTGGGAAATGCGAAGAATCAAATTTCACTGTATATGCATGTGACAATGAAGAAGCATTATTATTATTATTATTATTATTATTATTATATGTATGACAATGGAAAAGGGAAATAACAGACTTTCTGTTTACGGTTTACTTCCTGTTCACATGCAAAATAATGAACCCCAAAACAGCCAAATCTAACGTATAGCTCAATATGACCAGCTTTGATAGATTGACATTGAGAAAGAAAGAAAGAAAAAAAAGTCATACAAAAATGCAACAGGTGAAGGTCACAAAAATCAGTAACGCGTAGGAATCAATAGGTCGGCCACGTGCCAACTCGGCCAACTACCGTACTAAACACCACGTCAAATTAGGACGCCACCAAACACTTACTATAGGTGCACTATTTATTTTACTGCATAACGTTACTTTTGAACACGGCGTAACGCGCTTTAGGACGCTTAAACCATTTGACTTGTACGGCCGACACGCCCCTCTCGCCGCAGGCCCGAACACTCAGCACGGACAGATCACGAGCGGTTTCCATGGCAAGGACGAACATTGCGCAAAAGTCCACTCGCACTCAGATAGCGGCTCCACACACACACACACACACACACACACACACACACAGACACACTGGCTAGCTTAACAGCTAGCATGGCGTTAAATGAATAAATCTATTCCGGTCAACTCCGACAGCTAGCCAGCTAACGCGTTCAAGACACCTAGTCGCGAAGGCTAACGACAATTTGTCTCCTTTCAAGATAGTCTCCTAAAAAAATAGTAATAAAAAATAAAAAAGGAGGCGGCGGCGGCGTTTCAGAAACGGCAGGACTCGTAGATAAATGTTTGTATTTGGCCTCACCTTGCCTAGCTGTGTGCAAGGACAGCGGTCTGAAACGTGTTCACTCTCCGCGGAAGACGCGCAGAAGGCGGACGGTTACGGGCTCGCGCAGCTATAAAGGGGAGGGGGAGGGGGGGGTCAGGAAGAAGCGCGTGCAGGCTTTGCGCGCTACGTGATTGGCCAAATCGGCATCACGCGGCGCGCACGTGCATGGCCAAGCGCACGTTTACCACAATCACGACTTCATGTTCATTGCATTTACTGAATATATATATATATATGTGTGTGTGTTATGGTTGTTTAACTTAACCGAATAACCCGATTCGCTTGTAAAACGTCGTTTCTTTCCTGGGCGATTCAATCAAATCAGTGTTTGCACTAAGTGCTTGGTGTAGGTGTTTAAGCAGCCTACGTGCCGAGCAGCAGCTGCAGACAGGCTGCGTGCGTCACCGCGCGGTTACCCGGTACATCCGGGCACCACCACCTTTTCGCAGATGCATTTGTTGTTGTAACACGCGGTTGGATCGGGACTGCGTGTGCATAGCTATGCGTTAGCCATTTTAAGGGGGATATTAAAGCGATCATAAGCAACCTGTTCTGTTGCACGTGGGCGCATGACTTGTAATACGTGGCTAATTCGTGGCAGAAAGCTTTTTTATTTTTCTTCTCTCTCCCTCCAGTCTTATTTTCCACATGCACAAGGGGAAGCAATCTTTTGTTCATTTGTGTTGGTTTCAGTGATGCTGTGCAAACCTGAGCATCGCCTATGGCCGCCTCTGACGCAGTGTGTGTTTGACCTTGAGAGAGATTGACTTTGTAACTGCGACACCTGGCATCTGCTAGAAGAACTGCAACTACTTGTATGAGGGCTTTCATTTCCGTTTGCTTGATTATCTACACTTTAAGCTCAGTAAAGTGCTCTATAATCACCTAATGTTCCATCGTGTGATATGCATAAGGATAGAAAGCTCCTTTATTGTCATATATACAAGTACAGTACAGTGAAATTGATTCTTCGCATATCCCAGCATGTTGTTGAGCGCAGGGTCAGAGCGATACAGCGCCCCTGGAGCAGGGAGGGTTAAGGGCCTTGCTCAAGGGCCCAACAGTGGCAGCTTGGCAGAGCTGAG
>JAOUQW010000016.1:6896414-6912408 GCA_028565825.1 Olivaichthys viedmensis
CCTGGAGCAGGGAGGGTTAAGGGCCTTGCTCAAGGGCCCAACAGTGGCAGCTTAGTGGAGCTGAGGCTTGAACCCACCACCTTCTGATCAGTAGCCCAGTGCCCTAACCACTGAGCCACCACTGCCCCTATATGTATATGTGACAATAAAGGTGACATTATTATTATTATAATAAAGATTAGTTTGATGAAGATTTAGTTTGATGAAAAGTAAGACTGTTCGTGTTAGAGATCATTTATAACAATTAGGTCCAGAAATTTCCCAAGTTGATTTCTATATCACTTCACCTGAAGAAGCCATGGAATATGGTGCAAGTTGACTTTCCTCATACCTCCTCCGTGCATGCCAGCACAGGTGGGGTGGATATAAAATAAAACACTTCAGGTAGTTTGCCTCCAATACTTTAAGAGCATGTGTTGTCTCTCTTCAGTGCTGGAAACCTCAGGCCCAATCAACCCAGTGAGCATTTATTTTCAGAAACACAAAAATACAAGTATTAATTATTTATTGATTGTTGTTATGCACCTTTTCATTCCTTTTTGAAGAAGATTAAAGCGCAGTTCAATTTCTTGATATTTCTGGAAAGTTCCTGTTATTTAATTGGTTAAAACATTTTCTCAAGATATATTCACCTATGTCTCATGTTAATAGACGTTTGACCTTTATTTGTTATTTGAATGTGCATATTTGCAGACAAGTGCCTCTGGACTTCTTGACGTCTTTACCATCTCACGTTCAAGTGTTGTAAGAATTATGATTTTAACAAAGCTGAAATTATGTTTGGATTCACTCTTTCAAATATGTAGTAATACAAAGAGAGAAATTAAGTAATTCAAGGAAAAAATAACACTTACATTCCTTGTGTAACCTTTTTATATTTGGCTCTTTATTTCTATTATTCTTCATAAGCAAATCCATGAACACCCTAAATGGGGGCTTCATATGCTCAAAGAACCTCTCTCAGTTTTTTCACATATGACGATTCTTGATTTTCTCTGACCTACTCCGTTTTCTCCCTTTTTGGTTTTACCAGTCCAAATCAACCTTCCACCCACTATGATGATAACGGAGGGGCTGCCAGATGGCTACACAGCTGTTCAAATGCACTTGCATTGGGGTGGGTGGGACCTGGAGGCCAGTGGAGCTGAACATACTCTGGATGGCATTCGTTACATGGCAGAAGTGAGATATTTTCTTCTTTTAATATCTGTTATACTATTTTAATATAGTAATTTAACATGTCATTTCTAGTCATTTCAAGTGACAAATACCACCAGATTCTGTTCATGAATAATATACACACAGTCCTGTGATACATAGTGCTACACTTTAGTCACACCAACATTAGGAGTCACTAAAACTAAACTATCACTAAAGCACTCATGTAGGATCTTTAAGAGAGAGCTGCGTTTTAATTCTGTCATCACAAAGTATGACCTTGCACTAACTCTTGTAGTCTGGTATGTTTCACAGCTTCATGTGGTCCACTACAACTCTGATAAGTACAAAAGCTTTGATGAGGCCAAGGATAAGCCAGATGGTCTGGCAGTGTTAGCCTTCTTTTATGAGGTGAGACCTAACAGTTTTATTAGCCTTAACATACCAAAATGAGCTCTAAATGATGTCAAAATAAACTGCAATTTTTATATACAGTTATAATTGTTCCTTGCTTTGAGTACTTGGGTACTACACTGCCATCTTGTGGAATCAGGAATTTTGAATTTTGAATATTTGAATGTTAAAATTTCATGCAGGTGGAAATGCCTATAGACAGTTTCATTGAACAAATACCAGCAGAATGTTTATAAATGTAAATTTTACATGTTTTTTACATTTTCAATTATTTAATTTTTTTCCAAATTTTAAATGATTTAATAGTAAAGGTCAAACTATTTTAATGAGATGTTTTAACTATTGAACTAATGGGATTTTTTAACTAGTTAACCAGGGTTCTTGCGTAGGTCTGAAAAATCTGGAAAAGTATGAAATTCAAAAGAACTGTTTTACAGACCTGGAAAAATGTGAAAATTCAGATAACCTTTTTGAAAAAATGTACAGATACTCTGTTGTCAAAGTAATACGGACTCAAGACATTAAGGTGCTAAAATCGTCGTCTTTCGACATTCTCTTATTCTGTGCACTAACGCAGCCTCCTATTTCATGTTTTACCTTTTCATGATAATGACCTTTGAATGTCTGTAAAATGTAAAAAAGCAATGTGGGAAAAGTCTTGAAAAGGTCTGAAATTTTTTCACGAAGAATGGGCAAAAATGCTGGTTAACTATTTATTGAGATTTTTAACAATTACGATCATTACTATGACCCACTAGTACATTTTATTAGGAGCCAGAACAGGTTCAATTATTGAGACAATTTCCCTAAAATATAGCAGTGAAGGGTCAGGCACTCTCATAAATAAGGCCATTGATCCAGTCTTTGCGATTTAGCACACTGGCTTCTGTTTTAATCCCAGAGGAATATATGCAGGTCATCCGCAGTTAGTGTCTGTCTGTTGTAGCAGCACTGCCACAGGCATTCTTCAGCTGCAATATAGTATAGTTCATCTCTAGCTCATAGCTTATGCTTTGTGAAAGCCTTGATTCGCACAAACATATGGATAAATTTGCACTCAGGCTTCAAGGTGTTCATCAGGGTCAATATCTATTGTCACAACTGACAGTAATAACACATGTGTGACGTGTGCTTGTATCTAGGATGGGCACTTTGAGAACACATACTACAGCGAATTCATCCATAACCTGGCAAAAGTCCAATATGCAGGTATCTAACACAAAAGTATTGCATAAATATTTAATTTGAATACTTTTGTGACTATTCAGTCCTTACGCACTTCTTTTCTATAACTTTTCTCAGGGCAGTCCATGAATATTTCTACTCTAAACGTGCGTTCCATGCTCCCCGAGAACCTCTCCCATTTCTTCAGATATGAGGGCTCTCTCACGACACCGCCGTGCTTCGAGAGCATCCTGTGGACTGTGTTTGATACCCCCATCACCCTGTCCCACAATCAGGTATAGCTCTCTGTTTGAGACGAAACACTAATATCTCATGCTTTTCAAACTCAACGACATTCTCAGATAATGGCTGCAACTTGCAGATCAGGAAACTGGAGAGCACACTTATGGATCTGGAGAATAAAACTCTGTGGAATGACTACCGCATAGCGCAGCCTCTCAATGACCGAGTGGTAGAGTCCTCGTTCCTCCCTCGTCTGGGCAAAGGCAGTACGTACACCACCTCATAGCTACTTATATAGAAAAGCAATGGTTACATATAATATTCTGTGCTGCTATACTTTGTTTTGTTTGCTCTTCTGTCAGCTTTTTGTAGACAAGAGGAGATTGAGGCCAAGCTTTTAAATATTGAAACCATGATTACCTCTCTTGGAAAACATATACACTCAGGTATGATTTACTTGTGCTAACACTCTGTAGGAAATGAATGTTATTCTGGCTGAATTTACTTAAATATAGATAGAAAAGTAGGCATTCTACAAAGCATTCTGTTATCTTGCTTGCTATTTAGATGCTGAAGGTTCCAGGTCTCACAGCAAAGGTGAGCACAAATGATATTTTTTTCAAGATTTTCAAATTTATGGATGGGTAGTGAACATTTACAGAATAGTTCATTCAAGTCCTATTAACGTCCTCTAAAAGACTATTTTCATTTTGTCCCTTCAGAGCCACAAGCCATATTTCCACTGGTGCTTCACTTCCCCGTGAGCAAGCTAGAGAGCTATGCTTTAGTGAACCTGGCTCACCCCATAAACCTGCAGTCGTTCACGGTGTGCATGAACCTGCGTATGCACCCCCACCCTGTGCACACCGTGCTCTCCTACTCCACCTCTGAAAATGAGAATGAGCTCATGATCACCATGGGCTACGAGATGGGCCTCTGGATCGGAAATGAGTTTGTCAACCTGCCCCATGAGCTGCGCCCCCGTGTCTGGGTGCACTACTGCCTGACCTGGGCCTCTCACACTGGGGGAGCGGAGCTCTGGGTGAATGGCGCTGTGGGAGAGGAGCAGTACCTGCGACCACACTACACCATCCCATCTGGCGGTGACCTCATCCTGGGGAAGGACCAGGATGGCTTCCTGGGGATCTCTGACACAGATGCGTTCAGGGGCTATATGACGGATGTGAACGTGTGGGATTACGTGCTGAGCTCCGAGGAGATCCAGGAGCAGATGACCTGTGAGAGAAACCCAGGGAAAGGCAATGTGCTGAGCTGGGGAATCACACGCATGAGTCTGTACGGAGGAGTCCAGCTGGAGACGGAACACAAGTGCTCCTGATTGAACACATTTAACTCGTTCTAAATGGCCTGATTGACATGACATTTATATTACCATTCAATGAACTGCTGATTATTGGTCCTGGGGTCTGAGTGTGATATCGGTCTTGTTTATTTGTACTTAAAATTCTCATCTATGTCAAGTAGAAATGACAAGTAGAAATATTATATATTTTGTATACACTGAAAAAAAGTTTCTTCATATCTACATATCTACATGCATTCAATAAACTTTTTGCATAATTTGCATATTTTAATAGAATATTTGAAAATCAAATAACATACTGGATATGTTTTTTCACAATGTAACACTGATTCTAAATTAACTTTTATATTTAAAAGTAATAAGTAATTAGTACACTCTCTAAAAGGCGTTCCTCAAGTGTTCTTTGAATAGTTAACAGTTCTAGCGTTCTGAAAGGGTTCTACTTTTCTGATAATCTTTTTTCTGGGAATCTTTTCTGATAGACAAAGCCTCTGCTGTAGGGTTCTACATCGAACCTTTAAAGGTTCCCCCAGAGGGACAAACTGAAAAACCCTTAATGGTGATGCTTTCTTAGGAAAAAAGGTTAAATCTAGAACCTTTAAGTGTTCTTCGGTTTGTCCTTCTGGAGGAACCCTTAATGGTTCTATGTAGAACCCCACAACAGAGTGTTTCCTTATCAGAGAGGGCTCCAACTAGAACCCCATGTAGGAGGCTAGGAACCCTTGAGGAACCCTTTTTTCTAACAGTGTAAGCATGCACAATATCAATGTTATTGCCTTATGAGGAAAGAACATGAGAAAATAGTAATTTTTTAGACTAGTTTTCTAAGCCTACACTTAAAAAAAAAAGGGTTATTCGATGGTTCTTTTAGTGGTTAAGGGTTCTTAGCTTCCTAGAAGGGTTCTATTTAGAGTGTAGGTGAAACCTTTTTTTTCAAGAGTGTACTATATTATTATGTTTCAACTGGATAGAATCCAGTTGAAAGTATTATTAAGTTCACTTAATAAGAAAAGTGCTCCTCAACAGAATATGAAAGACGTAATTATTTTAAAAACATCTTCTAAAGATTAGGAAATTGCTATAAATATTGCTATACCAAAGTTTCGAACTTTCCTTGGTCTGATCTCAGGTTACAGAACAAACGGCTTGTAAAATTGCAGTGTACACATGTAATACTAGCAGAGCCGGGATTTGTTCTACTATAATACTGGGTATTTAACATCAACACTAGGTGCACTTTGACTGACAATGTCAGACATATAATTACATTTTTAGCTGATGTACCCTATGTTCTACAGGAGCCAGACTTAACTTGTTTTTACTCTTGACGCTCTTTACACTTAGTCTGCAACCTGTATTCTAGTCAAAGTGCCATCAAGTGAAGGGAGACATAACATAACAACATAATTTTAAACCAGTAAATGCTCTTGAAATGTGTAATAAGTTTCAGACTTAGACTGAAGGTCTGATATAAAAAGCAAACACTCAGTCCTGAACTGTAAGCCATCCTGCGCTTAGAAGGCTGTAATTACATCCGTTTCATGGTCTGTCACTCTAGGCTCTTTCATCCTACACTCCTCATCCTCCACCACAATCTCCACTTTGTTCCTCTTAGCAAATAGCTTGCTGATCTCCAGGAAGGTGGCATTTTTGGTTTCTGGAATGACCACCCAAATGTAGATAAGCGTGGCGAGGCAGATGAAAGCGAAGACAATAAAGCTGTAAGCCCCCAGACCTTTCTGCAGAAACACACACATGGAAACCATGAGGAACACAGTCCTGCTTATTAGCTCATTAGTGCTGATTTGATGAGGTCCTGAGGGTGTATGCAGTCTGAAACCATAAAAAGACTCTTAAACGAGCCCTCAGTCTACCAACTGCAAATGTGTTTACTTTAAAAAAGTTCAAAGATTTGACCAATTTAGGAAGTGTACAGTACTTCTTAGTTATAATCAAATCAGTATCTGTAATGTATTTGCTCTTTGAATTGTGGGTGAACTGACCTCTAAGAAGGGGAAAACCAGGCCTACGGTGAAGTTTGAGATCCAGTGCACAGAGCCTGCCACCATAAAAGCTGCAGGTCTGGAGGACTGGCGGAATACCTCAGTGGTGATCACGGTGGGAATTGGACCTGTAGGAGGAAGCACCAGAAGCCTTTTATCTTTCACTCAATTTTCAGAACACTTTATAATCAGATGGGTCTTCCCTGAGTAAGCAGCGGACTGAATTTATGAGCTGACGCTTTAATAGTCTACTTTATGTTCGCTTTCATGCTGGGTTTATTCGTAAGTAACTCAAAATGTCTCAGAGTTAACACTATGGATTAGATGATGTCAGATGTGCACTTACTCGGGCCTATGGCATGGCCAATGACATAAACGACGACACAGACAATGCTGACATAGGACATCCACTGCAGACGTTGCTGTGGATAGTCCAGCAGAGTGTTATAGTGCTGTAAATTTGTCACATTTATGAACCTCCTTCTCACACACACTAGCTACAAGAAGAATTGCTGGTGCAGCATGCTCTTCTTCGTCCCAGAGTTCAGATCAGCCCAGGCCTCTATTTATGACATCTATCACACTCCACTGATGATATTTATTACAGAGGTGAGCCTGCAGGCACTTACAGGGAAATTGAAAATGATTTTGAGTGTTGTGCTGGGAGATTGGTGGCACGGGCTGTACCTGCAGGCTGAGAGCTACGGTGAGGATCACGCAGGCTGTACAGCAGATCCCGAACCCAATCAGCAGCAGCAGCTTCCTGCCAGAGGCCTCCACGATGAACACCTGCGCAAAGGCAAAAAACACACACCCACACACAATCATGAACAATGAATCATCTGGAACAGCTGAGTCATGGGTTGAATAACACTTACCGCAGCAATGGTCATAAGGACATTCACAGACCCCGTTCCAACAGTAATATACTGAATGTGGTTCTCCACCACTCCTGCTGAACCAAAGATGCTGTCCGCATAGTAATAAATCTGCGGACAGAGTTGGGATTCAATTTCAGCAAGGTCACATATTAAAACAGTTGCAACAAAACCATACTGGCATTCATCAAAAGCACATAAAAACATGTAACAGGAAAGATCAGCGTTGTGAGTGGTTTGTGGTCAGTGTGGCGTGGCTTACGGCATTCACTCCCGACAACTGCTGGCCCATGTTCATGATGATTATGGACAACAACTGCCAGCGCAGAGAGCGGAAAGAGAAGAGCTTTAGCACAGAAAGCTGGCCCTCGGTTCTCTCCGAGTGCTCCTCTAGCCGCATCTCCGTCAGCTCCTCGTCCACGTCTTCCAAACCTCGCAAACGCTGCAGCGCTGGAAAATAGCACAGCACAGTAGAGCACATGCTCCTCTGTATGGGTTTTGACATGTCCAAAAGAGCTTTCTGTTAGAGGATAGACTGCTGAAAGGAGCTTACTGGTGTTCAGTGAGAGTCATGAGCCATGAAGGAAAGCCATGAGTTTTACAAAAATAAGCAAATAATGCATTTCTGCTGCAGGGAATGTTGAGCTTTTCCCAAAATCAATCCACTGATTGAAAATATACACTACTGTTTTCTGTTGTTGGTACAAGAAGCGTAGCGTACATGCCATGTTCAGTTAGTCACACCCATAGTTGCCTTGTGCAACCAACATTGAATTTTTTTAAGCAATCCCTTCCCTGCTTCATCTCAGAAACAAAAAAACTGTACCATTCCTGGCGTTATTGTCATCACCCTTCTGGATGAGCATGTAGCGAGGACTCTCGGGGAAGAAGGGCAAGAGAAGCAGCTCAAGGACAGCAGGAACGCCAGTGAGAGCCAACATGATAGGCCAACCTACAGAGGGGACAGAACACCACAGGGGCTCTTCACTATCCGCTATCTGCCTAACATAGCTCATTATACATAATCTATATATATAGTAATAGGCCAGAAAGCAATATAATGATGGCCCATATTCACAACAACTGAGTCAGAGCTCTATATGTCACAGCATCTGGTAGGTTTGCAGTTTTAGAAAATGTAATTATATCTGCCAATGCAAAAGCACACCAAAGACTCACTCTCTGAGACACTGCAATGCAAAAAAAGTGATTAAATAATGTATTATATTTATCCAATTACATTTCCTTATTTGGTAGAGGCTTCTATCCAAAGGCACAAGACACCATCCAAGCATCAAGCTTAACAGCTGAGGGTTAAGGCAATTGCCTAAGGATATCTCTTTTTCAACAGTGGCTCTCTGGCACTCCTGGGATTTAAATTCACAACTTTCCGGTAACTATAGAAGAACCTTAACCGCTTGCGTGTCTACTTTACCCTCTGTGTTACCAAGAATGTTCCGGATACCAAACACCTGGGCGGCGAGGATGCCTACAGTGATGAAAAGCTGAGGCACAATCCCGATGGCTCCTCTCAGATTCTTAGGGGCTAGCTCTCCCAAATACATCGGCACCACATTGGATGAAAGGCCTGGATTGGGAGCAGCAAATATTTTTTGGATTTGTGTTAATAACTACAATTTGAGACATAGACATGTATCAGGGAGTGTAGATCTACCCACCAGCACAAATGCCCACTATGAAGCGAGCCAAGATAATGATCTCAAAAGTGCCCAGCACCTTACTGATGCCCATCATTATAGCAGGGCCGATTGAGAAGATGTTGTTGAACAGCAGGGTACCTTTCCTATGAGCAGATATGACACGTTAGGGGTATGACGGTATACCCTGATGAGTAAATATGAAAAGAGTTTGAACTGGGTTCTTCGGTTTGTCCCTCTGGGGTTACCCTGTAAGGGTAGAATCTACACTCTTAGAAAAAAAAGGTTCAATCTATAACCCTTAAGGATTTTTCATCTTGTCCCTCTGGGAGAACCCTTAAAGGTTCAATGTAGAACCTCACAACAGAGTGTTTCCCTATCAGAGAGGGTTCCAAGTAAAACCCCTTTAGGAAACTAAGAACCCTTAACTATTCAACAAATCGTGACCTCAGTATTATAAGGTTTTATCTGGCATTTTGGTCGAAAATTAACCACATAAACTTCATCACTGGGGGATACTTTATACTTCTGAGGTGTTATTTTTTTAATTTAGCAAAGTCTTTGGTGTAATATTTGAAAAAATAAAAAGTTCTATCTCCAAACCCACAGATAAACTTGGTTTTATAAGGTTCCATCTGCCAGCCAATCAGCATCCAGGATGAATACACAACATAGGCAGCTGGGGTCAATAAATATCCAGGCTTTATTTACAAGCTGACAGAAAAGATCAGACTCAAAACCTCAGCATGATGAGTCAGAAGAGAAAGAAACTTTTAGCTGCAGATGTTTTACAGCGTAAGTGTACAAAACAGAATTGGTCTTGGTCTACAGTATTTGCTGGTCTTTCGATGTATAAACGTTGTGGCACATTAGAAAGTCTTCAGCCTAAAAATGTCTTTCTCCGCTAATTTATTAGTAATTTATTAAGATTGAGGGTTTGATTAATGAGAGACAGATAGAACCTTATAAAACCAAACAGTATTATAGCTTACAGAATAATACGGTTCTATCTGTGTTTGGCCAGTGTTCAAAAACCCACTTTATAATTGTCGCAGAATTTGAAAATATAAAATATAATAATAGTTGATAATATAAATTTGAAGTAACCTTAAAGTGTTGGCCTTGTTGAGCTGTAAATGTAGATTACAGTGCTTTAGAGTTTTGCTAGCTAGAATGTCAAAACTTTGAAGCCTCATATCTAAGAATGATTCTTCACCCAGATAGAACCTTATAATACTAAGGTCACGAAAATCTTGAGGAACCTTATTTTTTTTAAGTGTAGAAAAAAGTTCCATCTACCATGCTGAAGGGTCCTTTGGTTAATTACTCTAGGGTAATCTTTAAAGGTTTTATGTGGGTTTCCCTTTTAGAAGAGGCTTCAAGTAAAAGGTCTATAGAAAGCAAGAACCCTTAACTATCTAAAGAACCCTTGAGGAAACCTTATTTTCTAAGAGTGTAAGCTGAACCTGTTCTTCCATATGAATATCCACTGAGAGATTCAGTTACCTTCCTAAGTTGTTCACCAGTGGCGCCACCATGAGAGAGCCAAAGAAGCCCCCCAATGGGTACACGGACACAGTCAGGGACCAGAGCAGAGTTAACACACTGTCTGTGACTGTGCCATTGCGACTCGCATACACACTGGTGTAGAACCTCTGCATGACCTGAAAGTTTATTTGGATGCATTGGATTACATTTGATTAGCAGTCACAATGCACAAAGCCAGTAAATATGTAAGCTGAGAGCCAATACCGGGGCTGGTGAGTTGATAACAGCCACGTTGTAGCCATACTGAAAAGACGAGCCAAATGCGGAGATCAGAGTAGCCAAAGCCAACACCAGAGTGAGTTTCTGCAAGATAAGCACTTGTTTACAAACACTTCTAGTTAAACTACACAGCTCTGACAAATGTGGTACAAAAATGCTCTTAAGCACAACGCAAAGCCTCAGTGAACCAGTCATAGATTTACACAGTGTCTTAAACATTGATAATGAGGTATTCTTTGGTTGTAAAATGAGAGACAAATAGCAATGTTAAAAAGCAAGAAATCTGTGACTCACCCCTTTTCTTTCCCCCAGTTTCTCCCTAGACATGTCTTTCACCATGATTTTAACTGTAAATAATCTTTAGTATAAGATCTGGGCATGAGAAAAACAGCTGCAATTTCTTATGAATGCACTTTGGACATTGGCGTCAGCGCTTGGCCTGCTATGACAGATTTGCTAAACAGATCAATGATAAACACCTCGTGCACACTGTGATAAGTCCTTGGGATGATACTTATCAATGATAACAGTTCAGTGCCAATGATTATACAACCAGGTTTTCAAACACTCTATACCAGTGTTTGTGTAAGATAGAGAATTAGATGATAACCGTGTTGCTTATTTGAAAATCAAAATTGATATGAGGGTGGACACCACCACAACAGTAAGTGCTGACAGCAGGTCTTCTAGTCACAGGAATATAGGTTTTACCACTTAACTACCACAATCTCATTTCTGATGCACAGAAATACTGATCATGTAGAAACAGTATGCTTATGAGATTTTTTTTGTAGAAATAGTAGTTATGACATTTATTCTGGCAACTCTGATGCATCTTTCTAAGCATCAAAGAAATGTTTTGTGCAGTCTGTTGAACTGAAGCTTTGTAGGGTGAGCAAAGATTTTCAGATGATGTATTATTCCTCTTTGAGTTGGAGTATACACTGACTTTGTGCACAGCCTTTCTTTAATAGGCGATGAAAAATGAACAAACAGGCAGAGGAAAGAAAACACAATAGAGCATCCTTTAAGCTTCTGTCTGCCTGAAGCACTTAAGGTGCATTTTTGATCCTTAACTGGCTGGACTTTTGTGTTTGATGTAACAGAAAAACTGAGTGTGTGTGTGTGTGTGTGTGTGTGTGCGTGCATAGCACTAAGTGTAAGGGTGTTTTTCCTCCTGGATTCTGGGCTGTGTTTTGATGCTATCCTGCTGTGCATCTCAGAAAAAGATTTGAACATAGCCTGAAGGCAGTGCTTGGCAGAAGGTAAAGCGCTCAATAATGCACATGCTTTTATCTAAAACTACACCTATGTGCTGATTGTTCCTCGATAGCGCTAGCTGATGCTATCTATAAAATACTACTCTCAGATAAATTTATTACATTTACTAATTTTGTAGGCCTGAAGTAAGGTCTGCTTTTTCTAATTCAGACACTAATCTGAGGCAAAATCCCTGCCACTTCACTTCCCCCACCCTGACCTTATTCTGTCTTTGCCCTGAGAGAGCAATGAGAGCTCGGATGACAGCTGAAGCATGTAGGCAGTGCAAAGGCTTTTCCTTTGACAGGGCAAGAGAGAAAACACTGAAGGCTGTTTGGAACTAGCTCGAATCTTCTGTCAGGTCCAGGTTACCCCTCCCCAACTTTGATCATAGTAACAAGCAGTTGGCAAGAAAAGGAGGTCATGCATAGGCCACTTCCACCACCTTAGGGGAGTTCCTAAAAGAAACCATTCTTGTCAGAACAGGTCTCATTTCTTCTGGAGAGCTGTGTGGAAGGTCTGAATACTGAAAATGCAAAGCACACTAGCTCCCCCTACAGACTCTTTAATGCAGATGAACAGAATGACAGAAGCCAGACAAACGTATGGGACATACAGTATGATTGTGTTCGCTGGCACTGTGACTCTGTAGCTCATACCTGTGCAGAGATTCCCTACAGTTTCTGCACTAGCTAAAGGGAGCCTATTTTCACCATCCTTTTTTGAGGCAAGCCCGCTGCTTTTCAGACACCATGGTATTTGAATTTCGTATTGCACATTGCAAATACATATTTATTGTTGTTTGCACCAGCTGTGTGCAATTGGGAACAATTCATATTATCACTTAAGTTACAGTAAATTAAAGGAACAATGTAGGAACAACGCAAATTTAAGATCGAAATGATTCTCTGCAAAAAATACAAAACACATTTATTTATCCTTCATGCACTGCAATTTTTTTTGTCCTCCCAGTCATCCCAGTCACCTTTATATGCTGACACATGCTTAACAAATTACACACCCTGCAAACAAACACATTCTTAATTAGCACATCTATTGATCCCTATTTCACTCACTCTCCAACAACAATGCTAGCCAGAACACCAAAGCTCACTATCCTCTGTCCACAGAAGATATATGTCCTCCTGTGTTCATATACAAAAGAATGTAAAGAACTCTTTCGAGGTGTAATAGAATAATTACTCAATGTCAGGAATTGCAGAAAATCCTTTAACATAGTGGAGAGCTGGGTTTTTACTAGTGGTGCATTTTATGTGGATTTACTGCATAACCAGCAGTAACTAATTATTGAAGTTTTTTGAGAAACTCCTGACTAAGGTTCTGTGCTATTGTCCAGAAGGTTGTGAGTTTAAATCCATGGCCCTTGAACAAGGCCTTTACCCTTAAACTGCACAGTTTTATGCTTGGATAATATTCTGTCAAGCGTTTCTGCCCAATGACTAAATATAAATGTGATAAAGCCCTTATAACTGAAAATGAACAGCTGTAATAGTCTCCACTATTATCCACTTTTGCTAAGATTGCATATAAAAGCTCCAATCAGGAATTTCAAAGGCGTGCCCAGACCACTCTCTGAGCATACAGTTAAGTGCAAAAGTTTGCACACCTTTACTTTATAATGATGAAACCAACAAGACATTTAATGTGAACAGAAGTTCTTTCATCATAACAAGTAACAAGAATGGTCACAAAAATGTATGCAATGTAAGTAACATCTCTAAAAATGCTTATTATCATTTGATAAACATAACCAAAATAATAAATATGCTAACCCTACATGGCGCTGAGAAACTAGTGCATGCTTTCAATAAAATAAACAAGGGGGATGCAAACATTTGCACTCAACTGTATACTGTCATTAGCTGTAGTGTTATTAATTATTTGAATTCATCTGGTCTTGCAGTATTAGAGTATCTTTCTAGTTTTAGCGGTTCAAGATTTGGGCTTGACTGTAAAAGTCTTCTTTAACCCCCTTTGAAAACACATTTTACTTAATAAGTAATTCTCACAGGTCTGGAAATAACGTTCCTTTTAACCTTCAAGCAGTGGCGCTTTATGGCATCAGCTCAAGCAGCCGTCATTGCATAATCAACAATCTGCGATCTGAATAAAGAAGTTGTGGTAATGTGTTTGCGCCTAGCTCCCCTGCTGCAGACTTAATGAATTAAGTTGGCAAATGGCCAAAACACCAAGAGGAAAAGAACAAGAACACTAGAAGAGGGTGCATTGGATGAACTCATTCAGTGGATGTAGAACCTGCCAACACTGTGCTCACTCTAGTGCAAAGGAATCAGTCAGGAATTATGAAGGATAGACAATTGTTAATTGGGATTTTCCTTTTACAGCTCCAAACCATTATTGCAACAAGATTCCTCACAATTAATCAGTGTGTCACTGCATTTACATTGTATGATGTGCAAAGCATCAGCACACGTTTTTTCATGTTTTCTAATATCACATACTCACATGTCAGACATGCAAAATGTTTGAAGAGACCAGATTATCATATGCAGTTTTTTTACTATTATACATTTCGTAAGTCAGAAGGGAATATGTCGCATGTAATCAGCAAAAAGCCTATTCCAATCTTGCTTATGCTACTTATTCAGTCTTGATTACATATTTTCATCTGTTTGAGAAAACTAGCACATTGGCAGATGTGTGCCTAGTGTGCAATTACTGATGACCTTTGAAAATAGGGTGAACAATTTATTTTAAATTTATAACATCCATTATCAGTCATCTCAAGGTCACAATACTACAGAAATGCAAGCCTGAATTTTTCACGATGTTAAGGCTGGGGAAGGGTCTAGCTGAATGTTTGCAAGAATAATACCATTTATTAGGCAGGCACTGGTTCTATCTATAATTGTTACTAAAATGCTCAAATAATTTTCCTGCTCAATAACACACTTTTAAGGTTGCCCGAAGCATGCAGGCAACTCAGCAGCGTTAAGCCGACAGTAGGGGTCTCTGTGAGACTAGGATTGGCTCCCTCCTGCAGTGCAGCACTGCAGACTGCCTCATTCCTATTCCTCCCTGAACAACTCATTAATCTTATTGATTGTAGTGTACCCCGTCAGCTTAAGCAGGAGGGTCCTTGGCTCTTTTATTTCTGCAGTGCACGGGACAAACGCAGAGCTGAAGTTTGAAAAGAGGAGGGCAGACACACAGCATGGTCTTAAAAGCCGTTTTTAGGTGGGATGTTCCTC
Organism: Olivaichthys viedmensis; assembly: GCA_028565825.1. NCBI lineage: Eukaryota > Metazoa > Chordata > Actinopteri > Siluriformes > Diplomystidae > Olivaichthys > Olivaichthys viedmensis. Next base: position 6,911,517 of record JAOUQW010000016.1, read on the forward strand.
TGCAGTGTTATAAAGCATTAGAATGGGGGAACCTGCACTGTCCAGTAGCTGGTCACAGAGAGAAAAAAACTGTAGTGCGAGTTTACAATGCTCAATAAATTGTGTTGAGGACACAACCTTAAGGTGCAGCAATGCAGACTGGGTCAAGGTCAACAGCTCAGTGACAACTGAGCAGCATTGTAGCAAATATAGTGGAGTTGGATGGGGGAAATGGGATAAAGTTGGATGGGGGAAATGGGATAAAGTTGCATACAGGAAATGTTTTTTTAAGGACAATAAGCATAAAACAATGAATCAGGATATTGAACAGCTTCTATCTATTAAATACAGTCATATTTGCTTATACACTTAAGTCAGGGGTGCACAATTCAAGACCCTGCTCAAACACACCTACTATACATGGTAATTACAACAAAGAATAATTGGTACCCTTCATGAACAATATGAGCCAATATGAATATATAAAATGAATAACACATGCAATAAATGTTATTTTGAGCTTAAAGCTACAGTGTACAGTATAGGGTTTTTTTTTTGTTAAAAACCCCCAAGAAAAAACATCATAGTCTGGGGAGAAAAAGATACTCTAAAGCATGTTCCTGAGCTGCTGCGAGTCACCCTGACAATCCTGTATTAGTAATTCACAGTCAGAGCTTCTGGGTTTGAATTGGCGGGAGTTTTCGAACACACACTTCATATGCCAGCTCAAATACACTATATGTCCAAAAGTATGTGGACACCTGACCATCACACCTATATGAGCTTGTTGGACATCCCATTCCAAAACCATATGGCTTAATATGGAGTTGGCCCCACCTTTGCGGCTATAACAGCCTCCACTCTTCTGGGAAGGCTTTCCACAAGATTTTGGAGTGTGTCTGTGGGAATTTGT
>JAOUQW010000016.1:6921998-6932363 GCA_028565825.1 Olivaichthys viedmensis
TATATATATATATATATATACACTAGCATAAACAGCCTAAATAACTGAACTAATAATGTTTGATATAAAATGCTGTTTTATTTTAAAAGTTAAACTCAGATAACCTGCAGAAGAGCGCGCACATATAGCCTGTTAGTCTTTCTTACATATAATCTTCCGATTTCACACAGCTTCATATAATGTGACAGGTGATCTATAGGCCTATATTGCAACAGAATGGGGAAGAAATTGACCAGACAGCAAACACGTCAACCTGTAAACTAGTTGCAGCTGTAGTTCTATCAAATGGCCAATAGATGACAATGTGAGCTATCAGGTTAAAATTCAGCAGCGCTGCAACTACACCAAAATGAAACTGCACATTTATCAATAATTGAAGGAGATAAAAGGCATTAAGTCTCATTATTGATTTCCACGTTATTTTTAAACTCCACCCTACGCTGTAAACTATAAAATAATGTCACCACAACCATATAGCCTAAAATATCTTTTTAAAAGGCAGACATGGACTTGTCCTTCTCTGTTCTTGGCTTTCAGTCCTGAAGCACTTAAATGTGTAGGGATATGCAGGCTAATTATATCTGTGATCAATCTCGAAATAAAAAGGTACTAAACCATAAACTGGAACTGGAAACTGGGGCCACGTCTTGTGTACCTTTAGTATGTATCTTTCACCTGGGAAAGTGAATGTAGTGTACCTATAAAACCCATTTAAGCTCCATAATTGGACCTTAAGGACTACTGTTGAACATTTGTGGGTACATTTACATTGTTTGTACCTTTGTTTGTTTACCAATAATGTACCTGTACAGTACCCCTTTTATCAGACAGTGATCTGACAATCTCTCTTAACCTGTAATAAGCATTTTTTTTTAACATTGTTTTAAGAATTTAATTTAATTTTATTTTATTTTATTTTATTTTATTACTTAAATGACAAAAACTGTACTGGATATGAACAAGGTGCAAATAATTCAGCACAAGAAGAGAAACAATGCAAGAAAAAAGAAAGAAAGAAACGAGAGACAGGGGGAAAAAGGCAGTATATTGCCAGTCATTTAAAGATTTTTATGGTAGTGAATTAAAAAAAATTAAACAACTGATCCAGGAATTAGCAGTGAATTTTTTGCTTTGTTTATCCTTGCAGTGCTACACTCTAGGCAAGCTGTTATAGAAAGAAATGATCCAGAATCACTTTATATCAGTATATGGTGTGATCCAGAGTTGTAATATAGTTTTATTTGCAGCTGTGGAGTGTGCCAACATCACCATTTTCTAAGCTAATAAAAGGGGTAGGATTTTATTTTATTTTATTACTTAATTGACGAATAAGTGAGCAAACCGTGTTTATTCACTGTATCTTGCTTTTTATTGTCTTTTGTGTGGTTTAGGCACTTTTAACTTTTACACTATCCCGTGTTGAATTGTACAATATGCTGTATTTATTAAATTTTCATTTTATCTTAAATTAAATTGTCTCACTGTTTTTAAATGTGCTTTATTCATTAACTTAACATGACTTAAATGTGTTGTTTTATTAGCAATGATTAAGTGAACCATTCTACTTATGAAACCATCAGCATCCACAACTGATATGCTGAATAATTGCAAGGTCCGCTCTGTTATCAGGATATTATAATCCCTTGGTTCCCATGATGCTGTTATTGGAAACATTTAAAACAATTTAAATATTTAAGAACTTTTAAACAGTTAATTAAGAATAAAAAAAACAAGCTCAAAATGATCAGGAATACATGCGGTTGCATTTGATAATTTTAGACATCAGAATCTTTTTTTTCCCCTCTTGCTGTATGGGAAGAAAAGTGTGTGTGTGCTAGTTTCCAGTGGCCAGATCACTGAGTTTGCAGTTTTGCTGATGCATTGAAGGGGGAAACTCCCCCATCTCATTTAGTTATCTACAGGGCAATGCAGAGCCTCCCAAAGAGCTGAGGTGTTCCATCTTGCTGTGCTCTGCAGCAAATGCATCATCTCTGAGAGAGAGAGAGAGAGAGAGAGAGAGAGAGAGAGAGAGAGAGAGAGAGAGAGAGAGAGAGAGAGAGAGAGAGAGAGAAAGAGAGAAAGAAAATCAATGTTTTGTTATGTTGTAAAGATGATCCATACATTTCTGCCTAACATCTGTTTGGCTTACTTTGCTGTACATTTTTCGTTGTGTGGGTGTCATCCTGTGTCTCTGTCATTCTCCTTCTCCTTCTCCTTCTCCATAGCTGTGGAAAGCAGCTTGGTATTTCACTTGTAAATTATACACTAGAAATGTCCACATTTTTAGTGCGTAGTACATCAGACCTAATGCTAAATTGGCCTGAGAATTAACGAGCTCTGTGTCCTATCCTTTTATACACTACCAAACGGTTTCCTGCATAATTGCGTGTTTCCGCCAAAAGAAGTCAAAAACAGCCTAATTATACTTGCTTTATAGTTTCTTAAAGCCGAGCCGTGCTTTGTGTTTTGTGCAATCTGGTGCAGATTTTCCACTGGGAGCACATTATATGACATGGTATATTGTACTTTGTAACAAATTGTGTATTCTGGTAGTGTGCAGTCACCTTTAAATACCAGCCAGTTCAATTCAGTTCAAAATAGAATCATACATTTATTAAAGAAAAATATTACTTTAAACATATAACATATACAATTCCATACTGTATATAATATGTACTGCATAAATAATCCCAAAATATGAAAGTATGCATTTATGAAATTAAAATTATATATTAAATAGATTTATGCAGTCTGTAAATCAAGACAATGGGGCAAAAATGTCTTGCCCCACTGTCTTGATTTATAGACTGCATAAATTAGTTATCAAGCAAATTATTGCTTTATATTTGGTTGATAACTAGTTTAAGTTATCAACTAATTCACAAAATGAAATCAAATTGAAAATGTGATTTAGGTTCAGAGATTCAATTAGTGTTGCAGTTAAATGGGGAAGTCGGCCTGTAACCCTTCACGGTGTTTGCCTGCATGAGGCAGTGTGTGTATACTCTGTACATCATATCATCCTGTATATACCACTGTCGTTCGCTAAACAATACACACTTTTGAAAATAGGTATATATATTTTTATGTATGTATTTGGTGTTTTGGGTGTTTGAAGATTTATTTTTATTTATTATTTTAATGGGAAAAAAATGACGAAGGGGTTGGACATAATTTGTCTGTAAAATCCCTGTGTATCATCTTCTGTGTGTCTCCTATAAAAATGACATTAATTTATTGTTATAATTTAGTATGTACTTAAGTGATATTATACACACTCTGGTCAATTCAGACATAAATTTACAAAAATGGTAAACACAAAATCAACCATTATTATTATATAACCATTATAGGCTTTTTTAACCTGAGGGTTAATGTAAGATATAAGGTGTTTTATATATCCAGGGTATAAATAACCTTAAAAAAAATATATATATATATATATATGTTATAAATCCAAGATTGTCTTTTTTTTTATCACATTTGCTTTATCAAGCTTCATATTTTCTGCGTTCCAGTATATGCTAAATAACTAAATGTAAATTAGGCATTTTTAGCACTATATTAATATGATTTTAGTCACATTAACAAGTTTCTCTGGGTTCCTAAAGAAATTATCTTGGCTTTAGTGAAAGTCTTCTTAAACAAATGAACTTTTTAAATAATCTAAATATGGGAGCAATTCGGTCAGCTTTGACACAGATTTGAATTTGAGCTTCCTTTATTTCAAGCACGGGCACATCAGCACCATACAATGATTTCACCACCAAAAGCCCCTTCTGACTCACTGCCAAGTGATTCTTCTCCCACTTGCTCAACCTGCTGTTCGAAAGAAAAAACAAGCAAACACACTGAACACGATCTGAGGAAGTTCCACTTTACTGAACACATCAGTGACTGAACACAATGTTCATAGTTGATATGACACAACTGATAATATTTATAATACTTTTACTGTATTTTTTCAGTCTTAGAGATGTAAAATACTTGATTTAATGAACAAGAATGAAAATATAATCCACTATATCTCATTTCATTTTATTAGGTAATTAAGAATTACAATATTGTGAGCTGCTGGAACAGACTTTGGAATTTGACATCTTGAAAAAATGCGCTGTGTCTCAGCCAATTGGATGTTTTGCTTCCCCACTACAACACGTTTAAGTAAAGTGCTGCACTTAATGCAATCACAGCTCCGGCGGAGAGGAGCGCTAGATGGCAGCTACTTTATTAAGGCCTAAGCGGAATCCGTTGATAGCCCGGTGTGAAACAACTGCAGACGTTCAGCATGCCAGGATGACGATGAGTCCACATTACAGCCATGCTGTCACTGTCAAAGCTGCTGTAATAAAAATCAGCTGCTGTTTACTGCCACAGGTGACTGAGGCCTTGGTTCTGTGGTCAAAGAGCAAAATCTAGGAGCATGTTTTAGATTTTATAACACAAGAAAGAATTAGATAATAATAATAATAATAATAATAATAATAAAGCTTACAACATGTGTGTACTCATAGAGGCTCATAAATACATTACAGAATGCAACAGTACAGAAACAAATTAAGTTTAGGCATTAAGAAATGTATGAAATCAGTCTCACAGTGTCTCACAGTGTCTTACAGTGTCTCGTAGTACTTAAAGAAGGCTGGTGGAAAAGGTCCTCTCTCCATCTGAGTTATAGTGTGTGTTGGGGGGGGATAGAGATGTGGCTGGAGATGGGGCTGGACGGGCCTCGCATGGTGACGAGTTTCTGCGGCAGTATACTTGCTGATTGCTTCGTTCTCACTCCTCACAACAACCAGCTAAGACACTGCCAGAGAAACACTCACAGTAGCCAATTCTCTTGGAACACCTCTTTTTCTCCTCTTATCCTCCGCTCTCTTTCTCTCTTCCTCTGCCTTTTCCTTTCGCTTGTACCTTGAGGACTCATTTTGGATATACATGCCTTTCTTCCTGGAAGCATTTGTGCCAGTAAGCAGGAGATTTTTATGAGCTGTCCCTTAAATGTCTAAATATTTCTCTATAGCAGCTGATGACAGACAAGTGCAAAAAATTCACTCTAAGGTGTAACAGTCTTGATTCCATTTTTTTTTTACTTGGAGGATAAGCGTTCTCCCTGTGAAAAAGAAGAAAACACAGCTTATGATATTTCCATGCAGGTTGTTCGGTGACAGAGATTGATATTGTACATTGTAACTGGAACATTACATGAACATATATGACTTAAGCACATTGACATGAAATTCCATTTCATAGTGTGTTTTGAAGCTTAATATCTTAGAAGATGCGGCATGAGCTGTGTGTGTGTGTGTGTGTGTGTGTGTGTGAGCGCGTTTCCACATGGGTGGAGGACATCTGTCCTCATTGCTTGGTTACGTAGTTCACAAAACACACTGACCCCCTAAAGCCAAAAGGGTGCAGTCTTAAAGAAAACCAACTAAAGAGATTTTTTTTTAAAAACCTGAAAAAAACAGACAAAACCAAAAAAAAGCACGAGAGAGAGAGAAAAAAGACTGAGACTGCTGCAACTCTGAGAAGGTAAGAACACTCCTTTTCCAGCGTTGTCTCGCTAAACTATGAACTATGATCGCCTCCTCAACCTCATAAAAAGCCGTGACTCACTTGTTTGCAAATAAATAATGAATCCAGGTTCACAAGGTTCAGCTTATATTTGCCTTTAAGAACACAGTGAGGGAGTAGGTGTATGTGTGCGTGTGTGTGTTTCTAAGAAAGGTGGCTGATATGAACATGCCATAGGAGTACGAGAGGGAAGAAGGAGGTGGAGGCCAGGCTATGATTTGCTGAACATCCACAGAGGCAGTGCTCCGGCTTTATCAGCTGGTATTCCCCACTGCTGGGTTATTTTGGGTGGTTTGCCTCTCTCTCGTCATGGCCCTGAGAAAGACACAGGTCTCACAGCTGACAGAAGCGGGCCTGCTCCTCTCCCTTACAGTCGAGAGGGAAAGAAGAGTGGGAAAGATGAACGAGAGAGACAGACAGGGAGAGAGAGAAAGCAGGGCCTGCCAAGGACAATATGGTCAAGCTAAAGCACAGCTCAATGCATTGAGCCTCCACAATCAGTAACCGCAAGCTATAAATCCCACACTAATACAGTGAGTAAGTGTATAGCGCCAGCCCATCCTAACTCTGTTGTTTAAATGACTAACTTTGTAAAAACAATTAAAGAAATACTTCAGCATTTTTCAGCCTAATCTCTATCTACCGCATCTGGAGTGTATGTGTGATTACCACAGACAAGAATTTCCATTTTTCCCTGTACGGAGAAAAGAACGAAAAACATGTTTAACTAAACTCACTTATAATGGTCCAAGGGCATATTTTTGTAGACCACTTTCATGGTATTTGAAAAATTAAGCTCTAAATCTGTATAATTTGCCCTTTTAGCGATAGGAATTTTGTGTGCAAGTGTGTAAGTAACCATAATTACTTTTAACAGTGTTAAAACGTTGGATAAAAACTCCATAAGACCTGTATTGTTAGAGTGTAAAGGTTGTAGTTTTTAATCTGCGTTACGTGTTGTATATTTTTATATGCTTATTGATGGAATTCAACAACAGTTTCTGTTCTTTTCTTAGTACACGTAAACGTGTCAAAATTCTTGTCCATGGTAATCACACATAAGCTATAGATGCAGTGGATAGAGATGAGGTGAAAAACACTGGAGTACTCCTCTAATGATAAAACTCATTGTCTGACATAAAAGTCTTGAATCGTTTCAATAATCTAATAGGCTGAGATGAAGAAGACTAAATCTTTTCATGTTAGTGTTGCATGATCGGAAAAAATAGTATACTGCAATTATCCTGCGATTGTGATTACACAGCAATTGCAGTATGCTTTGCAATATATTAAAATTAATTGGTGAACTCGTCATGTGACATGGTTAAATACTGGTTTTGTTTTTACCCAAGTCATTTACGTTGTTGGATCACATGAAAGCCGTAATTCATCAAAATACCCACTGAATCCCTCATCTAATCACTCATCTGAGATTATCCTGGATGCTCACAGCACCCAATAAAAAATGTACATCATCATTGCAAAGGCCAATACTGCAATAACGATGAACAAACTATACCTTGTCCACCCTAATTCAAGCCCGAGTTGGCTTCCTGCATCAGACAGTCTGGCACCATTCATGTTGTTTTATAACAGCTGCTGACAAAACATTCTAGGGGCCAGATGTGTCATCTGTGCCTGAGCAAACACACCTGTAATTAGGAGGCTATTTCAGTTCCTGCGCTGCTTACTGTCATATTCAAGAGTCATTTTAGCCAAGGATTAAGGTAATGGCTGAGACTGGGTGAGCAAAACTGAAACTGATCTCCATTCTGGGTTGACTGAGCAACTCAATGTGTACCAAGCCACTGTAAAGTTGAAACTCCCATTAATTACAACATTGAAAAATATCATAATAATATTTTTTGCTCACCTCATGACAGTGGCTCTGACAAATAAATATCAGACAGGCTGCTAGTCTAGTCATCCTCCCCGTTCAATCAGCTCTGTTTGACTTCCATATTTCACACACCCTCCATGTGGACCTGGCAACCTGTTGGTCTTGCCATGCCAGGTGCGTGCTGTTACGTCATTTGACATCAGTCACCTTTGTACACACACGCAGAAGCGCATTAGTGTTTTGACTAAAGAAACATGTGAGCTGACATGCCTCTTGTCTGATCACATGTACAGCACAGAATTAGAGACAGATCCAACTGCCAGTGCCACTGAATAAATACTGAACTGATGAGAGTTGTCGGCATAACGTATACTCATAAACACAACCTTGTAAACACATTGTGCCAATAAAACCATGCTTCCTGCCAGATGACGCATACATGGAATGAAGGCTGTATCTAAATAGAATGTGTGGCTTTTCACCTTTCCTTACAACAAAGGGAAATAAGGCTGTCACTGTATTTGGACTAATCCTACTATGCAAAACTCACACCCACCCACACACACACACACACACACACACACACACACGCGCGCGCACAAACACACATAATCAGACACCTCGTGATCCTGTTTCTGCTGCACTTGCCAAACTGCAGCGTTGTGTTTGCGCGTGTGTCTCATGAGGTGGGCGGCTTGTTGAGGCCACATGATGGCAGGAATTCCATGCTGCTTTGGCCCTGATGTAATCCCTAATACCGGCCTTCAGGAAGTAGGGGAAAAGCATACAAGTGCCAGCTGGCACTCCCCAGTTCGGCCACCTACGTGTATGTGCCTACACACCTCTGACACACGATATACTCACGGATTCAAATCATTATTATTATTAAAAATAGTCTGATATAGAGGATGTAACATTTCTAGAGTGCTGGGTCATCGTCTATACGTTCCTCAAAATTATTCAGTGTGAAAGTGATGCTCGGTGGCTGATCTCGTGTGGCAGTTGAAAATGAAACTCTCACGATTAATAAAACCCTTTAACACACTTTGTTTTTCTGTTTATTGTAAAAATACGACCGCCTTCTTTACTTCCTGTTTCCTAAAAGAGTGCAGCTCAAAGGAATCAAAGCAGATTTACAAAGAATGGCGCAATAATTACATTTAATGTAAGCTATTACATATGGAATACGGAAATAAGGCAGGAAGGTTGGAGGAGGAGACAGACAGAGGGAACAGGGCACAAAGACTGATGCGTAAATGAACGTGTATAGGACACTCACCTCGGTGCCTGCATAAACCGTCATGTCACTGCAAGGACATCTGGTGAAGCTGCTGTAAAGGAAGAGTATAGCTGTAATACTCATTCTCTCTTTCTTTCTCTCTCTCTCCCACACACACACCGTGCTATCACTTTGTCCATTCTACCACAGTGTACACCAGACATTCCCTAGGCCTAATCATCTTAAAGGGAAAGTACTACACCTTGTCACCTGACATACACATCTAACTATGTGCGAACTTTCTTGTATTTATTTGAATGTTTCACGTTCATGATTTTTATGTAATGTTATGGTTAAAAAAAATAAATAAATAAAAAAGCTTGCTCCTGGCTACAGGCCTAAATATCAGTGTAGAGATCGCGGGAGGAAAAAAAAATTGTGTCGAAAAAAACAAAAAAAACGAGGATCTTAGAACACATTTTTGTCGCACTGCAAAATGGAGCACAAGCAAAGAAAGATTAAAGGGCAAACAAAAATCTCAAACAATACTTGGAGCATGTATTCCATCAAGTGAATGTACTCCATCAGTAGGAGCATGTACTCCATCACATTTCTAACATATGGGTTGCCCAAAAGCATCACTCACAAAGTGTCACTCGCGAAGCTCATTGCAAAGCAGGCAGGAGGATATCATTTAATTTGATCTAAATGCTACTAAGATTTTGGAAACCTAGACATTGATGGGGAAAAAAGTGTCACTGTAAATAGAAGCGCCTGAAAATGAGAACTCTAACTAAAGTGGGGAAAGAAAAAAAAAGTATATCACGCAATCATTTTTTCAAATACAGTATACGTCAATCAAAAAAAAAAAAAAAGACCTCTATAAGATCGTTTTGATCAAAATCTGTTGTATGAAATCCGACAGAGGCCATTACACTCTCATGCCTCAAATGACTGACAAGGGAGGAAGGAACTCGGTACCGTTCCCCCACAAAAACAGGAGGCTGTAAGGAACAATCTGGGAAGACAAAGTGCAAACACTGCATTCCTAAACAGTATCTGTAACCTCAAGAGGCTGGTGATCAATGCAAGCTCTATTTGTAGAACTGAAGAGCATTAATAATTTAATACCCCACCTTTCAGCCAGAGAAATACACTACTACCATCACTGCACCGCTCCTGGCAACAACACACAACTGATACAAGTATATATACTAAAATATTATGGCTGCACGGTATATGGTTTGTGGCCTTTGCCATACTGATATTACAGAAAGCTGCAATGTGCAGATGAGCCCTCTAACAAATCCCACATTTTATATATGCTGTGAGCATCCTGATCAATCTCAGCCGTTCTAGATGAGATTCTCTGGGTGTTTTTACATGATCCAACAGACATAAATCATTTTGGTCAAAATCTTTAAATTACAATTAAATGTTTAATATTGTGCAATTTCAATATAGAGCACAATATAATATTGTAATTGCAACATAATATTTTTCTTTTTAATATATTAAATGCAGTGCTATTTAATATATTGGTGCCTTAGAATTGTAAGGTTCTATCTGACTTTTTTGAGCAAAAATTATTTAATGTTATAAATATGGTATTTAGATGCCACAATATTGCTTAAACGTATTAATTTTTTTTTGAAGTGTAGTATCTGCTTTGACCTTATTTAGGATCCAAACTTAATCACAGAAATTGTCCATAGTCATACATACACAC
>JAOUQW010000016.1:6932463-6950202 GCA_028565825.1 Olivaichthys viedmensis
CTTCTTTTATATATGGGTCAAGGACAAGATCTGTCTTCTTTGCATCCAATTTTACAGAAAAGTATTAATATACATAAATCATCCACTTCTCTGCTGTCTCATAAAGATGTAGATGTAGAGGAAAAAGCCTAAATTATGGGAAGTGCAAAACTGTCATTAAGAACAACAGTCCAAAAAAAAACATAAAAAGTCACAATAATAGTTTAAATTAATGTTTGGGGCCTATTTGTAAGAATATAATTTTTTTTGCTGTTTAAAAAAGTACACTTTTCTCTTTTTACCCATATATATTAATTTATATTTATGAATTTATAAATATACAAGACATAATTTTTTAAAAATAAAAATCTATATAAAACTAAAAATATCTGCTTGCTTACCTAATGTTTCTCTGGGCTGCAGGAACAGATTAACTGTCTCTCTGTGCTGAAGGACTGAATTATGGTAAGATTGGGGTTTTCCAGTGAAGGGACATCTACCGACAAACTCGCTGTTGAATTAAAAACACAAACCACAATCTATGATCACGCACACATGATCACGCACACACACACACACACACACACACTGCCTATCCCTTTGCTTTGTTTAAGATTGAGTGCTAAAAAGCTTTAGATGGACTTTTCCCGTAAACAGATTGATTTCCTCTGTTTCTCAAATCAGCACTATTTGCTCAGGCAAGGGGACGAGGGTGGTGAAGGTGACAGTGGGTGTAGACTCACACTTCAATGAACATGGCAATAAAGGCCGTGAAAAAAACATAAGCCTAGGCTTAGGTGCTGAGCTCAGCATAAACAGGGTATAATTTGAACAACTTCAACGTACGGAGAATAACACTGGTGTTGTGATTCACTACATCATACATTGACTACAAGCCTTGAAAATAATGCATATATAAGTCTAAATTAAGCTTGGCCTTTGTGCAGTTTAAATGTATGACCAGGGTTACATTTACACCTACAGTATTGAATTACAGTGTTGAATTACCTTATACAGAATTTAATTTACACCTACATTGTATGGTATAATTCTTATACCATTTAATCAACTTAAATGATCTCTTACAGTGTTAAATTACATTTTACAATGTAGAAGTAACACCTACAATATTGACTTAACTCCTACAGAGTTAAATGAACTAAAACGAGCTATTACAGTGTTGAAGTTTACCTTATAGCGCTCTTCCGGATTTAAATGAACTTAAACTCAATCAGGTGGTGTTGAATAACCTCCTACAGTTTTGTATTAACACCAACACTATTAAATTAACCCTTAGTGTTGAACACATACAGCTGGGCACCAATGAACACGTTGGGCGTTAAATCAACACTTTCTGGGCTAATTCATCCCTATGTGTGTTCTGAAAACAGAAAGCCAAAAGAAAAAGAGGTGTAGATAGAACATTAAAGATGTTCACAGCACCTGTGAAATGACACACACCCCAAAAGTCTCTTACCTTATCCAGGGCCTTAAAGCTGTCAGTCCAGTCCACACAGCAGAGACACAGAGATACCCTTAGTTTACAGTATTCCTAGAAACAAGAAAGCATGTGTGTGGTTGTCTTCACTTCAGCCAGGGTCAGTGTGCAGAGGGAAAACTCGCACACACAAGCACACACAAGCACACACACACACACACACACACACAGCTGCTAGTGTTGACCACAAGCAGGAGCTGCCTTCAGACATGCCGGTACAAGTCAAGGCATGTTCCTGTAGAGCAGAGAGCGCCCCCTACATCAGCAACAGGGGGGCAGAAAGAAAGAGAGAACAGAAAGAAAGAAAGAAAGAAAGAAAGAAGGGGGGGAGAGAAAGAGAAAGGGAAAGGGAAAGGGGATGACAGAGAAATAGAAAAAGGAAGGGGGACAGAGACATAGAGAAAGGTGAGAAGGAGAAATAGAGAAAAGGAAAAAGAAAGAGGGGAAAAAAGAAAGATAAGATACTTTGGTTACTCAGGATCAGAGGTACTATGTACTATTCTGCACCAAGTCAAAAGTCAAAATATGCACTTACTTATACAGTACTTACTTATGTGCACTATCAAATGCTTTTCCTATAAATACGCTTACAACAGTGGTTATTTCTATGAAAGTGAACCCACAGCTAAAACTTAAAATTGAATGTAAAAATAATACCTGACACAAGAAAAGCATACAGTATATTACCATTTGATGTTCCATTCGGTGTTTTCCATATATTTATTATTCATGACCTTGAAATAGTAAGGTCCTAACTGACATTTTTGACAAAAATGAATTTTTTAGGACCCTGAATACGACATTTTACACAACTATTGTTGTATATGTTTGAATTATGGAGGATCAGAACTTTAAACCTCAATATCTTAAAACCATGGAATAGTCATATAGAACTTTATAAATATATTGCTTATAATTCTAATGTCTCGAATTGCTTACAATCGTATATTTAATGTATTATTTCATGCTGGACAAAACCAGCATCATTATCAATTGGAGCGAGTTGTACAATCTTACAAAGCTGGAGAGTTTCTATTGCGCCCCCTGGTGGTGGAGCTTCAAAAAGCCTGGACATTTAACCTGACTACAGGCTGCTTTAAAAATCTTAACAGGTGCCATTTTTGCAAGCTATTTAATGAGCTTTTATTCAAAACCCGCAGTCCACTAAATCAGGAAATTTAAGATCCAAATGGAATATTCAGTATCATGTGCTGTAAAATAAATTACGCCTATTAGACAATGTTAAACAGTTTAATAAGATAATACATCTTTAAGACCATCTTATTGCTCCTTTGTGTACATACCCTGTGAAATTCATCCCTTATCTTTCCCATTGATGGTTTCTATTACAGACATTAGCTGTTTTTTTTTTGGTGTGGTTTAAGCCTAATTAAGTGTGAACCAATTTAAACTCTCTGTAGGAGATGGGTGCTGTAATGGATGACTACAGTACGCTGGTTTACAAGCGCAGCATCCTGGAGTTACAGTGCAGCAGCATAGCGTAGCTCAGCACTCTCTCTCTCTCTCTCTCTCTCTCTCTCTGCAGTCTGGGCTACTGTACAGCACTGGTCGGTAACTGCACTCTGCTGTGTCCAAGCACTTTCATAATGATGACCTTATCAATAAACGGAACAAAGTCACAAAAGCAAGCATTTCCCATTTCCGCTACGGCGCACTGCTCTGCACCTTGACATTTTCTCCCCACGCGGTGGTTTCGCCCCACTCTGATAGAGTTCCTCGGCTACTCTGCCGTCTACATTTTCTATTTGCAAAAATCATGTTTTTCAATGTTTCTTTACCTCAAGCTATTACCTGCATGATTTACTGAAGTACTGATGCAAACTTTCATATGTTTCGAATGCGTGACAGGTTAAGAGTGAGGGCCCACATCTGCTCGAGTGTGTCCCACTGCAGCGAGCCCCCTGCACATGTGGCTGAGTGAGCCAGAAGCTGCAGTGGCCATTAAGAGAGTGACGATAGGCGAGTGGCCTACTGCATTGGAGTCCCATTTCTCTTGAGTCATCAGAATCCATAGCGCACGTTCCCTATATGAGGCTGAAACACTCCACTGCTTCTCTCCAGCTGAACTGTATATAGGGAATGGTCTCAGTGAAGTGTGCTGCTTTAAATCTGGCACTGTTTTGTAATGAAACTACATCTACTGGTGGTAAATGATCCGTGTCTCATTTTTATGCAGCACAAATGACCGAAAGGGGTAAGACAAAACATAAATGGCATGTGTAAGCATACTACATTTAATGAACTGTCTTTGCCAGAAAGTCAGTAGGTAACACACGAGCAAGTTCAAAGCTTGCTGCATTGATTACATCATCGGGACTAGAGCACTGGTACGGGACAATGCACCATTGGCGGAAAGTATGTGTGTGGGGGGTGGGTAGGAGTGATGGTGGTCAGGCTAATCGCAGTACTGTCTGTTTCTTTGGAGTCCCCTGTACAGACAGAGGGCACATTGACGCTCATAGCTGCCAAACTCAGCAGCAGAGTCATTCTTCTCTCTCGCTCCCTTGCTCATTCCCTTCATGTGACTGCATTGCTGCTCCACAGCCGCTGACAGACTAACCCGGCACTGCAGGAGCTGTGCTGCAGGACACTGCAGGAGAGCTTCTGCTTCTCTCTTTCTCCCCCTCTCTGTATCTGCTCACATGGGATGGGGATAAGGAAAAGTGCTGCATGCTTTGTCTTTTTTAATGTCTGTAAAAAAAATTTTTATGCAAACATGCTCACATTGCACTATACCGGGCAGCTGCTCTCTGGGGAGCTAGAGAAAGGTAAAGAGAGAGGGAGATCAGGAAGAGATAGGAAGGGAGAGGGAAGGAGGGAGAAAGATGGAACAGAGAGAGAGAGAGAGGGGGGGGGGGGTGCAGAGAGTGTCAGGTGAGTGCGGCAATTTGCAGCAGCAGCAATACCCCCCCCCCCCCCCACACCGCACACCCCCACCACCACCATTCAGCAAGGAGCTGCAGAAAACTGCAGTTTCTACTAATGATGTCAAGCTGTGAAATCTGACAGTGATGTATCACTCCTCACTCCATCCTGTATAAAGTATAAAAACCTAAATTCTGCTCTACATCCTACGAGGCCTTGGTTATCTTGATGTTGAACAATGTCTGGATCTCAATATCCTTACTGTGCTACCTTATCAGCGAGAGTATGCACACTACTTTAGAGCGAGGAAATAAATTGAATGAACTCCACGAAAGATCTTTTACCAGTTACATTTTGATGTAGGCTAATGTTCATTTTTAATAGATTCGATTCCAAGGGCTTATTGCACACTTTAAAGAGGGAGAATAGAAGCCTGCAGCGCAGGAAGAGTTATGAGTCTATAGATAACCTGTCATTGTCACCCCCCCTTCCATCTCTCTCTCGTTCTGCGTACACTTCTTTGATCAGGTAGGGGTCGGACAGTGGCTAAAGCTGAATGCGCTCAGTTACAGAATGAATGAAAAAACGAAACCCTGCATCCAATCATTCAAATCGCCCTAAATACAATCGTATTAGCAGTTCTTTTTTCCATTTACAAAGCCATGCACTTATACGCCCTAAGGGGGCTCTTGTGCACCTGGTCAGTTTAAACTTAATGTCAAAATCTTCTGTCTCAGCTGTATCAGAGGGGTTTTTGTGGCCGTGACACTGCTAGCTGACATGCACCGAGCATTCAGTTCCGCAGTGGAAACCTTCTGTCCCAGCTAGGCCGCCCTCGAAACTTGTCTCCACTTTCACTTCTGCTGCAAACTGCTTAACTCTTTCCCTTCTGGCGCACACATACAGAAACATATAGACAGAAAGCGGCAGCATGCAAGATGCAGAGAGAAACTACTGCTTTAACATTTTAGAATACTAGAGCTGCATCTAGCACACTGCTGACTGAGATGGACTAATATCTTTTATTTATGCCCACACGCATGGACCCTGCACCCACACGACGCCTAATTCCCTCCTACATCCGCCCTCTCCCACTGTCAGGCAGGCTTGCTCTGCTATTTAAAAATCATGCCATGTGTTATCTCACACACGGGAATCATTCGCCGAGCCGGCTGGTGCAAAGCCTACGACAGCAGTCGACCACGCTTTACCAGAACCGGAGGCTGAATGCAGAAGAGGACTCATCATGTAGGTCAACACATCCTTTACCTAGCATCCCGAGGAGCCTGGGCCGGGTGGTAGAATTATTCCTTCTGTCTTAGGATATTTTTCACACACCTGATCTAAACCTTAAGGTGAAAAGTTGTTCATGCACCCTTAGCCTTAGAGAAATAAGCAAAGTTCTGTATACTCACTTAGCCTCGTCTTCACTTCCCAGGACGTGGAGCCTCTGGTGTGTCTCTGGTTTAGTTGAGCAGCAAAGTTGACTGCAGCATCGCCTGCTGAACGGAATGACATTGTTTGTGCTCGCTCTCTCTCTTTCTCTCCGCCTCATTCTGCTGTCTCCCTCTATCTCTCCCTCCCTCTCTTTCTCCCCCTCTCCCTCTCCCTATTCCTCAGTGCGTGCTCGCTGGCTCTTCAAACTGCACAGCTCAGCAGTGTTCCCCCACTGCCGCAGCAGCTCCTGCATGAGCGAGTGTGCTGTGACTTTTAAAGGGGAACGCAACCAGGAGGGTCAGCGTGCACCTCAGCCCCCTCCCACTACCACCACCGCTACCCTCCACCGCTACCCTCCACCCCCTCGGCTGCATCAGCTGGACAAGAAGCTCCTCAAAAAAGAGGGGGGGGGGATGGAGAGTGTGCTTTTTTATAAGTGTTCAGGATAAAGGGGTGACCCTTTTTGAGAGTGAAGTGTTCAGGGAGCAACCGTCATCGCAGCTGACACTGGCCTAAATCCACATAATGACTATACGTTTAGAGCCGTTTGGCAATCAGGTGTTAGAATATGGAACTACGAGAATAAGAAATCCAAAGCCATGTTCTTTTCCTTCCTGTTTGTTTGTCTGGTGTAATATTGGCATAGCATAGGACAAAAAGAAGGAATAAGCATAGGAGGATAAAGAGCGTGGAAATACGAAACTTGATTTTACCAGCATCTTAAGAAACCAGATCCGGGGGCGTTCAAGGTGTATCAGTGCTTCCATTGCAACCAGCAGGTCAACGGTCTGCGAGTGAAAGAGATCCATTACCAGTGGCAAGCAACATAATATCTGACAGAGGAAGACCACGAAGCATTTTGACAATCAAGATGATTGTAGTTGGGCATTATGTTCCATCCGAAAAGCAGATCATCATACAACTGAAATCCTGACAAAAAAAAAGCAATGACTGGCATTAACTCAGTCATATTGTGTGAGAGAGTGCAGTTATAGGTCTGGTCTTCTCTGGGGACGGGAAATCAATCTCAACTTCACTGGCTCCACATCAGCAGTGCTGCAGCTGCTGCATTCCTGCAGCAGAAACACTGCTGTTTCTGTTTCTCTGCAGCACCAAAGTACACACTCATAAGAACTCTGATATTACACCTGAACAGGGGGAGGAGTTTTGGACTCTGTAAAAGAGACTTCCAGAAATGGCTTCCAGAAATGTCTCTTATATGTCTGGTGAACATGTACAACTAGTAAAATGCATTGATCAAAGCTTGCTGATCTCAGACATGTGCTCGGTCCTTTCGCTCTTCTGCTCACTTTCTGTTTCCAAATTCTTCTAGTTCCCGAAATACAGAATCATGGTATAGTGGTTTATAGCCTGCTCTTAGCCATGTACATGCTTCAGTGCTATTGAACAAAATACTGTATGCTTATAAAAGAGGACCAAAAAGATGGCTGACCATATATCCTGATGTAATTCCATTGATCCTACTCTTGCATGGGTACAGGTGAATACACACTCTCTCACATGTGCTCACGCTCATGGTCAGGCCTTTTAGCATCACCGCACCACTGCAGCTGCACTGCTCAGGCTCACGTCCTGTGCCGATTTTGACATGGATGAAAATGCTTTTCCCTGCATCTCCTGCCTGTGCGGCACACTTCGGTAATGGCATCTCCATTGATAAATAAAATAGGAGCGAAGGCCCTTTTACATGGCCGATCACATTACCCCTCGCCTCACCTGACACTCTGAGTCAGCTGTTACAGTGTCCTCTCCAGTCTTCATTGCTGCATATAGGCATGCATTGGCTCCAGGGCAGCTGCTGCCTCCAGGCAGGTGTACTGAGGATGCGTGTGCGTGCATTTCTTCTGTTTGTATTTGTGTGTATTGTAAATGTAACAGTAAAGTTAATTTTTCTTGCAACACAATATTAAATATTAGACAAATGTTTGTTAATTTCATGCAACGTGTGGTGCATGAGGCAAATCCAGTTCAACACCAGCTTATCTAGGACTGTTCCTAGATATGTTCCTGCTGCCTTATCTACCGAAGTCATTCTTCACAGGGGTGATTTATATAAATTAATAACGAGATACACCCGAGTCAGCATGTGGGCATGTTCACTTTGACGCGGTTTATTTCTCCAGCCTATCGTGGCCAATAAACATAAAAGCCACATTGATTTAATTCATTTCTCAGCAGCTCTTCGTCACTCAGTCAGGTTGGCGGTTTAACCGAACCCTAGTGTTTGCTCAGTCTGTCCCCACTTGGGCCTGACAGGGACAGCTGTCCACGCAATGAATACTGGTCCAGCATGATGCACTCTCCCTCTCACGACCAGCTGAGCGCATTAAAGAACTGACACAGGCCTTCCGTTAGCCAGTTAGCCAGGCTAGTGCAATTAATTCAGCAAGTCACTGCCTCTTAGGTGACCTGATTTTTGGAAGCAGGGCAAATTGCTCTCTAGGCCAAGACTGGAGCAGAACACACACACAGAAAACCTATATACATATATACATATATACTAATATGGAAAATTCTTGTGTGAGTCTTGAGTGCAGCTTGTGTCCTTTATCCCTAGGATTTTTCCAGCAAGAAATAACATCCTCCTGAATTACAAAAGAATTAAAAACTTATTCTCATCTATATTAAGCAGGTTAAATAACACGCAAATGCTGAATGTCTTCTACAAACTAATAGCATCTTAGAAACAAAATGCCTGCATTCTGTGGTTTCTGTGTTTGTAGAAATGCAGAGCAGATGGATGAGACTTAGATTTGTTGGATTTGGATGAAGTTCAGTTGCCACTGCTTTGCCTGTAAACTGCAGCATTAAGCAAATTAGAGTAAATGCCGTATGATGGATTGGCCGCCTCTGGAGTGGCCACGCTTTCATATGAGGCAGCCGGCTTCATGCGAGAAAATTAGTTTTGACCCCATGAGCCCATCACCCTGATTCCAGTGGTCTGTGTGTAATGAACAAACTCAAAATAACTTGCTAAAGAAGACTGGAAAATTTTAAGTGATTTGAACTTTCACAATGAAATATTTTGCATTTCACTTGCGTTTTTACACATTTTGGTGGAGCCTCCTGGAAAAATGCACTTAATGAAACGAGCGTGCACGGATCATTTAACTCTTCAATTAAATATTAAGCGGTTCGTTGACGTTGGGAGTGGTTGGTATTACATGCCCATGGTATTACATGTGACCATTATAAAA
Source organism: Olivaichthys viedmensis (assembly GCA_028565825.1). Lineage (NCBI taxonomy): Eukaryota > Metazoa > Chordata > Actinopteri > Siluriformes > Diplomystidae > Olivaichthys > Olivaichthys viedmensis. The sequence continues at coordinate 6,941,482 of JAOUQW010000016.1, forward strand.
AACACAACAGAGAGAAGCAGAGATTTCTCACATGTTAATAATGTGCTTGATTGTGTACCGCACAAAAACACCATCTCATTGTATCTTCCTCTACAGTATGGATGTGGAAAAGTAAAACAGCAGGGATGCATATATAGATATAGGTTGTTATATCATATCCCACAGGTTTTCAGCGTCATCCACAATGACCTTTCTAATTGTGTTTTCAAACGGGTACATATTCTGATAGTGAAAACTGATCAATTCTGATAGAAAGAATAGAAAGAAACCGTTATGCGGTTTCTCTCAGTGCTGCATTCCTTCTAATAGTGTTTAGCCAGAGGGAATGTAATGTGTTATAGGATTTTAAAAAAAAACAATAAGTAGCATTTCTATGACCTTTCTATGACCACTGTAGAAAATAAAGGTATTTCTCAAATCCAAAAATAAGCACAAGCTTCTACAATGTAACATTTTATTGCCATTACATTTACACCAAATGAACCAGTACCTCTCTAATGAGAAAAAAGTTAATCTTAATTTATGAAATAATGCTAACATTTGGCAAAGAATCTCCTCCTGCAGGACACCATAATATGAGTTTTTCAGCTCTAAGGAGTCGCAGGGCAGATCTGCTGCTTTGCAGAACACACCAAGGGAAAACATTTTGCAGCAGCACATTTAAAGAGACAGTACACCGTTGCCTGGTTTGATCTGGGGGGGTGGGAACAGATTTGCATAAATGTGTCATACAAATGGGCTCTGCTCTAATTTGTGCATTTAATGAACCTCTCAGAGTCTATAAGTTCTCTAATATATACACCAAGCCATTGCTGCACAGACAGACAGTATTAAGAGTTATGTAGCCCTTTTTATTGCTTTATAAAACATTACAAGCTAATACTCAAATAACATACTGTCAGTTAGTAGATCAGAATAGAAGTTCATATTGTGATTTAGTGTTAATACTGAAACAGTGTTAAATAATTGTTTACCACTGTGAGAAATCACCATAGCAGTTAGTGGGAATAACATTTTCAGTGGGAAGGAACTAAAGGCATCGTGTTTGCACTCTTATAACTAATAACTTAATAACTTGCTATTACTTGGCACCCACTTTGCACATTTGTAATTCAAGTGCTTTTTGTATTTAAGTACATGTTTGCATCTGGTGCCCACACTGCAAAAAAAAATAAAATAAAAAATCTTAGCAAGTGAAAATATCATAAATATAGGCAAATTTATCTAATATTTCTCATTATGAGATTAGGATATAACAAATATAAGATTGTTAAGCCTATTTCTAGACATTTTTACTAACTTCTAGTTTGAAACTGTCTTGTTCTATTGGCAGATCATTTTGCTTTTTTCAAGCAAAATTAGACAATTTAAAACTTGAAATGAGCAAAAATGTCTAAAAAAAGGCTAATAAAAAGGCTATAATAATCTTATATTTGTTTTATCCCAATCTCACAATGAGAAATAGGTGTATTTGTCTATATTTTCACTTGATAAGATTTTTACAGGGCAATAATCTGTACTTTTGTAATTGATCAATTTTTCTTCTTATTCCTATTTTTTCTTTTTATTAAGATAAAAAGAAAGGCCTCAGTCTTGCCATTTTAAAATGGTAAATCTATCTATCCATCTATCATATGATGTCCTTTTTAAATTCAAAATCGCACATCAAGGGCAAATTAATATAGGCCTACTTATTATTGATAATAATAATGTCATATCGTCAAACATCCTTTTACAATACAGTGTTTTTGATAAATAAATATATATACTGTATAGATAGAATTTAGGCCTTAAATATAGCGACAGTAATCATTTGTGTGCTTTTTTTTTTTTAGATGCTTTTATTAAGTAATTTTAATATATTTTTGTGTTGTGCACTGGTCTACCCATCTATTTTAGTTATACCATTATGAATAACAAATTATGTAATTTTTTTTATGCAAAAAAGGATAATTTAAGATGATCATAGATCAAGGGCATATTAATATAGGTGTACTTATTATTGAAAATAATTTCATGTTTCCAGAAATGTCATACCTAGAAATTAACCATGGGTCATCAAATACAGTGATTTGAAAACAAATAAGTCCATAAGTGTGATCTATAAGCTACTGTCCTGTTCTCAGCCCTAATACTTTACACTTTAGATCGAATATCCCTCTGCCTCATGAAAGCACTACACAGGTGCAGCAGAAAGAAAGGTTCTCTACGGGGAATGTATGCAGTCATGTCTGTGTTGTACATGGATCATCCTATACAGCTACTGGAAATCATAGCACGGTTTTGGCTGCACTAGTATAGCATCATCGTGATTATATAAAAAAAGAACATACCCAAAGTAATATAGTGAGCTTTTTTTGCATTTAGTATGCCTTTAGATTTTTTCCCCTATTTCAGATGTATGTGGGCTTTCACACATTCTATACAATGGCTATTGTGTTATGTCTGAATATTTGTAGCGTCCTGGCCTGAATGCAGCTCCGCCATTTGTTAACGTCAGAAATATGGCACGAGTTTCTGAAAACCTGCCTGTGTGATCAGGATGTTGAAGCAGCAGTTTGTCATAATGTGATAATCCCGTTGGAAAGGCTTTGACGAATGCTGGAAATCAGTAAGAATACTGTCAGTCTACCCATGATTATATTGGACAACAGAACTGCCAGACATAAAGGTATACCAAAATGTTCTATACAATTTACAGTGTTGGGATCCTTTTACATACTATATTGCAACTATCCAAATAGTATATATACTATCCAAAACATATTATATCCCAGTGTTGGGATCCTTTTACATAATATACTGCAAGTATACAATTAATATCACATGATTAACATGTATTTAATTCCATATCACCTTATATCACCTTATTTCGGTTCAACTGTTATTTCTTACATTAATATTTACTTTGGTTAACCTTAGGTATACCATGCTGTCTATGTAGTTATATTAGAGCAATTGCAAATTAGAAAATGACTACATTTAGTTTATTTTTAACGTGCAATATTTACTGTGTTGCCAGTTTATCAGTTACTAGATAGGTATACCTGGCAACTTGGTGTAGTTCTAAGGCTGAGATTTGAATGCACTATAGACAGAAAATGTACTAACTGCTACACAGGCCAAAGATAAACTATGACCTGAATAAAGGTACCTGGGGCTTTGTCCTATACATGTCCTTAACCGGCAACATGTCCAGCGTGCACAGAGAATTTTTTTATCACTTATTTTATACAAATAAAGAACAAGATGAAATATTCATGAATTGCAATAGAAAATTCAGTTTGAATAAATACGGCATAATCTACGTAAAAATCCTTTCTCTTTGACCGATGCTGGATTCCTTCCCCATGGAGAGCCCAAGGAGACTGCAGCAAACGAGTGCTGGATGTCCACGGTCCACATGCGATCCGCCACAGCCATGTTTTAATGCTGATTGCCTCGCTCTTTCAGCAGCAATGCACCACTCAAGTCCTGCAGGCAATTTGACAAATGAGCTGCAATCATAGCGTAAATGCGTATGCACTGCAGCAAGCGTCCCCTCGCTATACACACACCTAATGACTGAACCTAAGATCACTGCATGAAAGTTCATGGCAATGCACAAGATCATACACACACACACATTATATATATATATATCAGATATGCATATATAGATATGCACTCACAAAAAACAACAACACACCTCCAGTCTCACCTTGCTCCCAGCTGTAGTGCGCCTGGACTGATGGACTGCTTTTTACATAAAGCTAAGATGCTTTCCTCATGGGTAGCTGTGGACACAGGCTTTGAGGGGGTCTTTGAATTAGCTAACTGAATTAATTAAGCAAATCAATGAAGAACAGAATAGAATAGAATACGATAGAATCCTTCACTCCCACTTTAATTTGTTTTTCTCCTATACTGTAGAATATTAATTTCAGTCAGCTGCCAGATCTTTATGAATAAATAAAATCCCTTTATTCTCCTATCAACTTGCTGCCAGAATTTCTCCATTCTTTCTTCAAGAATCCAATAGCAGCTAGCTATACGTTGAGGAACGACTGCACTTCCTGACGCATCAGGCACTCACTCACCTTGACGTTAAAGGGGGAGCTTAGCTTAGCTTTCTCCTGTAGGAGAAAGAGCAGGCCAGAGGGCTGCCTGATGGGACACGGTATTGATTGCCCTGAGATGGAGGGATTTTAAAAGGCTGGCGGAAAAAGAGGAGAAATAAGCTAGGCGCTCGCAGCAGCGTTTGCATGCCTCCCCCCCCTGCAGATATCAGCACGCTCAGCATTATTGTGCTGGGGCTGTGCAGGAAAATGGGAATTTCACATACAGACAGCTGAGTGCTGGGTAATTTAATTCAGGGCCCTGCTTCTCTGCCAGCAGCGTAAAGTGAGCCACGTTACCTTCAAACACACTCGACTTTTCATCCTCACCCCTAAGGACGATGGATAAATGCAATGGAGAAAATCAACAAGATTTACAACGAGAAAATAATGCATGATATTGCATGAATGCAATCAGTAAATAAGTGCAGACATTCACTAAAGATTGCTTTTAGAAACCAAGCGGCTACAATCCAAAAATTAAAACAGAAGTATTACATCATACATCAATGGGCTGATAAAAATAAGTTAGATATGAATGCTAATTTTTTAATCTATACACCAAACAGATAATCATACCACTCTAAATAATACACAATTATTTGGTATTTTTGAATCAAATGGCATATTCGATTCCATGTTATTAACTATATGCTTAAATAAGTATCCCCATCAATATTAATTCACTTCCATCCTATTCTTAAGGCTCATTCAGCCTGTATGTGCGTTACTAAACACAAGGAGGCAGTAAAGTCCTTTCCCTACAGCTTCTCCATCCTTCTCCAAGCGCCTAAAACTGCACATAATTTAAACCACCAATCTTGTGGCTTATTGTAGTTCCAATTTTGTGAACAAAGCACAATAAAATGAATCAGCAAATGACTTGCTAAAAGTCTCTGTTTATAATTAGTCGGCACCTCATTGGTATAAGCAATGGCTTGTGAACAATAACCTCTTTTTTTTATTATTAGGAAACTAGCCTATTATGCGAACACAAACTTGAAGCTAGAGCTTCTTTGGTTGTTGTGGTGAATCAGATGTATGGGAATAATATTGTAGTTAATACAAAAAGTCACTATGATAGTTTATCAGTTGAAGATTTAATACAAAAGAAAGTACAAAAGTTCTCTGTGCTGAAAAAAATGTAATTCCCACTATTGTGAAGGATTTTATATCTGAAAAAATATCTCTTAATGCGATTTACTGTCAAAGCAATATTTCCTTGACATGTACAATACACACAGAGTGTGACTAAGTAGAACAAGAGAGTGGATTAGTACAAATATTGGGGGTGGCGGTGAGATTACCTCACGTTACATTTCCTTTCGGCATGACCCAAGGTCACAACAATGACAGAATTCACACCCACATACCTCAAGCTCAACGTCTATTTCTGAAAAGAAAGAGGTGCTTGTGCTGAGATCTCTGGAGGCTCTGCTGGGGAAACAGAGAGAGAATGAGTCACCCAGAGCTAAACTGGCAGCTGCTGGAGGTCTGTATGTGTGTGGTGGCAGTGATGCGGCCAAACCACGGACAACCAAACAGAACTGCACGGAGACGGTGTGTATCCCTCTACCCGACTACCGTCCATGCGGCCAGGGTTATAAAAGTCCACTCAAGCAAAAACTTTAGTCTAGTTTTCATAGTGAATGATACTCATAGAAAAAATAGGTTAATCTAGAGCCCCTAAGGGACCGTTGATTGGTCCTCTGGGGGAACCCTTAAACGTTTTATGTAGAACCCCTCTGGGAATCCCTCTGTTAAGGGTTTAAAGTAGAACACTTTTAGGAAGCTAAGAACCATTAACTATTTCAAGAAGCCTTAAAGAAACATTTTTTTACTAAGAACGTAGGCCTAATGCTTATTAACAGTTAATGCACAATTGCACAGTGTTCTGCTTGTAATGAGAATAGAGTCTTAAGGCCCATAGATGGTCTATCCTACAGTTGAGTGCAAAAGTTTGCATCCCCCATGGATCCTGGGTGGAAAAAGAAAAGAAATTCCAGGAGGTTAAAAATTAAATGTGGGTGTATCCAGCATCAGGACAATAATCCAAAACAAGGCAAAATCAATAGAAAAATTGTTAAGAACCCAAATCAAAAAGTCAAAGTTTTGCCATGACCTTATGTTCTGATAATCTGTGATGGGTTTTTATTTTTTATTAGAACCTGACTGTTGAATCTCTCTTCCAAGCAAAACTCATCTGGTTCAAGTGCTATTCCACTTGATCCTTTCATAGATGGTTTCCTGAAATGAGCAAAGCTACTGGGATCTGGTAGTGTTGTACACCTGTGTGACATCTTTATAGGTGATAATAGGTACAACACTGTTAATGTTCCAAGGATGCAGGAGTGAGAAAACTGTCATAAATGGCCATTTGTCTATTTTGGAGTCCATAACATTCTGGTTTATGTGCCACAAAATGACCTTATGAGCCTGAAACGCCATTATTGCAAGATACAATCAAAGCAAGTGTTGCCAACAAATAAAGCACACAGAGTGAAATATGGGAATACTCCCCCTCTCAAAACTGGCCATGCTGTTGTTTTGGATGCGTCATTCCTGCCGGGAATGTTCCACGTCTGAGATGTGCACGGCCAGTCTGAACACAAGGGGACAGTAAAGGCTTTTTAACACTGCACAGCGCCCCATAATCTCAACACCGTTCAGCATTACAGCAGGAAGCTACTGCTTGGCCTCTTCACTGCTCAGGCCTCCTCACCAAAGCGCATTCATCTAATGCCTCAGACTGACTAAATTATGTTCTGGCAAAAGAAACGTCTCTTTTTTTTTTCTTCTTCCAGAAAATGAGACAGTTGCAAACAACAGGCTTCAGCCAGGAAGGTGTGGCTGCGTTGTGAAAGGTTTGAGGATGAGTTCAGCGGGCCTCCAGATGGTTTAGGCTGTCGTAATGAGCCTGGCTGCCTGTTGAATCATTATAGAAAGCAGCCACTCGGTCTGCGTGCAGGGAAATACAGTGAGTCAACACACAAGGGGTGGCTTGCAAACTGGTGGGCAGGAGCAGTAAAGAAGTCATCACGAACACATCCCGACACATCACATGTGTCGGGATTACACCTGTAGCACAATAGCATGCAGTCCTATCGTTTGCTTCAAGTAAACAAATGGGGCTGGCAAACATTAAGCCCAGTTCATGTTCAACATCAAACACACTCTCCGGAAAAAAAAAAGGGATTGAAGTGTAAATTCTAGGGTATAAGCCGTATACAAAACCCGGGCCCAGGACAAAACCTACATTTTTGACCAAAATATTTTGATCAAATAGGCCCAGATCCCCTTGGGCCCCAACCTGGTCGGGGTTCACAGTGGGGCTTTTGTATTTTGAGTTACCTGGGAGGTGAATAGTGTACCTTTAAATAGCTTTTTATTGACATAATTTGACCTTTAGAATCACTGATGTCCCTTTGAGGCTACACTCTTTCTATCTTTTTCTATCTTTTTCTATCGAACACACGTGCACCTGTACAGTACTTACCTTTATCTGACAGTGTAACCCACATCAAAGTTTCGTGTATATGCAAAATGATATTCTGATGTTTGTTCTGGCCACGACCAGGTCAGAAGGAAGCCTTTCTAACGCACTGGTCATTACCTGATCTATGGGCTGATGGCTTTAGAGAAACACATTCATCAAGTTCTACGTCTAAACTCCCAAACTGCTTGCATTCATGCAATATCATGCAAATATTCCGTTGAAACAGTACGAGGCCTATTGCACACACGGCATTCTATGGTGGCATACCCTTTCTAGACAGTGTTACGCATACTGTTCTGCACCACTTGACGCACTATTTCGTCCAGTAGTGCGCGTCTCCTGGAGTACTATTTAGTGCGGCAGCATGCGATTTGGGACGCAGCCGTGGATTTAACGCAGCTGGGTGGGCGGGTCTTAGCAGCTGGGCGCTATTTGACCACGTGACCTGAGGGCTGGTTCTCTCGTTGTAGCAGCCATCATATCACCCCAATGCAAGTCCGACCTAAAAAAAAAAACAACCAAAAAACCCAAGCACACAGCGGAGAATCAGAGCAGCTGAGGAACAGGGCGGACGGCCATGGATTTGCACGGAAATACCGTTTGAAAGCAGCCTCCATACACGCTGTGTTCAGCTGCAGGTAAGGCTGATCGGGCTCGGCGGCGTGTACCCGTTTTGCGAGGCTTTTGTCGGATCGGGATTTGTTCGTGTAGCTTAACGTTACATGGGCTAGAACAGGCAAGCAAGCGCGCGCGTGTGTGTGTGTGTAGAACACACTCGGAACCGTGGAACCGTGGAACCATGTCAATCATCCGGTTGAACATCGACGCAATAACGCGATACTTTGTTGCGAATTTGGTCGCAAACGTAAACACCGAATTCGAGAGCGCGCGCGCGCCGATCACTTCCTGTGAACGAGCTGAATGATTGCGCTGGTGAATTGTGTTCTGGTGACAGCTGCGACATTAGCAAAAACCATATTAGTCTCGGTGCCTGGGATTGCGCTCGAGTTCGAAACGAATAGAAAACGGGTAAAGGACGGGTAAACAACTCGTGCCCAAACTCGCGCTGGTGTTGAACAAACCTGCGAGGAGTTAAAGGAGTTTAACGTGAACGTGCACGTGCACGTT
>JAOUQW010000016.1:6953601-6969280 GCA_028565825.1 Olivaichthys viedmensis
GGATTTTCTATCTTATGGGTGGTCGTGTTTTTTTTTATAAGTGGGGTGGGTGGGTGTGGGGGGGGGGGGGGGGGGGGGGTTATATCTTGGTTAGGACCGAATGTCCTCACAAGGATAGGAACATCTTACTTTTTTTGCTCTGGTGAGGACATTCGGCTGGTCCTCATTAGAAAAAAAAACTGCAGCTCTCATTTAAAAAACAAAACAAAGAGCCAAAAGATTTGCTTTTTTACTGAGGTTAAGGTTAGGCTTAGGTGTAGGCATAGCATTAACTACCTACAGTTATCATTGTCAATGGAAGTCCTCACAAGTATAGTAGTATAAGCGTGTGTGTGAGAGCATTGGTTAGGAGCCGTTTTATAATGTTGGCTTTTGTTTACTGTGAGGTTTTGGTTTCTGATGTCAGCATTTTCAGGCCTGTATTTGGCCTTGCTTGCCGAGTTGTGTAACTGGATTAAATTGGTGAAAACTCATTAGGTTAACAAGATTTTGGGGTTCAGTATTCAGCACTGACTGAAGCCTATTGAGTGTTGATCTTCCACTAAGCTGATTTGAGCTCAAGTGTAGTCACATGTGCCTGTAGCCCCAACTGATCGACTGTGTTTGGTGGAAGCATGCGCATTTATAAGGTAAGCAGCCATTTCTCTCCACTGTTTGGCCTGTGTTTTAATGAGTGTTGATCCTCTGAGAGTCTAATACACTGGAATTGCGATGTGGTTTGTGAAGTCTGCAATGAGAAAGTAAGTTGGTACCACAGGCTTTGCTGGAACGTGAACAGGACCATTTGAGGACAGAAGTAATTGTCTGACACACCTTTTGTTGTATTCAAAATAAGACAAAGGTAGCAGAGACATTTCCTCTGTCTGCTTTTAATTCATTTTCACTGAAGCTTCGATCACTAAGCAAGAAGTTGAATAAAACCCTTTTCTGCTAGACACCTGCATTAGATTTTAAAGCAGCATGTAGGAAGCACCTTTTATTACTTTGAATGTGAACTCATGGTAAGCTGAATAACTGAGTACAACAATACTATCGATACTACCAGGGTTGCCAGGTCTGAGTGACAATTCAATCTGACCCCACAAACCCTGTATTAAACTCCAAAATTATGGCTATCCCTGCCAGTTAATATTATAATATTTACAAAGTAACATCAGGATTTTTTTAAAATTAATTAATTAATTTATTTATTTACAAATAAAGCGGTATTAAAACCATGCATTTTTCCTAAACCGTTCTTTCATCAAGGTCCTTAAAGAGAGAATTTAGACCAGTTCACTACATTTTAATCATAACCACAGTCCACATACATGCGTAATCGACAATGCATTTCCTGTTTGCATTAAAACAAACTTCAGCTTGCCTATTTGGCATTTCAAAACAATTAATCTAATGTATGCAAAATGTCTAACCCCCAGCCCATGGACAAAAAGCAACCCACGGCAGCAAGTCAAATGTAGCCCAATTCCGCTGGATCTGGAAACCCTGTACACTACCTTCAAGTTATAATGTTGTGATTTTTAAAAATCACATTTTCCTTTTCTTCCCAGTGAAAGCCCCACAACAGACACCTGCGATTTCTGACTTGGTGATTTCACCAAGTCAGATCATATCGGCTACCCCTGCAAAATTTAAATCTATTTTGGAGGCAGTAATTATACCAGCTGCATCACAATCGAGCAATTCTACTTGCTCATCAAATGAAGATGCTCTGCCTCTGTCTCTGCCTTTCCCATTGAACATTACTGTATTTGAGCAAATCTGAGCTTTTCACAGGATATGCTATAGGCCTTAACTATTGAGACATAGATATATTTATATAATTACCCATAATTCTGAATTCACAGTTCTTTTCACTGTAAATAACAAATCAATCAGCACAATTTGTTAAATAGTTAAATAATTATTCCACCGTATTAGTAAATAGTTGTTCGATATTTGGCAAATTTGAATGATTAGTGCTGATTAGTTAATGATTAGTCTGTAAGGTGAACATGCCAATAAATGTCATTTCAGTCTTTCACACTGTTGCAAAAATCACATTACGCATTTTTCTGTGAGAATTCTGTGTTTTTGCTCGTGTGCAATTCTGAAGGCTTCTTGAGCGTGTGCCGAATCTTGCTGCTTTTCGTGGCATTTGATCAAGTTAAATTCAGGCTTTACCGCTCTTTCTCAGCACTTAATTGCATATCATTTGCAGGAATTATTCATGCTCATCTTCAAGAGCTCTCGTGTGTATGTTGATTTTAATAAAACAGAGGGCGGGCTTGAGAAGAAGGACTGTTGCCTACATTCGGTGACATGTTGTGAGGGATTTCATGCAGGGATTGTTTTTGTAACCGTATCTCTGCATAGAAGAAAAAAGAAAAAAATGAGCTGTTTGTTTGTGTCCGAAACAGTGGCGGGTCGGATTTGGATGGCTCCTTTGTGAATCTGCTGATTTGCCTTCACTGAGACGGCACGTCTGAAGTTCTAGACGCACCACTATCCCTCATTGTTCCCAAATTTGAGCAAAGAAGGGGGTGAGAAAGACGTTGTGTGGATTTGATAGCCTTAATCCCTAGGCTATTAGGTAGCCTACACACTGTAGAGTGACTACACATGTGGCTGATTAAAGTAATGCAAATGACCAGCAACAAAGAAATGACAGAAAATATGGAGACCTAGCTCTTTAATTATGATAATGCATTTAATTGATCATGTTTTTGAATAACTCTGATGCTTACAATGAGTAAAGAAATGTACAACTGGTGCAAAAATATACAGTGGGCCTTTGCAGTTTGCGGCGAGGTTGAGGCTATAGTAGGGTACGTTGTAAGGTTGGTGAAAACACTGATTTGAGACGTTTTAAAATTGGGAAATGTGAGATTGTATAACTACTGTAGGGTGTTAAAGATTAGGTGCTGTTCTGTTTCTCCAAATGTAAACCATTCAACTGTGCATGTACATAAGATCACGCTGAGCACTGTGTTTATTACACTAGGTTACGTAGTGTTGTTGACTTCATGGAGTTTTCCATTCTAAAATGGTGTCACTATCATAAATGTAACACACATAAATGGTGATGCTAATGGTGCGTTGTGACTTTCAGCAAGGCCGATTAACGTTCCCAGCTTTTGACTGCAGCTGACATTCACACACAACTCCATCCTTGTCAATTGCCTTAACGTTAACACGTAAAAGTGTGTGTGAGTGTTTTATGCGAAGCGTTGCCAGGAATTGTACTAGTGTGCTGATTTTTATTAGAGGCCACTGGGCCTGTTTTATGGCACCTGCCAGTCTGTTCATGAGCTACTGTGACCTTTCACTGAGTGATATGATCTACAATAGGCCAAACCACTATTAAAGAACTGCAAGTTTTGGTAAAGATTTAGACACATTGTAGAGAGAATACAAACAACCAGTTGGCTTCAATAAGAAGTGATCTCTTATGTTGGCCAATAAACGAACTTCATGTGACCTCCCAAATATTGCAATCGATGGTTTAATATGTTAACAGATTGTGACCATGATCAATATGATCCATTTTATAGCTTTGGGGTATAGTTTTTCGATATCATTTTGCATTTTTGACACATTCATCACCTTTAAGTTTGTATTTATTTATTTATTTATTTATGGCATTAGCCATTTTCCTGACATAGCTGCAAATTTTGTTTTGTGTGAATTTTTTGTTTTGTGTATAGCAACAATTACTGCGGAACTTCAACACAATGTAGGTTTTAGTCATTATTCCTCATAAGCTTGTGTACCAAATGTGCTTGATTTTTTTTTTTTTTTTTTTTTTTTTAAGTCATTTTCTCTATAGTGTCTTGATTTTTGTCTCAACCTCTTATGATGGTGTATGGTGCGTTCACTGCCTGCGAGTCTAAGGCTATGGGTTTGGACTTGCTTTTTTGTGTTGTTTTTTCCATTGAAACTAAATGACTCAATGCCAGTGACTCAGTGGTTTTGCAGCTGGGGTTGCTGTTTTGCATGTTCTCTGCGGCTGTGAGAAAGTTGGCTGCTGAGCATCAGAAGAGAGGAGATTTTTGTGTGGTGAAAGTGCATCCATGGTCCATTTAATTTTGTGGAACATAACCTTTCAGAATAATTAGGGGTATATATGTAATTTGGTGTAATATAAAATAATTGGCGGTGTAATGTACACCCCCAATTATTTCATGTACACCCCCAATTAGGGGTGGGCAATGTGGCAAAAATATTATTTTAAGACACTTTCATGATGCATGTACATCACTATATTTTAGGTTTGCAAATGGAGTTGCAGCAAATCAATTTTTTATTTTATAAAATTTTATTTAACATCTACACAAATTAATTATTTAATGTGATTTAATTAAATTGTATTGCCCACCCTCCAATGATTTTTATATACACCCTGTTGTAAAATTTTCATTTTCAGGTGTGTGAATTTTTAAAAGATATTAATTTAACTCGGACATGCTTCTTACTGGGGGCTGCATGATGGGCAGTTAATGTTGATTATTTCTGCAGTTATAAATGCTTTTGCAGATTTGTCAAAAGTAAAACATTCCTCTGTTAATGGACTCTATTTTTAACAACTGGTAAAAAATAATGTATTGCCGCACTAATATCAATCCTGTACTAACATGGAGTAGTCGTCAGCAGATGTGGATTTGGTGCTGATATTATTGTGTCCATAGGTCTTGTAAGAGTAATTATTGCTATATCAATCACATTTTTTTTAATTCTTTGCCAGCCTAAGGTTAGACGGGTTTTTCATAGATATGTGATGGGCAGTAAAACCGTAGTCTAATTGTTGTTGTTGCTTAGACACTCTGTAGCTATTACTTGCATTTTAAATGGGGTATTTTAGTAAATATCTGTACCAACTACATGAATCTTTGCTTTGAAGATTGGATTACAGGTTGTAGCAACATAACTGCTTGTGAGTCAGTCAATCGGTCAGTTAGTCAGTTAATGTATGAAGACACTGAAGAGCTCTGTGTGGTGATTTTCAGCAGTTGTGGGCTCAGTGTCTGTCTTGTCAGGATGGGAGTCTTGCCACTGTTACGCCTGGGCCCATTCTTATTATGCTGGGTGAAGCTGCTTGATCACTTTGAAAAGAGGTGTTCACTTTTTATGCTCTCGCACAGAGATCTGAGGTCACTGTTGGCCTCAAGTTATGAAGTTTTGATTTGACAGTTCTGCATGTATGAGCGTTACCTCGGTGTGATGGCATCGGTTAATTATGACTGCATCGGGAGTTATTGGCCTTCGAGAGCTGTTGGACTCGTCTACTGAGGGAGTGAACAGTATTTTTTCTCACGGCTGCTGTGTAGGCAGCTGTGCGCACCATCGAGTGTGCTGCCATGTGACTGAATTGCGTTATTGCTTTAATCCAGGGTGAGCCCAAGTTCATTTCAAGTTCAGTTAAAGGACTCCGCTTCTTCAAAAGGCCCTCTTATTTCAACTTTTCTCTTTTTTCTTCTTCTATTTAATAAACACCCTTTTTTTTTTCTTTTTTTTTTTCTTGCCACTGTTCAGGCATGCTTAGGCTTAGAAGGCTGGTCTTTTTAAAATGGGAACCTGTTTTTCAAAGGCGGCGCTTTATTCAAACTGCGTTAAAGGTTGACCATTGTTCAATTAATCACAAGGCTGATTTATAACCAATTTAACTGAGGAGCAAAGCGGGTATGCTTTATTACATTATTATTTTTTTTTTTAAAGACTATTGTGAAATTGGACAGTTGTGCCAAAGATTATTGTAGGATTTACCAGGAGAAAATGTATTCAACGTATTGAATTTGGCATAAGGAATCCAGCCTCCGTTTCAGTCGTCATCATAAATAAATTCTGCAGGGATGCCTAAAACTGATGTACTTTCACTGTGAAATTGAATAAAACTAGTTTGACTGGTCTGGTGCCCCACCTATGACGAAAGGGCTCACGTGTAGCAGTTAATCCCACGTCATCACAGCTATGTGGTAATCTGTGTTGCTAGAAGGCAATTGGGTGTTGCAGCACGTTCACAGAATGCTGCTTACATGGAGACTGTGGTTGGACTTGTAGACTGTACAGGTAAATGCGAGTCCCCCTGAAAAGTAGTAAACTGCAAAGTGGTTTGGGTGAGTTAGTAACTTGTACCAGACTCAAATTGTGTATTTATTGAAAATGGCAAAGATCCCGCTGGTACTAATTTATTTGCACTTTTGACAGTGCTAGTTTTGGTATATTGGGTGCTGGTTATTATCTTGTTGATTTGGTTAGCAAATGGTTAAAGCATTAAGACTGAAAGCAAGCGCTTGAGCACTTGCTAATACCAACAACACCCCCTCCCTTCCCAGCCGTGTGACTCGTTCTGGCCATTAAGTAAAGGAAGGAAAACGGGTTCTTTTACTAAAGGAAAAGTGCTGTTTGCCTGCCACTTCACCATGTCTGTCCAGGTGGTGTGTGACATTTCTGTTTACATCTACCTTCCCAGTCCTGCACTCGCAGTTACCTGCAAGATGCCTCAAGCGCATGACCACAACCTGTCCATGGTGTAAAGTCTCCATTTCAGCCTGGTGGCGGACTGTTGGAAAACTGTTATAAATAACGGTAGCAATGCACTGCATTCAAAAAAGAAAGAAATGGATAAAATAAAACACAATTAGGGCTGACTAGCTTTCCACTCTTCCTCCATTCCCTTTCGTGGCTAATCTCAACAGAGCAGTCTATTGGATATTCTTTCTATACAGTAATGGAAGTAAAAAGAAAGGACTTTGTGTTCAAGTGAGCAAAGTGGCAACAAGTTAATGGGATCCAGGGAAGCCCCCACTAGCATCAGTATTAAAAGGTGGTCTTGATGATTAAAACAAAAGCTACCAGTGTTCCCCAGGCCCTGCAAATCCACATGGCATCCTTCGCATTTCAATCAGTTCCCCACATACGGGGCTAGACGCTGTGACCAGCAGCCGGAGCTGCAGCGCCCAGGTACCAAAATAAACCTGCAGAAGCAACACAACCACACGGTGTCAGTTCCATGGGACATGCTCTCCCACTTAGACATGCTCCTTGGCCACAGCACTTTTGGCAGGTGAGCCTATTGGCGTGTGTTATTGCTTTGGAATCTTGTTTCTGTCTTAGAACTGGTTTATAGTTCACATACTTCTGCTAAGGGGCTTTTTTTGGTTGTGCATTGCCGTTTAGCTATAGTGGAAGGGAATGCTTAAACCCCTGCACAAAAAAAGTTGCAAATTAACATGTTTCTTACTTTTTAAAGGTTGGACAGCCATTGAAAACGCTATTGTGTGTATTCGCAAATTCGCCACCCACTCCCATGTTGTTGTTGTGGTTTTTTTGTTTGTTTGTTTTTTTTTCTTTCCCCCCTCTCCCTTGGTTAGGCCATCACTGGAGAGCCATGACCCATTTAAATGGTTGTTTACTTGTATCAGAACAAGGACCAAGACGCTCCTCAATGAACTCTTGTCTACAATTCAATTAGGACTTGGCCCCTCGAGCGGGCCAGTATTTTTTAACACCGAGACTTGGTCCTCTTGATGTCTCTGCTTTTACATAGAACTGTGATGCACTGTTTCATTGCTGTGTAATATATAGAGCAGGACAGTGGATAAAGATATCGCAGCCTGCACTGGTAAATGTAGACTCTCTCTATATAATGAGGTTTTGTCATCTTTTTCTGCCACTGCCTGTCTGGGAGCCAGACAGACTATTGCTGCTTGCGGCTTTCCCTGAAAACAACACAGCTGCATATTATATATTTTTAAAGCCAGACATGTTATTGCTTTTCCCGTTATCTTCTGCCTAGACAAGTTTGAAAGAGGAAATGGCTTGCCTTCTCTCTCCCCCTTATTTCCTATTAAAGGATTTGTGGGGACTGTGCTGAATGTGGTAAGCAGTAGTGATTTGTGTGTGCTGCCTCATCATATGATGTAATGTTACAGTCAGAAATCCCCCCAGACACATTAACTGTAGTGTAATATTCACAAGGAAGACATGTAAATAGCAAGAGATTCTCTGAGACTACAGTTACACTGCAATTTGTTCTGTATACAAAGTCTCAAAGGAATGTGCGAATGTTATTTGTTCCACATAATGTATGCAAGTCCAAAAGCATTGTATGTCTTAGTAATTTGTTAGTAGCCAGCTGTAGAATCCACCTCCATCAAACACCTCTGCAAAATCTCAATTACTTGAGACCGACATGCATGAACCTTTTTTGAAGACGTTGCATTGAGAATTGCAGAATGCCACTGACACAATTATGAAGCCACACTGGTTATGTTAGTCTTAACACATTTGCACATATGGGGATCACAGTGGAACAGACAATTTGCGTCCATGTTTTGGCTTTTCAGCTTCTGGTGCCTGTTATTACTAATATTTGTCTTATTCTGTCTAGTCTTCTCAGGTGGGTTTTCGTGGCACCTTCTGATCCAGAATCACGCAGAGTTTCTAGGTCCGGTGGCTGGAGCGAAACCCCGGCCATCCTTGCTGTTGGCCGTTGCTTGCTGGGTTTCGAGGCGGGAGGGAGACACAAGGCACCGTCTGAACCACCCGGAGGATGGGGCAGAAGGTTCCAGGGGGCATAAAGACCGTGGACATGCGGGATCCCGCGAGCCGGCCACTCAAGCTGCAGCTGCAGGCCCTGGACTATAGCAAGCCACCACGGCTGGACATGCTACTGGACATGCCGCCTTCCTCGACCGCGGTGCAGGTGCAACACTCCTGGAATAACGACGACCGTTCGCTCAACATCTTTGTAAAGGAGGACAACAAGCTCATCTTCCACCGGCACCCAGTGGCGCAGAGCACAGACGCCATCCGCGGCTGCGTCGGCTACACACGTGGCCTGCATGTCTGGGAGATCTGCTGGGCCCTGCGCCAGCGCGGCACGCACGCCGTAGTGGGCGTGGCCAGCGGAGAGGCGCCTCTGCACTCTGTAGGTTACACCGCGCTGGTCGGAAACAACAGCGAGTCCTGGGGCTGGGACCTGGGCCGAAACAAACTCTACCATGACGGCAAGAACCAGCCCAGCAAGACATACCCGGCCTTCCTGGAGCCAGATGAGACATTTGTTGTCCCCGATTCGTTCCTGGTGGTGCTGGACATGGATGAGGGCACGTTAAGTTTCATCGTGGATGGACAGTATTTGGGAGTGGCTTTCCGAGGACTCAAAGGCAGGAAGCTGTACCCTGTAGTAAGTGCAGTTTGGGGACACTGTGAAATCCGAATCCGGTACATCAATGGACTTGATCGTAAGTACTAAACAGTTTATTTTGCTGGAAATTTGTGTGATTGCTCTGTAGAAGTAGCACGATAGAACAACACATTTCAGGCAAAGCTCTAATTCAAAGTCTGCTATGTGGTTTTTAAACATTGAAATAGTTTTCATAGAAGCCTCTTTAATTATAAAAAGGCAGCTGCGTTTGTCACTGTTTATATATTTAGCAAATGTCTAAGGAAGCTAATTTTTAGTCTAGCCGCTGTCTGTTTTTCACTGCACTTCACAATTCCACTGTTGATCTGGATCTGCTCCATAAATATGCGCACTCACCCATGGATTCTTTATCCTCCCAAGTCTGAAATGACATATTTTTCCACCTACTGAAACAGTTTGCTGAAGCAGACAAGCTTCAGTTCTCTGACTTGGTAGCCTGTCTTGTCTTGTATTTTAAGACTCATTCTGTCGTTGGTTGGTTTAGCACTGAACTGTAATCCAATATTTTACATCAGTGTTTAAAATTAAACTGAAGCCTTATTTGACATCGTTAGCAAACCCACCACATACTAAGCCTGATTATACAAATGATCTAATGAGTCTCATACCCCTACAACACATTTACTGCTCCAGGAGGCCTCTGTAACATTAATTTACCCAAGTGACACAAGTATAGTTTTGTAAAACCTTTGAAAATTATTCCACACCCAAGTTATGTATAAAAATAAATAAATAAAAGGATTTATAGCTCAACTCTGAGATGGCAAGCGGAGTTAACAGATTGAAAACGTTTTGAGTGGGTGGTGTGATGACATGTTTCTAATTTACAAGGGCATTAATATAAAATGGCAATTTCTTTAATGAGGCCCTGTAAACGTACAGTGTTGCTGCTTTGGCTTCATCAGAGTGCAGGCCTACCCTCAAGTAGAAGCTGTGATGTGTATGGGAATCACATTACGGTAATAAAGGAGCATGCACACATGCAGTTTGTGTCGTCTTAAGTGCCTTCGCAATAGCCTAACCTTAAGGGCTGGTGAAGTTAACGAAACATGCAGTTTACCCAAAAACACTTTCAATCAGTATGAAATTTGAAATTTAAGTGCATTTTAAACTGGGTTAAAAATACACAATCAGTAATTTATCTAATGCAGAGTGGTCTGTAGAGTCCCACAGACTGAGTTTAGCTAGAACTTGTTAGTATGTATATTCTGTGGTTTGTTGTCTTTAATGTAATAACAAATTTAATGTTAAGTTTGAGTTCTGATTGCATTAGAATTTTCTTCATCCTGGATTACTGGATTTGCTTTTGCTGAATATTTTTGCTTTTGCTGAATATTTTAATTACTAATAATTTTTTGTTTGTTTTTGTTTTAGTAATTGTATATAATGAAGTACGAAAGAAGCTCATGCTGTGTCAAGCACTGCTATATGTTTGAATGAGGTCATCGGAATGTGGTCCAATATTGTGCGTGACGCAGTGGAGTATGAGCAGTCTAGCCAGTGCACAGCGCTTTCCCATAAACACTCTGTTTTTCAAAGGAAACCGTCTCCTGACCACCAGTTGCGTCCTGTCTAATCAAACCCATGTCAGTCATCCCACTGGTGCTTTATGTGCCCTCAGACGGTGGAAAGGCTCTTAAAGGGCCTCCCCTCAGGCAAGCGAGTGAGTCGACATGGTGTAGGAACGGTTAATGATGGTTTGACTTCTTTAGGAAGATGGTTGTAATGCAGCTTGAATGTGCCACATCAGCTCAGGATGCAGGTGTTTGTGTGTTTTTTGTCCTCTCCCATGAGATTAGCAGGCTGAGAAAGCGCAGCCAGCGCATTACTCAGTCTCTGGAGTCACCGGCCTTGGCTTGTAGCGGATCCGGGCCTTGTGTCATTGCATTTGTAATGCGTTTCTTTCAGCGCAGAATGAATTGGACGAAAACCTAAACATGCTGCTGCTTATATTATAATGTTTTCCTCTCTAGAGTCAGGTTTTTGAGGTTATGAAGTAAGCACCATGTAGCAGGTGGTAGTTGGTGAGAACCAAGATGAAATACAGATCATGTTGGGATGTATCAGAACCAGACTAAAAGCCTTGTTTGGGGGGAATTTGTTCTTGTGAATATGCTCTCATTGTGTGTGGCTTGTAATGTTGTTTTTCTCTGTCCCTGCAGCTGAGCCCCTGCCCCTGATGGACCTGTGCAGACGTTCAGTGAGATTAGCATTGGGTCGGGAGCGACTGAGTGAAATTCATGGACTTCCTTTACCCGCCTCCCTCAAGAACTACCTGCTTTATCAATGATAGGAGTGCCTTTACATATTGCAAGGCAAAGTGGTTATTCTCTCTGGGATTTTTTTTTTCCTTTTCTTTTTTTTTTTCCCCTCCCCCTTCCCTTCCCCCTTGTTTTCTTAACTGCTTTTCTCCTTTTCTCATTTTGGTACAAGCCTCTTGTTGTTTTTACAAGTCACACCAAGGACGCCTCAGCCTCACATTTGAAGTGTTTACGGTCATGTTTTGCGTCCCACTTTTTAAACCCTGTTCTTGTGGCTTGCTTCGGTCATGTCATATACTGGAAACACAATGTGAGACGCACAGAACCCCGTGGCATGAGCTGTCCCAGAAAAGAACGTGTCTGCATGGCTGGGTGGAAAAGTGCAACAAGTTTAAAACCTCAGCTGTTTGCCTTGATGGCTGCCTCATTTTGTAGTTTCCCTTTCCGCCATTCCTCAGACTTCTTAATTAGAACTACATGGTGGCGTGTTTGACTGGTTTTGGCTTTTGAATGCTGGATGTGGAATCGGATCATCACAGTTTGTAATTTGTTTACATGGGCATCAATTAATTTTGTCACATTCACTAATGTACCTGGTAAAAAGATGAACCTGGTTGAGCAAAGGCCTCGAGCATGAATTTATAGCGCCCTTTTTAAAAGTTTTTAATTTTCTATTCATTTCTTTCCCTCTCAGAATTGGGAGGGTAGATGCAACTAAATGCGAGGTTCAGGACAGAGGGCTCTTTTTAGCAGTATGCAAATATAAGTTGACTCATTGCAGCAGACTGAGTGCGTGGCAATGGCTTTCCCCCTTTCCTCTTGGCAGGTTAAATATAGCTTGGTGTTCGCTCACTGCAGCCCTGGCTGTCTGGCCTGGGGAAACGGTATTTGACCTCTGTCTATAATGGGGGTTGAAAAGCTAGCACATGCACAGCATTACAAACCACAGCTAGTGTGTTCTAATAGCATGCCTTGTCACTCCTAAAGCCAACATGCCCTTTCCTCAGTTAACACTGTAAGTGCCTGCTCATGGGTGTATTTTGTATTGTTTAAAACAAGAGCCATGATTTTATATGAATAGAAGGATGGCATCACTGTGAAACTCTGCAGCATTCATGAACAATACTAAATGCAGCAGACTGTTTGGCTGTTGGTCTTTTTTTTTTTAATTATTAGTTTCCAATCAAATTTCTATGTAATTGCATTCAACTTGTAATTTTGGCTTGGTTTTGAAAAATGCTGTTTTAATCTAAGTCAAGGCAGTGCTGAGAAGGAGGGATAATGGCCTGGAAGTGTGAATTGAAGTGCATATGTGGTGACACTACTGTACCGTGCCTTGCCTATGAGCTAACCATCGACTCCCCTGGTGTCGATGGGGGGGAAAAGTGACATACTGATGAGGAAACGTTCAAGTTTCTTTGCACAGCCCATTCTCGGCTTGCTGCGTAATCTTGTTTTTAGATGTGCAAAATGTAGTTCCTGTCTGGCATCCAGCTTCCTGGGTGATGTTCATGTGTCCTTCCTGCCTGCAGACCACCATCCTCTTTGTATTAAGTGATGTAGATAATGTTGATAACTATCTAATAAAGTTTATTATAAATGAGTCTTACTCTTTGAGTTTTGTGCTTTGCATTTGACTTGGGTGGGGTTTGGGTTTAGTCATGTCAGAAAACTTCAGTTGTTTTTAATCTAAGTCTCAAGAAGTGTGGTTGTAGAAGTAATTGGTTCAAAGTTTAATTAGCCTAAATATATTCTAATTATTCAGCATGGACTCTATTTGGAACAGCTCGTTGCATTAGTACTGCTGGAAAGTCCAAAATGTATTATTATTTATTTTATTTTATAAGTGTGTTAACCATATTTGTTTAAATGAGTAGCAGTTTAACAGCCAGTGCTTGTTTTCTCTCCTGAGGCCTTGTTCCTCTGCTAAAAAGCCTCTGTCTTGACGCTCTACTTTGAGAAGTGGACGACATGTTTAGTGACCAGCTCAAATACAAACGCACGGAGCGGAAACTTTGTCTAGACATAACATTTCAGAAGCCTTGTAAGGGGAACAGGACAGCGCCGCTCTACCCGGTCACCCCGTGATATTTGATTGGCTCTCGCTTGCTCTGCGACTGCTCTGATGTAATGGAGCGCTTACAGTGAGCTCATTCCTGACTCTTAAGGCAAATGAAATGCCGCGGGTCATGGAGAGGAGTTTTCATATCATGTTCCTGACGTCACTCCGGTTGCCATGGCGGTGTGTTTACCTACACAGAGCGTGCTGCTGCCTCGGTATGAAGTCACTCAACTCAAGTATGCAGCTTGGCGGGAACGCTGCACTGTTTGGGTGTCTGGAACAGTACATTCCTGCCTGTGCTATTCTCCCAGAATTTTGAAGGCCAGGAGCTTTTGCACACACTTTGAAGAGAAAGTACTTCTTTGATTTTTGAATATTGTGTATCAGTGAAGAGGTGAAGCACTTATTTTGGTGGAAAAATTGTATTATGTGTCTCGTGTATATAAAAATTTACACCAGCTTTGACTTTGTGTAGCCGGTATGCCACATGTTTAAACATGTGGCATGTGTTCTCCGATGCAGTTCATCAGAATTAAATGAACAGCTGGCATCCTAAAACCAAGCTTCCCGCCAGAGCCTCCAGTTGTGCTCTTCTGTAACAATAAAGGATTTTATGAAGTGCCCTGTGTCTCACTGTGTACTATGATGTGGGTCAAGACAAACGCAGCGAAGCAGAGATTTTGCTTTTGCAGCTGGCCTGCAGTCTGTATTTGGTTTCTCAAATCGAAGGCTTACATCTCCCCCAGTTTTTCACCCAAAGGTCCCAAAAGTATCATTCCCAGAGTTTGTGTGGGTAAGCAATGTGAGATTTTAAATGCTCCTTATGAAAAATGTAATTGATGGCCACAAATATAGCCTTTTGTAACCTGGCACAGGCTTGATGTGAATTTCTTTGTGCTGTCTCAACTATTTGTACAACCAGCTCTTTTATATAGATACAGATAGCAGGCAGTGTCCATACATGCTTTCACATTTTACCGTGAGAAGCCATTGCATTTTGTCCATGGTATGAAAACGCACATTGTGTACTTTCTCCATTAGCAAAAGTTTAAGTACCAGTGACCGCTTCAACATAATGGATCCATCTATGAAGTAAACTGTCGCTGCAAAATCATACTCAAATTTGAATACACACCTGGCTCTTCAGTGGACTCTTGTTCACACTGACCCATAATTCAGCTCCATGTAGATGTGTTTTAGTTTCTATAGCACCTCTAAACACCGACAAACACCAAAGAATGTTATGTAGAAAGCTGGAGAGAGATGCTAACACTGTAACTGTCTCCTGTTTAGTCTGCCGAGAAGAAATGAAATCTCGTTTAAATACGAAAATGTCTGAGTCATAAGCAGCCTCCCAAAAAGCAGTTACCAATTTGCACTGTACAACAAGCTGAATAAGCCTGTAAATGTTTGTACAAAGGCATACCATGCCGAGCCGCTTTACGTGTGGTCTTCCCCGGACCTCGCACACGTATCATGAAGTATGTATCTGCTGCAGTGCACTGTGGGCTGTTGATTTGTTTAAACACACTTCTGGTTTTCACCGTTCCATTACACATCCATAAAAAGAGTGCAAATCTAAATCCCAAAACGCAAGTATAGAGGACGTGTGCGGTTAAAAACTATTCATTTGCCAACTCTTTTAGCAGTTTATCCTTACAATGGGTAGCAAACAAAACTAAAACCAAAACTTAAGCCATAGCATGGGCTACAATGTATAATACAAGGCCACTGTTGTCTAAAGGAAGTAAAGAGAGACTCATGAGGTCACTCAGGATGCCACCTAAAGTGAGAGCACTGCAGTAAAATGCACACTGGCAGCTCAGCTAATTTAGTTCCCTTGACTTGACAAGTGGGATGGGTGTGAAATACAGCATCCTTTTTAAGGGCTTGCTTTGAGTGAACACCGGAGGTGTTATTTCAGACACTAATCTGATGTGTTCTGTGGTCGTGGGTGTAAATATATTATGTCATCTGAGCAAAAAGACCCCCAGGGGAAAATCTAAATGATGTTTTAAAGGAAGGTAAGCAAGAAATGAAGTCTAGATTCAAGTTCAAGTAGGTTTTTATTGTCATTCCTCCATATACCTCGTATCAAGTTCAAGTAGGTTTTTATTGTCATTTCTCCATATACCTCGTATACATTGAAATGAAATGTCGTTTCTACAG
>JAOUQW010000016.1:6984176-6997046 GCA_028565825.1 Olivaichthys viedmensis
ACACTTGACCTTTTTGTGGTAATAAAACAGTAAAATAATAAATTACTCTTGCCGGTCATGTATTAAATATAAACTGGTATTATTGTTATTTATTCCCTTTTCCATCAAAACCGTTTATAAGGCCATCCACGCTGTAATTTACCTTAAAATCTCAGTAGATAGTGACAGACATGACATGAAAATTGCGGGTGGGGAAGGGTTGAGACCTTTTGCCTTGACTGATTAAGCATTTACGTCAGCATACAAGTTTACTTAAGTGTTCATTTAAGAATTCTCCATATCAAATGTGAGGAAGTATTAAATAGAATGTTTTTTACATAGAGAACACAATGCCGTATTATTATATTAGATATCAAAGACGTATTAAAATGTAATTTAACTTAACGCTGTCCCAACGTATAGATGCACTGTATGGAATACTGACGTCACATACTGATGAGACAGGAGACATTTTTCCCCAATTATTTTTCCATTTAAAACTAATGGTCCAAATTCTACTAATCAAAATGCATTTTGTTTGCAAGGTAGATCTTACATTAACCCAAACAATCATTACAGTCTGTATGAAATCGGTATTTCCGTAATATCCACTGAAAGGCGAAAAAAAGCTGAAATAGTGTACGGAATACCGTTCTCTTACGATACTGCTAATGCTAGCCAGCTAGATAACATGAGCTAACCTGACAGATTTTCTGAAACAATTTATAAAATTCATAAATGTTCATAATCTTCACTGCTAAATAGCATTCTATCTATTCTACTCTAACACTAGCCAGCTAGCTAGCATGAGCTAACCTGACAAGATTTCTCAGAGGATTTTTAAGTAAAATTCCTAAATGTTTATAATCTTTACTGATAGCTGCTATCTAGATGACTAACATAAGCTAACTTGACAGGATATAAAAACTACACCTACTCAGAAATGTTTGATGGGCATACCTTTGAATCCATAAGGACTCACCCACTGGCCTGTAGACAGACCCTTCTTAAATAATAAGAGGAGTGGGTTTATGGATAGGGTTAGCAGCATTGTCCTCTAATTGATGGAACACAGGGTGCCCAGGGCCATGCAGGCTGTGCAGCTGCACTTTCTGCTTCAGTCTCTCTCTGCTCTCTCAGTGGTCATCGTGCTCATACGTGCTTCACAGCTAGCTGGAAAACATCAACCAGTCTGAAGAGCAAGCCCTAGAGGCTTGTCAACCTGGCCATGTTTAACAAGCAGGTGTTGGGGTCCCGCCGTCCAAAAAAAACGTGTAGCCCCCTCTCTCTGTTGGACTCTACCCTACCTGTCTCTTGGCAACCTGACGGTGCGGCTACCAAACGTTCAGTACTTCACTCTTATATAAATAAATACAATGGCAGAACCCTGTTTTTATGAGGGGCTATTACAGCACTCGGAAAAGTGGCTACTCTGTAAGTACACCAAAGAGCTCCCTGTCACTCGCCCAGCCAATTCCACTCCTGTTTTATGGAAAAGTGAGTCATTCTCAACCATTTGATTCTGGGGTAATTCCCAGGGTGCTTTCCTGAAGGCATTTAGTTAAAGACAAAGTTATTTGATTAATTAGATAGCCATCCCATGAGTAATATTGAAGGTAGGTAAACAACAGAAGCCTTTATGTCTCTTCGTACCCATGCTTGCGAATATACTGATTCCTATAAGCTTATTAAGTGCTTGGGGATGTTACTGGATTAGGGAAGGAGATCACGGATGGGAAAGATATCTTGCAGATGTTGTCCTCTGACGTACCTTTGACTTACTGATGCTGACTGGACATCTTGTCCGTTCTGTAATGATGTGTAAAAAACACATTGGTGTCAACAAGGGCCTTGCAAGGCTCTTATTAGGTCATGGAGTGAGCTGTGTTTTTCCTTTACTAGATGGCATCACTGGTGTGAAGTAGAGCAGAGGATAAAAATTAACCCTGTCAACTCCATCACCCTGTAATCCGATAGCTGACAAAACAAACAGAATGCCAGAGGTGATAAGCATGTCATTTACATTCAAAGTTCAGTGTAAAGTCAACAAAGTTCTGAATGTGTTTATGGGTTACCCAAAGGGATGAACCACATAGACAAAGTAAATATGACGCCTACCAGCACTAAATTAGGTTTTTTAGTTTATAATCTGAAACTTGCAGCTCTGGAGGTGAAGCTGTGGGTGTTTTTCTAACTTCTGCTTTCTCACAGACCAGGTACCAAAACACAGTCTCTCATACATCCCAAAAACACCAGGCTGTTAAATGGGCTATGGTCAAAACTGGTAGGAGAAGCTGAGAATATGTGAGTCCATCCAAAGTACAAGAGGTTGTGGGGCCGAGATCATTGTTGAGGAGGTAATTAGTGGTCAAAATCCCACTGCTGCCTGGCTGCAGTCTCTCTCCTGCTTCTCTCTCTGTTGTTTCTCTCTTTCTCTATCTGTCTCTCCAGCTGCTCACTCTTGTTTTCTCTCACTATAATGAATCAGTACTCAAATCAGGTTCTGATGGTTTATGACTTGGAGTGTGTATATTTCACTCGCTGCTGTTTTTGACGGGTGGCCTTAAAACACTTTCATTTACTGTCACACTCTGACACTTTCTCACACTCTTTTTTGGCTGTATTTTCCCACGTGTTGATGTGAAGTGAACAAGTTCTCTTTAGAGATTAAGTGTGAGAAACTGAACAAAAATCTTTGAATCTTTATAAATCTTAGCATGCAAGCAAACAGCGAGCCAAATTTTGTCAGTTTGCTTTCCATTCTGCCATGGTTTAAATAGTAATATTCAGAATGTACAGTGTGCTGTGCACCTCCTGGAGAGTATGGCATAGACATAGTTTGGGGGCCAAGATGAACCCAATCTATAAACCCAAGATGATTTGGGAACGCAGCGTGATAAATCAAGGGGCCAGAGCAGCAGTCCTGTCAGCAGCACATAAGACGAAGCGGACGCACATCTGTAACCTGTTGTCAAGTTTGAGTTATGCTTGCAGCTCCTCTACCCCGACTGTCTTTACGGAGAATAAATCAGCCTGGAGAGAACATACACAGTGCATGTAGGTCACACTGCTGATCTTTAAGATAGATGAGTGAAGATATATCCATGTCTATTCTCTATGATGGGTAATTGAATGTAGTCCTTGTTGGTATGATGAACAAAACATCTTGTTCACTTCAAGACCCTGAAGATATGTAGTCCTAATTCAGTCTACCAGTAGTATACATGTGTATAGTTTGAATTTGTTTTGTGATACCTGATGCAAAAGAATGATAATCATTTCCCCAGTGCCTCGTCTAGTCACGGGTTATAATTACTAATAAGTTGTGAAAAGCCTGAACAATGATTAATCACACTATGGTATGTTGTCCCAGTTAGACTGTGTTCATGTACGTGGATATACATGGATATATGCTGTATGTACTGAATTGTAATTTACTCTAATTAATTTAGCTTCTTAGTAAACCCCTTTCTACACTTCATTCACATTGTGGGTGCAGTGAGTGTATGATAATTTGATGCATGTTATGTCTTTATGTTTGTCGATATGCTACAACTTAGACATGTACTTACAATGTCTTACTGACAATGTACTATTTCTTAGTTTGAAGTTTTACAACACATACAACACGCAGGTTTAACAAATTCTGAGAATGAACTCTTCTCTTCCCCAGTAACATAAGGTTTGTTTACTTCAAAGAGACCTCAGTCGTTGTAAAAATAAGATGCATTTTCCTGTTAGGGGTCGGGACTTTGGCAGTGAGCCTAGTCTGCATAGTTCACCATATAATGTTAAGGGGCATGTTTATATGTTCCCAAGCAGTTCCTTGTTCTCCATCAGCTAACCTGACATTCCATGAGAAACAAGAGTGTGTGAAGTGGTCAGAGACGATGGAGAGCTAGGGGACTTCTGACCCAGTGTAGGGAGAAGTAGGTCCAGTGTGTATCATGGAGGACTGGGCCCAGCTGCTTACCCTTCACTGTCTCTCTCTGTGCACAGATCCTTGTCTAATCCCAAGCCTCTTGCCAGACACTGCCAGTGCCCTTAGTACCACAAAAACATGTATTTTCCCTCAGACTGCATCACTTGTGCTCACTGTTGTAATCAGCTGGCTCGCTTTTCCTGTCTGTCATGGTCTCATGGACGCTCTACAATGTGAACATGTATATGTAAGGGAAAACTCATCACTGCTGCCCGCATGGAAGCAACAAGGCCAAGATCCCTGCCAGATATTATAAAAGTGTCTTTTGTGAGTGAGGTGGTGACCAAATATTAGCCAGAGGTTGCTGATTTAATGTGTCAGACGAGGTGGGTGTGCCCAATTGTTTGGCTTTTGTACCAGTCTGAGTAGGACTTATGAGAAGCAACACTTTTGTCATATAAGCCATTAAGCTGGGTGGGCTGTGAGCTTGTTATTCATAGACATCTATCATACAAGTCAAAAATTTAATTAAGCATTAACCTGATTAACCTGTTTTATTGCCTTCTCTTAATGCACAGTTAACCACAGTGACATTTGTCCTCTTTGCTCTAGTACATCACAGAAACAACACATGGGGGTGAGACGAGGCCATCTCCACAAGGCCAGAGGTCTAGCACATGCATTATCAGGATGTTCTGTTGCTAACATGAAATTCCTGACCACATGTCCTATTGGCCTTGTTTGGCCTTCAATTGCCTAGGACCTTTTTTATGTAGATATTGCTTTCTTTGATTTTGATTTTCTAACAGGAAAGGATTCTTCTGATTCCTCCATTAGTTCATACTGTATTTCAGTCATACTTGTGCCCAAGAGGGATTCTGCCTGTACTGTAGAGAGGAGGATGATGTACGACAGCACATCTGTAGCTCAGCACATGGACCAAGGAGGTGAGTACTCCAGCTCCTACTGTCAGTACTAGCCGATTCAACATCCAATGATTCAAACCCTATCTCTTTTAGATTTCCTGGAGTGGCAGGGAGTCTTATAAAAGACTGACTGGCCCACTGATTATAGTTACCCCTACAGAATCGTCCTAATCCTTCCAGTGTGTACCTGCTAGATGAAAAACCCCTAGGGTCAAAATAAATTCACTTTTGGGTCCTCTCTTCACCCTCCAACCCTATCATCTTTTGGCTTCCCTGGCTCTAACAACATGATACCAATATATCCTGGACACAGAAGAAGAGTGTAGCCTGGTCTCCATGATTCTCTCCCAGTGGCATCCACCAGCATTGAAAGCCGCCTGACACCAATCCAGCAGACATTTATCAAAATCTCTATGAGGTGTCCAGAAAGATCAGGGTTATTTACCTTCTCAGAGGCCTGTGCTATTAATATCTTAATTGGGGCAGTTCCTCCTAGAGCGCACATCTACCTCCTGCCGCTGACCGACGCACAGGCGATGGAGGCCCTTCAACAGTGATTCATCCAGCCTACTAACTCCACAGCAGTAGTGGGTTCTTTTTTGAAAAGAAGGACAGGGGTCGACACCCATGTATTGATCATTGCTGCTTAAGTACTGTAACTGTAAAATATCACTACTATCTCCTACTTGTCCCAGTCACTTTGGAACAACTGCAAATCTATGTAGTGCCTGTGCATATAAGGGAGGGAAACAAATAGAAAATAGCATTTTCTTCTATATCCGGGCACTATGATTATACAGTGATGCAGTATGGGCTTTCTAATGCCCCGTCTGTCTTTCAAGCCTTCATTAACCCTGTAACCACCTGAATTATTAGTCAGGTACTCATTTCAAAGCATGTAATTTATTAACTACTATGAATTATTCATTAACTACACTGAAATTAATAAGAAAAGTTTGTAATTACAATTGTGTGGAATGTAAGTGATGATGGACTAACTTATTTGGTCAAATAAATCATTAGTCCTGGGAGTTTAAGGGGTTAGTGAGTTTCCCCAGGACATCATTGGTAGGTTTGTGATGAATATAGACAACATTCTGATTTAGACATATATAGACTCACCCGTAAGCTGAAAGGTGCCTGTTCCATCAAACCCCTATCTCGTTCTTCTTCTTGTTATTTGCGGGACTGAGCTGCAGATGGACAAATGCAAAGTTGAGGTGAAAAGATGCACTAAAAGATGCACCCCCACAGGTGTGGAACCTTCTCTTCTTGGAAGGATGGATCTCCTGCCTATATTGTCCTGACCATCCTGAATTCCCACTGCCACGAGGGTGCATACAGTATTTGATGGACGGGGATTACGGTTCAGAGGAGCAGTGCTTGGTCCATTTGTCAGGGATACTAGAACCCACATTGATTGCGGACTTCCATCAATGTTACCCAGGCCAGTCCACGCTTCACACAGAGGCCGTCCCCAGGACTGAGGTTGTTCATCACAGGAGGTTACTGTCACATTCTCTCTGGGAACACCTATCCTGTTGTCGTTAGTGCATTTCTGAGCCATTTTCTCTGGATTTTGGTTTTTGGCTTACTCTTTTGGACTGTTTTGGATGCTTTGCTTTTTGTTAGTGTCTGTGCCCTGTTTTTGACCTGAACCGTATTTCCGGGTTGGTTGTATGGATTAGCATTCTAATCTTAAATAAACTTACAATGTCCAATGCACCACTAAGCCAATGGGCAGTAGTGGAATAAAACCCTTTTTGGAGTTGTTGGCAGTAACAAATACATTGATGTTCTCAATGTCTCCTGAACTGCTTGCTTCATGTGTTATCACATACTTAAGAAGTATAAATAAATGAATACATGATAAGTAAGCACACTTACTCTGTCCATGCTTATGTCCAATACCTTAAGGTAGGTACAGGGCAGCCAGACGTTATTCATCAGTTCAAATGGAGATGTTGACCTCTATTTAATGACTTCATTAAGCCATGGTCAAAAGAGATTTACAGACTATGATAAAAAGAAGCATGCCTTTGAAAACTGATAATCGACATGTAAAGCTGGTTAATTAGCTCTAGTAGACCCCCAGGCATAGTGATGTAATGAGGAGTGTGTTAGGTGGGTGGCGAGCGATAAATGAGGTGCTTTTTGGGGTTGATGAGAACCGTGTGAATTATACATCACATTATGTGAGGGAGTGTGAAATCATCAGCTCCACATGACAGTCGTTTTACACTGATAACCACCTGCACAAACATCATCAGGACCCTTAGACACCTCCAAACCCCTTTCTCCCTGTTTGTTTCTCTTCCTCTCTTTATCTATAATTGAAATATCAATTACTTCCCAGGCAGTCCGTAAATCTCAGGCAAAAACAAAGAAAGACGCAAACAAAAAGTAAATCAATTTACTTCTCAGGGTCATAGCTGATCCGCGGGAGGTTCATAAGACAGAAATATACTTCATGGAAACCAATGAACAATTATTACTTCCATATGTGATGCAAAACTACATCACTACATGTCTAACATGTCTTACAAACTATGTCACTACATGCCTTAATATTTAATTATGCTACGTTACATTGGGCCATTACATTAGTAGACTGGCTATCTTGATAACTAATATAGAGGGTTTTAATATAAAAAAAAATAATTCTGCATTGCTAAACTTTTGGATAAGACTGGTGAGCCTCTTATAGTGTAAACCCACCATACTCCTTGTTTTTTTATGATTCAACCACTGATCATAACACCATTGAGAATTTGGTTATATCAAGTTTTAGGAAATAGTTTTTGTAATAATCCAAGAATGTAGGCCATACAGCCCACTGTACTTTGAAACTACATTTATAAATATTTCACCATAAAGCAAAAGTTCATACTCATGTTGACTGGAATAGTTGCATTTCAAAGACCTTTTAGTTCTTTCAGCAAAGATGGCATGCGTGTACACCCTGAGGAGCCCAGTAAAACTCAGACTAGTTTCATTTTCAGTCATCTTATGCTGAAATGTCATTGGGTTCTTTTCAGCAGTGCAGTGTTGACAGCTTGGGCTTGTAACTTTGTGCCTTGGTAGTGGTTCGGAGCTCAGACTTCACTGCTGAGACAAACTCTGCTCCAAGGTCTGATTTACAGCCATCCTCACACCTGCCCAGTTGTGCCGGTACAACAAACCAGTCTGTCCTCATATAATATTCTGGCTCTGTCTCACAGCCAGTGTTGATATTAATCACACATGGAACTGAAAGATTGAGATCAATTATTCTAAAGCATTGTACAGTACATCACACAGAGACCCGCTAGTGAAGCTTGTGTGTATTTCAGTGTCTTTGAATATATGCATGCCCTCTGTTAGTTAACTGGGGTTCTTTTACCATTACAAAATTGAATCCAGTGCACAGATACAGATACAGATACAGGTTTATTCTTCAGCTGTTTGATGCACAAACCCTGTGCTGAACTGCACCACTGTACTGGGTCATCAGAAAGTATACAAGCATTGGTAGATATCATGAGCTTTACATGAACCCAGTATATAACCTTTGTCTACATGAACAAAAATTTGTTATCCATGCTTGTTGTCAAAAGGAACCACTTATTAATGATTTTACTTACATGTTTGTTTTGGGTCAACTAGAACTGGAACTGGAGTGAAGAACGCATTCATATTCTATTCTATTCTATGTAACGGCTGGTAGTGAGCATACACACTTTATCTCCATCTAGTGTTCAGTCCGTTAACATGCTTATAGCTCTTCAAGAATTTAAACCTTATATGTTTCGTATTATCTGACTTCATAATGATGTGTCTGTCTGCAGAATTGAGAGCCCAAGGAAAAATCACCTGGTAAACATCTGTTAAAAAAAAAAAATCACCATGGTAAAAAGTCAATGAGTCCAGGAAAGCAGAGAAGACCATGAGTCCTGTGTTGGCATGGCCCCAACTGTAATCCTTATTTGCATTTACATCACCCTGAACACAGTGAAGCGTGGAAAATCTGTTAAACAATTTACGGTGTTTAAACTGCCTAAAAGCAGCAACAACCAAAGATAAAACTATATCTGCAATTGATCAAATGATCACTTAAGATAAACACAGCTATTGCATGTGTATAAATCAGACAGTCAAACTTCAGAAAAATATTCCACCCAAGTCTCTTTATTTCATCTTTTATGGGCAGTAGGCCTATGTACAAAATAGCTGTATTTACATGGATGAACGCACAAAAGCATGAACAGGTCACGCTAACAGTCGTCGCTTGATCCGTACCCTGTTTTGAGCAGCACAGATTTCGTGCTTAACTTTTTTTGTTACCAAATCTGACTTTTGCACTGAAACTACAGTATGGATGCTTGTAGCTTAAAAAGACCAGAACTGACCACAGAGGGGCACAAAAGCGCTAAGCAGGACTGACAGAGGCGATTCAATTCAGGCTTTTTTTTTTTTAGCAAGAAAAAAAAAGAAAATCTGAATTATTTTCCATTTATACATTTAATTCCAAGTTTTCTGTTTGTATGAACAGTGAAAATATACTTCATCTTCCGTTTCAACGTGTCATAAACAAACAATGATTTACAATGATAGAGCAAGGCTGATGATAAATTCTGTCAGGAAGATGTAATTAATGCACAATCCTCATATTAACCTGTTACCTGTGTTTCTGCACTGTCATTATAAGAACAAAAATGAATAGAAAGTTCTGAGACTTAAATGACTGGTTTTGGCATTACTGAGGTTCAAACAGTGTCCTTTTCAGATTAAGCAGATTAATCACACATGAAAAGTATTTTAAAAAGAAAATTCCTATTTAGAGTGTAAATCTGAGACTAGGCCTAGTCTTACATGGATTCCATCTAAAGAGACTAATCTTTATGTCTGAAAAAATGTCCCACATAAATAAATTCACAAACACATAAGCTTGATTTGAAACAGGAAATCTCATCATTCCTGGCATAATTTCACATTTCTGTAGTGGCATGGATCTGAATGGGAAGGCCTGAATATTTTAAGTGGATGTTAAACCTTGCTCAAGTCTTCTTTAAGTGACATTCTTCACAGATCTAGTGTCCAAACACAGAATAGAAATTAACCGAGACACCAAAGTCTAAGAAAGAACTGACAGTACGTTGTATATAATATCTCTGTGTTGTACATGATTAAAGTCATTTTCCACTCGCACATGATCTTTTAGCATTACAGACTGGAATCAAGACACTGATACATTTGGGCACAAGGTGTGAACATGGCAAAAACATACCAGGAAGCTTCATTTGGAGTTAAAGGCAGAACACATGATGCTTAGAACACAGTTAAATCACATTCTTCGAAAGCTGGACCTACTTAAAGGATTACATTTTCGTGCAATAGAAACATGGCTAGATGAATCACCTGTTTGAGGGTTAAGGCAGGGCATTTGTAAGTGAACTCGCTGTAGCAATTTCTACTTAAAGAATATCTACTCCTAAACTCTTGTAGCTGAACATAACTCATAGTCAGATATCTATCAGATGTCTGCATTTTTTCCATCTTGTCACAGGTTGTAATTGATAGACTGGGAATGATATTGAAGAAATTATATTTTCTCTGTAGTTTTTATATAGAGATTTATGTTAGACTCTGTTAATGTGGCATTATTAACAAATGAAAGTGTACATTTGTCAGGAGGTGTAAGCAACACAATATCAGCATCAGCAACACAGTATCAGTATCAGTAGTGATTACCCAGAGGCGAAGATCAAGTAATAATAATAACAAAAAAGAAAACAACATGCCCATGCCAATGCCTGAGAAACAGTCCTGTTAGCTTTAACTGGTAGGAGATCTGAACGAGCTCCTGCTGAATGCGGTGAAAAATGTTCTTTTTTTTTTCAAGCTCAACGTGGCACAGCTTCAGGAGTCATTCACCAAGACAAGAAACAGGTAGAAATCCTTACTTAACGGGCACAAAGCCTACACTGATTTACTACATGGACGATATGCGCTGCAGACAACAGACCCTACTCTGTTGAGGGAAAACCAGGAGAGAAAATCACCATGAAAAGCAAAGTGGTGCAGTGCAAATGAGGTCTCTCTATGCAGCCTGTGCCCTATCTCTCTCTTTCTCTATCTCTCTCTTTATCTCCCTCACTCGGTCCTGCACTGGGCCACCAGTAAAGCGGTGGTCCGATGCAGTGCATAGTCACTCATAATATGTACATGATCATGATCTGTCATCTGTCACTCTGGTGCAGGCTGGAGTTATCTTCATCATCATCTTCAGCAGCAGTAGCAGTCACGGTGAAAACCCGAGCTCGTGATTTTTTATAGGAATGCTATATCGATAACTGTGAAGAAAAAAAATTTAAATGGAGAAAAAAAGGGCACTTGAGGACAATAGCACGCACGAATAAAGTATGAAACATGCTAAACATTAAACACACTTTCAGAATGGTAAATTCTGAAGTCTATTCTATTCATTTAGAAGTTAATTTCAAAATTCTGTCCACAAAACTGCTGCATGTGGGATTTGGTCATTTCGCCCTCTTTGTCCCAAACCGCATTGTACACACTAAGTAGGATGCCTAAATAGCAAATTGGTGTACTGACACAATTTAGTACGGTAGTATGTGATTTGGGACACGGCCCAAGTATTCAGGACTCTGAAGATGTAATTATGTGCTGCCGTTATCAGCATCTCCTCGGTATTACAGAAGTGTTATGAGAGTAAAAACTTTATTGTGCACATCAATGCGACCGTCACAATTACCGAGTACTAGGTGTGCGAGCAAAACCTCTCTCACCTTTAACAAGAGCTTGTCTTTTGGTTAGTCGCTGCTTGCGCAGGCCTCTGAAATGAGTTTACAAGCTTTCAGCTGGGCTCTGTGTGTCTCTGAGGCTGATGGTAGCGAGCTAACTGACTAACGTTAACTAGCTAGGTTAGCTAGCTGGCTCTGTGTTCCAGAAATTTGGGGGCAAGTCTTTGGCCGTACTTCTCTCAGGCATGATGATGTAGAAGGTATCCGAGTTGGCATATGACGTGTGCGTTCAAAAACTTACAGACAGATCTGAGTGATTTCCAGGGTGACTCAGCAGCTCAGAAACATTATGTTATACTCAATAATAATAATAATTATTTTTTTCATTTTTAACCAAAAAAATAAAGATCCTTAAACAAAAGTTTTTTGGAGGTTTTTTGGAATTATGCGCATGTCTTTGAGGACAGTTTCACAAGTCCTCCTAAGCTATCTTAATTTAATGTTACTGCATGGTCAAAGTAAATGAATGTTCCTCGCAGTACTTTTACAAGTATGTGTTAATTAAATTTGATAGGTGTGTTGAGGAAGAGCTGACCTGTTGATGGAAATCCATGATGCAATCAGGTGGGAGAGGCTAGCAGCTCTGCACAGGACACACACATGCACACACAGCACCATGGTTACACAGGGAACACACAGAGTAGCCTATATACTGCGTGTTTGTGTTTGATTAAGTGTATTGCAGGAAACATTTCTTTTTCACTTTCATGTCGTTTGGGAAACAAATATCTTACAGGAGATGCATCCTTCACAAGATCCAGTCACTAGTAAACTGGTAACTCAGTGTATGAAAGTGCAGTACACTTCTACAACAAATGCTTACTACAGTTATAGTTGTAAGTAGTTGCAGGGTACCGTTTAAAGTCGATTTCAACTTTGAAGTAAAAAAAACAAAACAAAAAAACCAACCCAAAAAACCCCACAATATTTTATGCTGTTAACTGTTTAGCCATTCCAGCTATTCTTTGCGCGAGTTTTAATTTCCGTTGCAAGCCAATCAGACTGGCTGATATTGAGTGTCCTCCCTTGTGAATGTTGTGCTTGGTGACCTCACCAAAAGTCAGAAATTTATTTTTGGGGTTTAGCAACTACTCAGAAATATGTAAAATTATGAGAGACACTCCTTTGTAAGAACTTTTACATTATGTCAAATTAAGAAATTGATGCTTTTAAATGTTACTTTCCCAATAAATACTATTTCTCATTACAAGGAAAGATAAGTTTTATGAGTTTGCATGGC
>JAOUQW010000016.1:6997146-7013249 GCA_028565825.1 Olivaichthys viedmensis
GACATAAAGCATGTTAAGCATGCAGTGTACCTTCTAATGCATTTTATGTTGTTGTACTAATAAATAAACCATAAAATGTTTTATGGAAGTATATATATATATATTTTTTTTAAATAGCTGTTTTCTCAGGTGGGTTTAAATTGTACTGTGTAAGATGAGCAATGCGCAGATTTTAAATGAGAACTTAAAATATATATATATAATAAAAAAACATGATGTTTTATATAGTATATTTAAGCCCTAGATTTATTTTTTCACATAAAAACGTAATATGATTTTTTTTCTACATTAAAGAAATCTTTTTGTTGCCGTTTTAAACCACATGATCTAATGGAGTGAAGCCAGAAACCATGTGATAAA
This sequence comes from Olivaichthys viedmensis, assembly GCA_028565825.1. Taxonomy (NCBI): domain Eukaryota; kingdom Metazoa; phylum Chordata; class Actinopteri; order Siluriformes; family Diplomystidae; genus Olivaichthys; species Olivaichthys viedmensis. The sequence continues at coordinate 6,997,507 of JAOUQW010000016.1, forward strand.
ATAGTTTCTTTTCTGGAGAACCTTTTTTTGTGATAAAACATACACCAATTAAGCCTATGTCAAACCTTTCACATATTTCATAATATATATTTTATTTTGTACGAGTGAATTAAAAATAAATGTGTAAATGAGAGAATAAGCTTTCCCCGCCAGTAGACTGGAAATTGGGGCAATATATATTTAAAATATCTGAAACCAGATTTAGATGGGCTTAATGGGTGTACTTACCCTGTATTTCACTCTCTCTCTAAGTGGACCAGACATCTAAATAGAGCAGCATTTAAATGATTTAGATGAATAGCCACTGGAAAGTGTTTCTTACCGATGTAGATTTGTGGTCATGCGGTCGCTCCAGTTTGATGCGGATGTCCGTCCGGTTCTGCTCATGGCCTTTACCACCCTCTGGAGGTTTGCCTGTAGCTGGGGCATGAACAGTCCGCAATGAGCCTTCACACACTTGTCATTATTCCCAACCTGACTGGGTAACACACGTCAGTCAGTAAAAATGAAGTCCATAATTTTTGTATTCATGGCTAAACCATATCGCTTCTTTTAGCTACCGCTACAGCAGAGTTGGTCCAAATTTATCATGCTGTTTCTAACTCACCAGGAGAACTCCCCCTTCTGGTGGTGCTGGCGTTGTTTGTGTTGTCCTCCAGCCACGTGCTGTATGTAAATGAGTCCCGCTTGTGTGGTGTCCCTGCTGATGAGAGACTTTCCTAAACACAGAAACACACACAGAAACACACTCTTACCCGTCTAAACTGGAGACACGTACTCTATACATACAGTCACAGAAGTAGTTTTACTAGTTACGATCACCACATTTAGAGTATTTTACAGCGCGTCAGCTCACCATGCCCGTATCGTAGTCATCTGTGGCCTCGGCTTCGTTCTCTTCCACCACACTGGCAAAGCTGCTGGCATTCGAGGAGGAGCGTGACAAGTCATGAGCTTCAGGGATGGAAGGAGCCCTGCAGCACATGGCCGAGCTACGCACACACATACACACACATTGTTTTCTATTTTTATAGGGGTTATCTATTGTTTGCCTGCTGCTTTAGATATTTATCTTTTCAAGGTCATAACCCATACCTGTTCTTAGTGACAAGGACCTCAGGTGAGCTCTGATTGGACGAGTTTTCAGACTTGGGCTCCTGTGATGCGTGCCCGCTGTCAGGGGTCTTCTGTGTGCTGGGCGAACAATCCCTGCTGCTGTACATAAACACACTAACCATTAGGGGGCAGCAGGAGAATTCTCTTCCGCACTCGACTCCACGAATGTAGTGCTCCAGTTAGGCTCAGGTGAAGGCCAAGCTGCACACTACAGCTGCTTGTTAGTAGTGAGAGAGATTAAAGATCTATTTGGGAAAAAAAGCAGAATCTGCTGAACCACAAGAATTCCAGTTGAGCTGCTGCGAGTGAGAGTTGTAGTGCATTGAGGTTTAACATAAATCACACAAAGGGCTCTATTTTAGTGATCGTAACGCAAGTGCAAAAATAAGGCATCGTTTCACGGTAATAGCGGGTGTGGCAGAAATATTTTGGGTATTCTCGAGAGCATCGGCAGAGGTGGTAACCTGGAGAAAAACGGCATAATTGTAAAACGTAGTTAGGTGTGCTGCTGTGACATCTAATCATATAAGCTCCTCTCATTCCCTTTAAAAAAAGAGACTGTGCACTGGTAGCAGTCACATTTTAATTAAAAATTGCAAAAAACATGGCTTACGGCCAACCAAATGAGCAATACGCAGACATTATATCACTAAGTTACCTGCACAAAAATAGAGCCCAAGGAGTCCCATATGCATGACTCTTTAAGTTTATGTTAAGCAGACTCTCATCGTCTGTTAGAAAAAGTGTTAGTGTATTGACTGTCCTGAAATTATTATGTGGAAGCACTGCCTGTCAGCAGCACACAGAGATACATACTGGGCTACTTCAGCAGCGCAAGATGCTAAGAGAATGAGTTACTAAAGTTTTTAGCACACGTAACAGAGGTCAGTTAAGCAAAATCATCAAAAAAAATCCAATTATATACTAATGAAGTCACACGGCTCATTATATACACATGTGACCAATTTCATCATGCGCCGAAATGCATTTCTATGTTATAGCTAAAGGGCCAAGCGGTTCTGCAGTTAATAATGTGATTCTATGGTGGCTTCTATACTTGGAGTAATCCATGATGAGCCTGCCGTTCCTGAGACTGACGCTGGGTAGAGAGACACAGAGCACTGTCCTGTCGTCTGACAAGAGAGCCGCAATCCTTCAGTAACCACACATACACAAATAAAATGGCATACAGTCAGCGATCTTTCCCGCTTTGTCTTTATCTCTAGTAAGGAATTCAAAATACACATACACATGTAATGACATAATCCCGCAAACAGCATGCGTCTTGAGGGTACTATGTCCTTAGTAATGCCATGACCTGCGACATTTCAGATGCTCCTGCTTTCTGACTCAAGCTCCTGAGGGTCCTGAGTCACTCGTTACTCAGCCTCTTACCTTTTTTCCTGCACCTCCTGGATGTTCTCGATGCCGATGTCACTGCTCCTGCGAGAGTTGAACGGGCCAGACTTTTTCCTGGTTGGGCTTTTCCCAGGAATGATCAGAGACTGCAGGAGAGAGACAGCATCTGTGAGCTTTAGATCATAAAATCATCATACCATCTCATTTGTCACCCTCCCACATCTTGTAGTAGTAAAGAATATAAAACACAGTTTTGTTATAGTCTGCTGCATGTCACGGAACGATTGCCTATTTGGGTCAGTCCATAATTTGCTGTGTTATTTATGTTACTCTTCAAATCTGCCTGAGAACTATAGCTTTTAACCACAGTTGGTTGTGTTCTTATGTAGTGTTATCGTGACAGGATGCACTTTGACATCTCCGAGAGATGAAAAGTTATTGATGTGACGCAGAGCTGGCCAGAGGCGAGATGCTGGTCCACAGGCATTACTAAAGTGTAATCTCTATGGCTTTGGGATCTAACTACAGCACCAGGCTTTGTGCATCACTGCAAGATAAAAGGCAGGGGCCGAACTCCTGAGCTTCGCTGAGGTTTGCTTTCACTGTGGCCGCTTTGTTCTCTCAGTCAGTTTACTGGGGTTTTACTACGCTTTTTTTTTTTTTTTTTTTACTTCAAAAGCGTTGGGGAGAATACTGACTCAGAATTTGTTTCCTTATCCACCTCATGTTGCTAAGCTGGCAAACTGTAAATACAAATTCAATTATCAGACAGGAGCAAAGAAATACATTGAGCTATGTAACCACAGCAAACAGAGAGGGAGACATTGGGAATGTAGCAATGTGGGACACAATATGAAAGGACATAGAGAGTAACATGGAGGGTGAGACATTAGAAAGGAGAGCTCATATTTGTACCTCAATGACAATTACTCTGAGTGCTGACATGGTGTAAAAATGCTGTAGTGATCCTGTATGAAGCGACTGTGTGAATGTAGGAGTGAATGACCAAACCATGACAGAGCCTTTTAAGGAATCACAGAGCGCTGCCATGCATTAGCAGTGAAACAATATGTCATGAGCTACAGGCCATGGATGGTGTCAATAGGCAGAATACAATTCTACAGAGAGCATAAAAATAGGGGTTACTTTAGTTAGCTGCTAATAGGTGAATTCAGGCTTTCGACATGGGTAGGCAAACACACAATACGTTTAAGTGGTTATTGTCATGAGAACACTGTTGCTAGGCAACTGAGAAATAAGCTAGCCAATGACTGAGGCTAACGTGTTAAGTTTTTTATACGGACAATGTAAAAGCATAGTGACAGTAAAAATAAGACAAAACCATCAGGAATATCGACATTTCTCTTACACGTGTTGGTAAATTACTAATAAAAGACTCTGTATGACTAAATTTCACTGTAATTACAGCTAGCAAACCGTACATCACTGGGTTCTGCCATTTTTTAAAAACATCGACGTCAGCTATCAGAAAATTTCGACTTTCAAAGTCATTCATGTGGAATTCTTGTAAACCACCCCATTTGAACACAGCATTTATTACAAACGTTTGATCAACTTCCATATTCCAGACATAAAACTAAGCCAATCCAGGCTATTCTATTAGGGAGCTGTTTGCACTGGGATCTGATGTAATATCTGCCAATACAGTGCTGTGGTAGTGTAGTGTTCTGCTAATGAGAGGAGGTCATGCGGTGAAAGCGAGAGATGGAGAAAGGAGTGAGAGTTTTACGTGAACCTCTTCTATTGTTCCTATCCCTATGGCACTGCCGCGACGTCCGTATTTACTGGGACTTTTCCCTGGGACGAGCAATGACTGCAGAGGAGCCACACGAACAGAGAGACAAAAAGAGAGAGAGAGGGAGTAAGGGGGAGAAGAGAGAGACATGCAGTAGGTTGTTATAAAACCACATAGGGCAGCTGACGGGTTTAAATAATTCTACAGTAAAGGGCCATTATGGAAACAACATAGCAGCCAGATGAGGAGCCTGAGGAGCCATGGTTGAGTACGGAGGCCTGTGAGGGACAAGAGAGCAGAGCTGAGAAAAAGGAGCACACACAGCAGACTGTTAGGGACACCAGGAGACTGCAGACACACACATACATACCGTTTAATACAATTAGTCATTGCTTACGGTAACCAATACAGGTTAGTTTTATGCTGGGAAATTAATGGGTTCAAGCACATTATTAGAAAAATTCTGGTATACCCTACATGCGCGCCGTAACAATATAGTTGATATATAATATCTGAAATCTGAATTTTTGTCTTAGTATCCCAAGCCCTGTTCCATAATATGGACTTTTATTACAGTTGATGAATTCACAGTTAAGGAACCTAATCCAGTCTTCAACCTTCAATCTGTCAGAGGATCCATATGACTGACACAGCATGTAAAAACACAGGAAGCGTTGAACAGAAAAAACAAAAAACAGCGTGGCCAGTAACAAACCAGCAGAGTAATCTGATCCAGGATGTTTCCCTGTGGACAAAGCTGATAGTGGGAGGGGAGGGGGGTCTAAATATGGTCAGAAAGGGCAGTGGTGTAATTAATTTTGCGTCAGAGAGCTGTAACAATCCCTAGGGCTGGCAGGAACTCCATTAGAGCAGCAGTGCTTGGCAAAGAGGAACTCTGATACAGAGAGGAGCTGGCTGGCTGGCTGGCTGGCTGGAGAAGGCCAGTTCTGCCCTCAAGCAGTGTGTCCAAGGCCTGCTGCATACACATATACTCACCAGACATAAAGCACAGATCAGCTCATCACCAGCCCATGCCTGTGGATAAAACACCAGAACAGCAAAAACCATTCCGCACACACATGTACACACACACACACACACAGCTCACTGGGTAGGTTGTGATTCCCATTTCACTCTCACACACATTCACATCCATCTTCTTTCTGACACTGTAAGCCAAACCGCTGAATCCACCACACAACATCTTAGAGAAAACACTGCTACTCAGCCTCTGCATAAAATGACATGAGGACATTTTGGAAGAAGATATTTTCATGTTCTGCAAAGTGGTCTAGGTTAAGGCCCAAAACTTACTGACTTACTAAGAATCATGTCCATGACCAAATTCCTCATTCATCCCAAAGCCACATGCAACTGTCAGAACACACAGTGGACACCACAAACAGCCTTCAGGCTTGCCAAGAGCTCTAATAACATACATGCTTTTATAAAACAGGTCGTTCATATCAGGACTGGGAGTGAATAATACTGAATGGAGATTAGACCACATCTCTGAGTCATAAGACATGCTTCTAATATAGCAGATGGACATATGAACTTTTGCTGTTATGGTTTAAATGCAATTATCATCTAGCTTATCATTAGATGAGATGAGCAAGGCCAGAGAGTGCACTCTAGTGAGTATGTTTCAAGGAATTGCTGGAGGCAGTGGGTCATTAGTAAGAGAATAGAAATAGCAGATTATGGATATGGCAAAAAGCACAGTAAAATGAGCAAATTAATTCATTTAACTGGCCTTTCATGTGTCATTTGTAAAATAGCTGTTGACTAATGGTCTTCTTTTGCTTGTCCTTAACCCTCAGAGGTCTATGCCTATTTTTGCAATATGTAAGACATGACCTTTCATGCCGTGGCCGACATCACAGACGTCAGAGAGTTTACCTATGTACCTATGTTTGGAGTGAATATAGGTGGGCCGATGAGGCAGTGAGAGTAGAACTTTGTGAGGGTGGGACTTGGAGGGGGCACAATATTGGGATTAAGGTGGTGGGAATGGGAGCGGGGGCTTCCTTTGCCTCGTGTTGAGGCCAGAGGGAGTGTTACTTACTATCCCAGCGTATTTGGGGGTCTCTGGTGAGTGCAGGTGATCGTTGTTGTTGTTCTGGGTAAAACTTCCGCTGTGACTAGAGGAGACTGCTCGCTTTCCGATACTGAAACTCATGGCATCCAGAGAGTGGCTCCTGCTGCGGATCACCCGCTATGGGTCAAAGAGAAACACTGTGAGCCAGGGTCATAGTGGGCACGGGGACCATGAACAGAGAATCAAGGGGGAAAAATTTATGCTTTGAACGCCAATTAAAAAGGAAAACCCTGAGTCGATTAAGAGGCCTGGAGGTTCTATAGATGAGAAGAGAGTCAGAAATGGAATCAGTGATGGAGGGATGAAGCAGAGCGCAGTTCCATGACTGTAGAGAAGCTGTACGGAAAAGGCGCATACAGTAGAGTGAAGCAGGGCTAGCTCAGGCGAGGGGATGCATTTCAGAAGTGTACCAAGCACTGCTGAAGCCAGCTCTGAGACAGGACGGATTCTCCACAGTCCTAATGGGCATTGATTAAGCTACTCTTGCCCAGGAATCCCAGCACCACCAAACAGTAACAGTGCCGGTGATATCCCTGAGGATGATATACTCGAGGACATGTCTCGTCTTTATAACAAATCAAATCTTCAGGTTCAACTTGGGTCATATAAAACGTCTATCTGTATGTAAATTGTTACATTGGTGCTTATTTAGCCAGCTTGTTATTCAGTTATTCATCTTAAAGCGTATTATTCAGTAACTACTATGAATTATTCAGTAACTACAGTGAAAATCAAGAGTGAGGAATGCATGTCTGGACCCGTTGAAGGACATAAACTATTTTAAAAGATAAAGAAAGATCAATTTGATGAGGGTGTTGAACTAAAAAGGATTTATTTTTATTATGCACATAAACAATATCTACACAACTGGTTATGGGGCCTTATGCAAGTAAAGCATATGAACTGTACTGTACAATAATACTAGTCTCATCCTAGTCTAATATAACCAATATTTCAAAGCTATTCTGAGTACCAATATAGCAAATATGGATTTGCTTTTACTTTACACGTGTTATCAATTAATTCAGGGTTATTAAAGATGTGCAACTGTAATCATGCTTGAGCAGGCTTGACAGGCTTGAGCACTACTATTTCTCAATATGCTAACAGAAGTAATTAGGGCTAATTAAAGTAATGACTGATTTCATTAAAGCACTGTAAAATCTGTTGAGCACTGATACTTAACAGATGGTGCAATAATCTTGCTGAATTCGCATCTTGATCCTGGAGGACACTTGGCATTTACACATTACACAAATAGTCATACTAAGCTGCCAGACAACAAAACTGTATGGTACGATTGGGTCTGACTATAAAAATATAGTCTCACAGGCATACAGTGTAAAACAGACTGTCTTCGAAAAACCAGCACAACAGCTACACACTCTGTCAAGCACACCCACACCGGTAATAAAGTCCACCGTAGGAGACCACACAAAAGCAGTGCAGAATTATTATTAGGAGCATTCAGACAGACCCAGCCACCCATAAATCACTGCCCATTCTCCAGATTATTATTAGGAGCACTTAGGAAGACAACAAGTTGCAAGGCCTTGGTCTTGGTCCTACCTTAAAGGACTCAAAGAAGCCCCCTCCTCCTCCCCCTCCGTTCTCCAGCTTCTCCTCATCCCCACAGAGCCCCATCATGGCCTGACTGTTGATATGTAGCTCTTCGTACAGCGTCTCCAGCAGGGCTCCCCGAGTGCGCTCCTAACCCCGCACACACAACAGGCGACTCAATCCATTAGACAGATTAATGGATAAATGATGGAGAAATATTTTCCTCATTCGCTTTTTACTAACTTGAAACAGATTTTAAAATAGCAGGCACCACAGGCAAAAATAGTGATTTTACTTCCAATTGTCAATTTTCAGACTTTTGTATAGTTTCCATCGATAATGTTCACACTTTCACGATATGTAAAACAAATTATTTGACAATTGACAATTATTGACATAAATACTTTATTTATATATTTTTACCCCAACACCATTAACTATGTATTACATACATTTTGATGCATTTAAAAAAAAATATTTCAAGTAGAAGTTCAACAAGCATTTTAAAATCTCTTCATATTGAGTAATTTATCATTGTAAAGCTTATTTCCTATAACAGAATGTTATGTCGTTCATGTATAGACATTTCCTTACATGATATAATGATTCGTGCTGAAAGAATAACTTTTTCCTGGGATTCTGTTGGTTATTAGCATTATGTTTATCAGCTGTTTTCTTAAAATGGCCTGTTTACCTGTTTTCAATGGAGGAACATTCGCATAATTTCACACACTGGTTCATAGGTCTTGAAGCCATACTTCAACACATGGTTTCTCTTTTTCTTAGTTTTGACTTTAACTGACATTTTATCCATAAAACCATGTGTACTTTAAATTTAAAATGTAAAATTTTGTAAAAATGTAAATGACCACTAGGTGTCTTTTCCAAAAAAAATATTGTATTGTTGTATATTTTCCACAGGTTAAGTTTTATTCCGATATGAGTAAAGGAAAAAAATAACCCTTTTATGGCGTGGTACCTGACCTTAAATATGAGCAACTCACCTCCAGTCTGGCAAACTTCTCAGCTTTGTAGCAGGCGTACTCTGCGTTAATTAGCTTTGTGTACAAGAACTCATGGAGCTCTGGACCCTAAAGGAGAGACAGAACGCAAATTTTGGCTTAATGCTGATCTGGGAAAAACTAATAAAAAAAAAAACTTTAAAAAAACTAATTAAGAAAAAAACATGATGCATTCCTTTACTGGGACTAGATAAGCTGCCTGAAATTGCAAGAAATGTTTTCAACTTACTTTCCTGAATATGGCAGGGTCGGGCAGGGCTGGTCCAAAGAATGGGACATCATCTCTTGCAGTCACTGACACCTGCACAATGACAAGTACACATATATCACAAACTGAGATGAAGCTCCATGTAGAATCATGTGTGTTTACTCAGCTCGTTCCTATAGTAGGTAGGGTTAGGGTGTCAGGTGGAGCTCTTTCACAGAAATTCTGGAAATAATAATGCATTTAAAAAAAACATCCAACTCATCGGTCTGCTTTGTTTGATGATAAAAGACAGATGACAATGTAAGGAAAGGTTACTGTGTTGACGTGGTTCTTCAACAGCAAGGAACATTAAGAAATTATTCTGAATAAAAGTTTTTGAAAACTAAATGGTTCACAGTGAAATAATAAACAGAGAGGTCGGTTGTTTCAGGATGCTCTACCTTGTACAGGACGTTGTCAGAGCAGGCATTCTCCACTTGCACCACAATGTAGGCATGCAGGAAGTTAGATGCAATCATGTCTGGCACAAACGGAGTGTTCTCCTCTTGGAACACAATAGCCACAATGTCATTTCCTATATGCCTCTTCCTCTGCAGCTATAGCATCGAGAGACAGAGGGGGAGAGAGAATAAAAAAATTAAACCGCACTTCTATCAGTCATGTTTGTCTACATTTTTATCTCCTTCTCATGCCTGTCATATTCGCTTTCATGTAATTTCATTTATATGCCACAAAATCTAGGGCTCATCAATTTAAAAAATTTATTTGGATTGACTCGCACAGCACACATTGCCAATTACAACAGATGGAATTTAGAAAGATATTACTAAGTTAATTATTCTGCAAAGTGTTATATCTACAATTCCCAGTTAATCAATTAATCAAAGCAATCAGAGGAAATGCTGCAAACATTTTCCATGCTGCAAAAAGTAGCCAGAACAAATATATGAAATGAGGGAAGGATAATCCTGTTTGCAAAACACTTTCATGCACAACACTAGCATCTGCTACAGTATTCCAGTCTCTCTGCAAAGATTCATACTACATAGCAGACTGCAGCATTCACACAGATGACTGGAAATATTAAAAATGTGTTTGAATTAGAAAAATGTATTAGAAATGTACTAATTTTCATTTCATAATTAAATATTAAATATTGTTAAATGTTCTATAAGAACCAGAAATATCTGTGATCTCCTGAGTGGCTTTAATATACTAAAACATAATAATAAGGCATATTCATATTCACAATGAGTTTAATCAACAATTAGTTATGGTTGAGGAACCTCGTTCTCCAGTCATTTCCTGTGACATCACAATACATTTAGTGATTTGACCCGGCTCAACCTGGCTGGAAATGCAGCGGAGCCTGTATGCGCGAGCTCATACAGTTGTAAGACCGCTGACTTTATGATAATCTCCCCCAGCAGATGGTTGGTAATGATATTGCTAACTGTGAAATTTGGATGGGGAGAGTGGAAACATGGTGTTGCCGATGTTGCTGCCTGTACAATCCTGGAGCTCAGTTCTGTAACGGCGCCCGTTCAGAAAGCACCCTGTGGTCTTTCAACTGGCAACAGCTGCTATTGCTTTGTGTGTGCATGTGTATAAAAATGGATGATTCCCTGAGGAGCGTCTTTTATAAAAACACTGCTCCCCAGAGACAGCTTTTGGCACTGGGAGACAAGAAGCAAGATAAAGGTCATTTTGTGCAATGCGTCATCTGCCAGCATGGAAGCAGTAAGTTTGGAGGGAGGACATCTGGGTGAGAGGACTGCCCCGCTCATGCCTGTCTCGTCGGAGCTAATAGGTTATCTATAATCTTAAATAAGAAGGTTATAAAAACAGACCAACTGGTTGGGTGCAAGTTTACTGCTCACAAAAGGGATAATTAACAGGCAATTTTGTCTGCTAATAAAGAAGGATACAATAGCACAGATGTTCACTGCAGATTTGATAAAGCTGAAGGATGATTGTACCTGCTGCGTGTCTCCTTCAGTGTAGGGGAGTTTGGTGGACACGTGGAACATGACCTCTTTGTTATGGAAGTTGTAGTAGATCGATTCTGTGCCTGTTTGTCCGTGTGTCACGTCCAAGCCACCCCGAAAACTACAAAAAAGAAAGGAGGACAGACAGTGAGATGCCATCTTCAAGCATAATGTCATTTAGTTACACTTTTAAACCCTTTAAACTCCCAGGATTTGTCAGTGGGTCCAGCTTCATTGTAGTTACTGAATAATTCACAACAGTTACTGAATAATATGCTTTAAGATTAATAAGAAAATAATAAGCTTGGAATGGGTTAAATAAAGATGTGAAGGTTGATCTAAATGTAAGCTTATGTCTTCAGAATTCTGCAATATTTGATATTACTAATAACATTACTACATGACAGCTGGAATTGTATGCAGCCAATCACATGAGGTACAAAACTGATCAGTGGGTAGCGTGTTTAGCATCTTACCCTTTAAAATCATGGAGCTCGATCTTCTGTCCCAGAAACTCTAAAAACTCCACAAAGGCTGGACTTTCCTCATTATTTCCAAACAGCTCCTCCTCTACAGTCTACAATGATACAGACATAATATTTTATCTTTAAATAATTTTATTTTATTTGTTTTTTACCCCATTTTCTAATTATAATATTTCAACCTGACCTAATAAAAATGTGTATGAATTCAAATAGTTGGATTTCATTCAATTTAATACAAATGAAGTCATAAGAAAAGGTACGAACGCTAACCCTGGTCTTAACCCTAACCTTAATCTTCGTAACTTTGAATTGAGTTGTGTGAAACCATGTTGAATATTTACATGCACGATATTTGCATTTAAGTGTTCATGGCTGTACAATAGCGGCTACACAGGAAGTCATTTATTATTTGAATCAGTGAAGATGATTACAATAACATGAGAATGTAACGATACAGCTTTTGTTGGACAGCACAAAGCCTAACATTCAAAAGATGCTAAATGAAATGAATTGCTCCAAAGAGAATTGATAAACAAATTGACAAAGACAAAGACACACTGTGATATTAGCAAAACCTACAGGACTGGTTCATTATGATTCCCTATGGGGCAATTAGCCTGATGAAAATTCTAATTGCTTTCCTGAATAAACATCAAGCCATCTTTCGGTGAGCGAGGATGTGGGTGGTGTGTACACAGAGGTAGAAAGAGCTGTCTTGATGCCATGATAAGGTGAAGGTAAAACACTTGTGTTAGTCTCTTGATGGGTTCAGTAAAGTAGAACAGAGCGAGAACAAAGTGTGCGCCGAATGCATTGTGTGTGTGTGTCTGTGTGTGTGTGTGTGTATGTGCTGACAAACAGAGACGTGACAGGAGGAGGCTCTTTGTGTGGCTGCCTCTCTAGGAGCGTCTCCTCGGCAATGCTAATGCAGTGAACGGCGGTCTTCATGGGCTCTCTTCCTCTGATCACTGCTCGTCCATACCATCTTAAAGGTCAAGGAGCTGAGACTGTGCCAGGAAACCTCTCTATTGGACCCTCAGCGTACAAAAGCTTCATAATTTGAACAAGAGGAGATATTTGTGGTGCTGTTAGTGTTCACTAAGAGTGGGGGATTACAAAATAAAGAGGACTTTTTAGCATGGGTTGCTTTTGTTATTTTTGAAAACCTGTTTGTCTGTGGATGAGACAACTATGTGGTGTTTGAAGTTAGGCACCTAAAGGATTTAAAATAGACTCAAATTTTTTTTAAAATCGTGAGTCATACATGGATAGTCGCCCCCGTGGAACCCACCTGTGCAAACTTCTGATATATTACTCCGAACTTGAAGTTGTTATTGATGACATGCTCATCAAATGTGACAATAAGCCTCGAAGCCTGTGGGGAAAAAAACTCTAAATTTAGTAATCAGAGACACCACAACTGTAACATGCTAGGAGTGAGAGACATGTCTGTCTCTTTCCCTTGCTACTTCTCTGCCCAATGACTCCAAAATAACAGATTAATCAATAAAGACAAGCTGTCATTGAGGCCTGGTCAAACAGTTTCTAAATGCATGTCACTTAACTCCAGCTTGATAATGCAAAGTCACAATATTGATTGAAAGGCTAAGAATGTATGGTGAAGACCCGCATACCTTTGGGTAAAGCACTGGGAAGAAGCGATCTACGTTCACCTCCTCACACACCAGCTGGGAATAAGAAAACAAGAACAGATGCTGATTGATTTTTCTCTTTTGTTCTCCTTGTTTGTAGTAAAAATCAATCCATTGCTCTGGGCTCTTTTGTCAGTGCTGATGAGATGAGGTTATCTATCAGTCATGACATTCAGTGTGAATCATGATAAATTGCAATGACAGAAAACAGCGCTGACTCCCACGCTCTCACCTTGGCCATCTGGACGACGTTGGGGAATTCAGTCAGACATGATATCGGGATCACGTCCTGATACGTCTTCAGTTTGGTTCTGAAAAAGACGAGAGCCATTTGCAAACTCAAGTGCTTTTAGATTTACGTTTTAACTGATGGATGTACTTACAGCACTATAAAGGTTCAAATTCAATTTTATTTAGTGTCAGTGTGGCTGCTGTAACTACGTCACATGGGTGAAATGACATCAATGTCTTGCAGTTTTCTCTCTACCCACACACTGGACTATATTGTCCATCTGGTGTCTAAATCGGAAATGTGGGTGCTGTGTACGTACTGCCCGTGTAATCTCTGGAGAAAAGTATGTGATTGAGGAGAGGGAGATATTACTGTCTCCGGATATGAGTCATGTTTTTTTAAAGTTTTTTTTTAGAATAGCTACTGCCATGTCTAGAATAATCTTCACTCCAAATAAAAGTGCTTTCCTAAGCAAAGCAGTTCAGGAGAATATTTGTCAAAGACAAAGCTTTCACTAAATGGGTCATTGGGAAGGTTTAAGGAGATGGATGAGATATTAGGGGTGATGATGCGTACCTGAGCATCAGACGGAGATGCTCCTGGTCCCCGATCACTTCGTATTTAACCGAGAAGACCAGGTGGCCCAAAGCGCTGTCCACCGTGTAGTAATTAAAGTGCTCCTAATGACAGAACAGAAAGAAGCAGTGTGAGAGAGCATTCATCTTCACCCTTCAACACACACACACACACACACACACTTTAAGATATGTGTCTGCTCCAAAGGGGACACCATGGGGACACATCCATTATGGGGATTTTATTAGCTAAACATATTATGCCAATTAAAGGGCAACGCTAATGTGTCTTCTTTAGAACTAAGCTCTGATATATGTCACCAAGTCACATTTGTTTGTCTATAGCGTAAAAGGGACACGCACAAACCTTCTTGGTGTGACACTAGAGTCGTGCCTTTTCTTAGTAAAATGGATTTTCCTACTTTCCAAGGGAAAGGTTTTTGTTCAAATGCAAATGTCGTTGCATGAATGCAAAGTACAAGCAAGAAAAAAGCCAGACATCCAGGATTCAGAGGGCTACACTACACATTTGCTGTAATTTTTTACACATAAATTTTACAATAATGTCCCATTTTATGAATTTACAATAAGTTACAGTAATATTATGAGATGTTATTTTGGGAAACAACAAATTACAGGAAATTGTTATTGCATCATTTGTATTTATACCAAGCTGGACATGATGAGTTATATGGTAGGAGCTATAGTACAGTATAATTATAGAGGCGAGAGCAACGACTTTACAATACTGTATTGTGCATGTTACTGAAGAATCTAATGTTAACTAGTTTAAAGCTTATAGCTTATTTATTACATAGTATACATTGTATGCTAATGCTAGTTGAATTAAAGTTAGAGTGAAGTGTGAGTGTGAAGTGAAGCTAATATTTTTAAGCTAAGTTAAATAATCGGTTGCATGGGCTGGTGAAGTGTTCACAGAAATGTAATTCAGAATCTTATCTTTATGTCGTTCACTAGGCCGATGTGACTCGATACACTTGGTAAATGATATGCATTTGTTGTCACGCGCATGCCATGACCCAGCGTCATGATGTTAAGTGATCCCACCTCTGTCTCGTCATTGCAATCAGTGTATGTATTGAACTCCTCGTGTCCCTGTCTAGTTTGTTGGTTAATGTACGTCACGCTGTTGTGCTTGTAGTCTGTGTCTTCTATGTTTGTATAATAAATGTATTAAATGTTAAAGCGGCTTCGCACCTGTGTCCTGCTCCCCGTTCTACACCATGACATTTGTCTTTAGTTAGTGCACGCTTTTAAACTGAAAACATTTTAGATAGTCAGCAGGGTTGCCAGGTCCATGGTTTTTCCAGTGACTTATTTTATTTTATATTGTTTTAATATTATTTAGTTGTGTTTTCTATTGTTTTATTTAATGATTTCTGAATAACAAAAGGGAAAAATTTGCCAAAACGTGCTGACATGTTCTGTAAGTTTTGGTACATTTTTCATTAAAATATGAGTTGCCACTTTAGTTGTGAAATGTGAATGATTACAAGTTACTGTACAAATTGATTACAAGTTAGCTTATTACAGTGGGATACATTTACAATAACTGAATTGATGTACTGTACAGCTTAACCCTCCGTGCTCCAGGGCGCTGTATCATAGCTGCCCCTTCGCTCTGACCCCAGCTTACCAACATGCTGGGATATGCGAAGAATCAAATTT
>JAOUQW010000016.1:7045174-7067718 GCA_028565825.1 Olivaichthys viedmensis
ATATAAACATTAATACCCCCCCCCAATTAATTCCCCCCCCAAAATACCAAACAAAACCTCTAAAATGAGCTTTAGGTGTGTGCAGTAGATCATGTATATCTAATATAAACCATTGTAGAAGAGTTTAGTGAATAGAATAATGACTGTTCATAAAATACAACGGGTGATTCCAAACTTTTGAACGCTAGTGTATAACTGTAATACTATAACTGTGACTATTAAACAAGATGCTCTTTTGGTTGGAAAGGTTTAACCGGAAAAGAACGAGAGAAAGCATGCTTTGCTGTCTTGAGCCTTCTGGTGTGCTGATTAGTGTTTAATCCCATTTTATGTTGAGAATAGGACAGACAGACAGAGAATAAGAGACAGACAGTGAGAGAGAATAAGACAGACCGAGAATCAGAGAGAGAATAAGAGACAGACAGACAGAGAGAGAGAGAGAGAGAGAAAGAGAGAGAGAATAAGACAGACCGAGAATCAGAGAGAGAATAAGAGACAGACAGACAGAATAAGACAGACCGAGAATAAGACAAACAGAGAATCAGAGGGAGAATAAGAGACAGACAGACAGAGAGAGAATAAGAGACAGAGACAGGGAGAGAATAAGACAGACAAAGAGAAAATAAGACAGACAGACAGACGAGACATGTATAGAGAGAGAAAAACAGCTCCTCAACACAAACCTGATGAACCAGTACTACTGAACTGTTAAACAAACACAATCGGCGAGGTCACTGGAGACAATTAGACAGAACCAACTATTTAGCCTGATGTTTTTTAAACCACTGCGAAACAAATTACCGGTCAAAAAGGCCCAAAAGGTTTGATTATCCTCCACCTTTTATTTTTAATATCATGAAAGAAGTGCACAAATTGTCCTTTTCGGGAAAAAAAAGGATTCAATGGAAATGAGAGTTTGTTTTATATGGAATAAAAATAAATAAATTAAAATTAAAATCGAAGACCCAGTTTCCACCTGGTGGTTTCATGCGTCTTGTATCTGGATTGTATGCTGATCAGATTTTAACCACATGCATTTACACTTGTAGTCAAATGCGTCTCCAGTTAGCCCGACTGCAATCCGATTGGTGTATTACACGTTAATATGCAAATCAGCGCATTACATTAGAACACCGACTTCCTGTTGAATAAGGTGCCAACTTCGGCATTCATGGAGCATCACCTATTGGGAAGGGTTTTGGTTGTCAAATGCGTCTTGGGTGAAAAGATTCCTCAATAGTCATTATTTTCCCCAAGTGTTCATACCGTGTACTCAGAGTGTGTGTATTCCCACAATGCACTGCAGGCGTATATCAGTTTTAACACTAGGAAATGGCTACATGTAATAAACAGGTATACATACTTATGATTTAAATGAGTGTATAATGGGATAGCGCGTTAGCTACATTATTAGCAACATAGCTAGAAGTCATATGTGGGCTCTCCGTCAGGGTTTAGAGAAGTGCGTTGATTTATGTACAACATTATTACGCTAACCGCTAATAACGCGATTAGCTTTACCAAACATGCTGCAATAGTGCAAAGTGATAATGGTTTTCTCTTTTAGTGACTCTTTGTGACAGAATCTATGCACACTGTCTCAAATGACATATCCTGGTACTTTCAGAATGAATTCTAAAAAGCTCTATTGCGTATAATAGCATGCGAGTTACAACTGTCGTCGACGAACATAAATGAGCTCGATCGTCAAAGCTAACTACGTCAATACCCAAAAGTTGTGCCCTACTTTACATATAAACTCTGCGTGACAATTTTCGGTATCATCTACTGCCAAGGCCTCAGCCAGAAAATTGCCACCAACAGTAAACTTTAGGTTATTAACAAAGTTTTTCAAATGATTTTCGTGCAAGGCAAATGTCGTTTATATTTAAGACTTTTCTGGGCTCGCCCTTGCGAGTGTAGACAATGTAAAAACAAACACAATTCCCCTGGTTTTGTGTTATGCAGCATGTTTTGCCCAAAGGCTACCCTGGCACCGTCTCTTGTTGGGACTATTGAGAGGGGCAGCTGCCAGTCATACCAACCGCAGACGAATTGTCCTGCGGGTACAATCGAGGATTCATTTCTTTGAAGGTTGTTTTTCCCAGTACAGAGTCAAGTAACGTGTAACGTGTTTAAATGTTTTGCAAAATCACCTGAGTGTTAGTCTATGATGAAAGCAGGCAAGACTCACCATTGCAAAACATACATAACAGCAAGTTCTAAATCCCAGGCCTGCCAGAGAGCCAGTGGTGTGTCCATGAGCGAGAACCTTAACCCTCATATTTACATTCTGCCTCAGTTGAAAGTCACTTTGGATAAATGTTTTTAAAAAATAATAATAAAAAAAAAGAAATTCCCAATGTAGTACCAATCTAGTATGGCTAGCTTCGGCTTTCTTATTCTAATGAGTACGAGTCGGGCAAATCATATTGCATTTCTGTTCACATTCATGAGCAAAATAAATAATACTGGTACACGTTTGTTCGTTTCCTTTGTAAGTTAGTTATTAGTGGCACTCTTACATCAGTGACCTGATAAATTTCAAAATCACTACTTCGTGAATTTCAGTAATATTATGTTTGAATTCACTCAGATGTATATTAACGTATCCAGAATGCCGTCTAACTTGTACTCAACACCATAAAAAGGCATAGTTATGATCAGAGTTGGCAGTTTATTAGGTACCTACCTTGTAGCTACACCCATTGGCCATTTTATCAACTACGTGCATGGTGTACGAGATACAGTGATGTATCTGTGACATCACACAGATCCAGTGATCGAGATACATCACTAGATATGGACGTTAAGCATGAAGCTCTTTTTTGCTCTGCATATTGTAATGATATAAAATGATTGAAATGGGACAGGTCTGAAGTCATAAATTTACTCAACGTGTTATCTTAATGAATCACTGGTTATTGATGGATTCCAATCATGATTATTGGGCCAAGAACCATTGCAAAAAAAAGTTCTAAACTTCCAATGCAGTCTACTGTACAAAAGATTGTGGGGGGGGGGGAATGCCAGTAATCCAAATACTATCAAACTACCATCGTAATTTATTTCAACTCATCTGCAAGACAATGAGAACATTTCTCATGACTAAACAAAAATAATTACTAATCCTTTGAGACCTACATTTGACACCCTTTTATATTTTAAATTAACAGGTTGTAATTGTTTACACGAGCAGCAAATTCTGAATTCGGCTAATTATCCAAGTCACCAAACACGCACTTTTATACAAAAATAATAGAGGGGATTAGCCCATGTTACAAAAAGCGGAGCGTTAATATTTTACAAATTTGTCAAAAACCAAGGCCACACTTACAGTGGTGTCTTCATCAGTGGGCATAGCGTTTCCCACCAGTGAGCCAATCCGTACCGGAGAGTGGGAGGGGCTACAGAGTTCAGGAAATGGATTGGGTATGGAAGGCATCGATAAAGGTCTGAACGTTCCTTTGGAGCTGTAAGACATAAAAATAATATTTAATAACAATTATACACATGATTCAAGGAGACATTATTTAAAATAGTTTAGGACAAATTCATTTACAGCTGTTTGAGAAATGCATGAAATTGAAATACATCTGACCACACACCATTAGCTTCATGTTGTAAAATTGTTGTGACGCCATATATTTCATTCAGATGGTAACACACGGCGCTCCTAATACACAATGTTACACAACTAACATGTGATAATGACTCCATTAGCACAACCTTCTATGTGTATCATAATCCCTTCTGGTATCAATCAATAAAACACACCATTTAAATTTTTTTTAAACTTATATTAGTAAAGAATGAAGTGAGAAATATAATTTAGGGCTGGCTCGAATAATCGGAATATTCAAGTATTCGTTCATTAGGTTGGTATTCGTTTCTCTATTCAGTATTCGGAAGCTTCATCTTTAAGCCACAAAAATTGTAGCCTAAACTACAATAAATTTCAATCAGCAAAGGCCTTTAGGTAGAACAGTTATCGTTAATATATGGAAAATGTTCAAAATAAAATCAATTCTGTTCATTTTACACCGGTGCCGTCTCGCACGCCAAGTACGCTCGGCGTGGAGTATTCATTTCTGTGCTTTCTTGCATTGGTTTAGTAAATATAACGTTTAAATATCAGTACTGACCGTCGGATCATTATAAAACATGCATTAGCACCGTACATGATCACAAAAAGTTCGTTAATACAATAAAATTTCAGTTCAATTAGAACTTTCACACAGTTTGAATTTTAATCGCCAGAGTACGCTGCTACAGTAGGACTGCAGGCTGAATAGTCCATGTGCTGTTTAGATTATGGCCATACACTGCAAAATATAGCAGCAATAAAAAGCCACATTGATTAACATGGGAGCGCATTGGACGTGTGCTCTTACCGCATCTGGTGTAAAATGGGTTTAAGAAATCATGTGTGGGAGCACTTTACATTATTGGATGATAAGAAAAATGCTCAGTGCAAACTTTGCGGTAAGAGGCTGGTATTCGTTGGAGGCATGACAAGTTTGACGAATCATCTCAAATATGTAAGTATATGCATTGCGTTGTCAGATGCAGCATCTTGGTTTATTAGTAATACAGCATTGCTGCTTACTGAATATATTTTGAACTGCAGTAACGAACATACTTAATTATGTGTAATAATGAAAACGTAAGTATTATTGTTTTAAGGGTGGTTTTGAGAACGAGTATTCGAAGCCTGTAGAAATGCTGCTCGGGCCAGCCCTAATATAATTTGGCAAAAAAGTGCACTAGTAAGGGATGAAATAAAAACAGTAGTGAGTTTTGCGTACTTGTAGTTGTTCCGGATTGTGAGTGGTTGTGATCGCGGTGTGGAGGGGCCGATGGAGATGAAGGAACTCTTCAATGAATTCGACTCATCTCTGCGCACGGCCTCACGCACACCATCATTAAAAACCTCTGTACAGCGACGATCCACCTGCATCACTCTACACACACACACACACACAGTGAGAACCCAACCGAAAAGAAAACACTAATCAATTTTTTTTAAAAACAAATGCACTACTTTTCATGATGATTCTTAACAGTAAGAAATATTAATAAAATGTAATAAAATAAATGAACAAAAGAAAAAAGTGAAAAACAGAGTGAAAGAAAGAAACAAAGCAGAAGAAAAATCAAAAAGGAAAGAAAAATAAGGGGCAAAAAAGAAAAAAGAAAAAAAAAGTCAGAGAATGAAAGACCAAAAGGACAAAAATGTAGGGACAGAAAGGCACAATTATAATATCTTTAGTATTCTTTAAAGTACTGTTTAAACAAATGACACTCGCGCCTTTGTTTGTTTGTTTTTCTAATAAGCAGAACTTTAGAAAGAAAGACGAAATACGAAACCTGAGCTTCTAATAGTGCCTCTCCATCACTGATTTTTATTTATTTATTTATTTATTTTTCTATGAAGTCCCGCCAAAGGTAAAGAGTTTCCACACAATGTTCTTTAGGCTGGAGGCAAAATCAGAAGGAAGCAACAACGGTCACATCTTTGTACACGGTTTCGTGTTTAATCCTGCATGGGTTGTGGGAAGGAAAGAAAAAAAAACACAGCCCGACCAGACAGTCCCATCAGGCTAGGCGAGTGTGTAATGTCAGGAAGACACACACATTCATATCTCAGCTCATACACACGTAGCCAGCTGTATTGCAACATACACACTGTCTACCTGGCACACTGACAGAAGGAAGACAAAACGAAAACTATCCTTTAATGACCTCACGTCATGGTTTACAGCAGGTGCAAAAGGGTGCTTAAGTGGACAAGTGAGTGTGAGCTGTTCTTTGGATGTGGGTGAAGGTTCCTTGCTATAGATGTGCTTTAAGGAAATGTTTGCAAGACAAAAAGAGGATGATGTCATGCTTTCAGTACAGCAGCGATACTGACACACCTGTAAGAGCTAACAAACAATAAAGGGAGCTTGTGTGCGGTGGAACAGGTGACACCACTCACATTATTTATATATGGTGTATAATATAGCGGCACACAATTTTTTAAAAAGCACATTCAAATGTTTAAGGTCCTATTTTTAGTTGCATAAAATAAAAGTCTATCGAAACACGCGTGTCCCTTTAATGTACAAAACAAGGGTCTGGATGAATACATGTCATTTACGGCGTATTTTTTATGCATCAATGTTCTAATTAAATATAAAAGTAGTACAAAAAGTGTCCTAAAAGTGATATTGCACGCAAGAAGTTCATTTCCAACAGGCATCATCAGAGTCACTCCGAAATGGTGTTCTATTTTGGCATATAGTGCACCGTGTTATACCCTATGTAGTGAGCATATACTATTAAACAGGAAGCCATGTGGGATTGTGTTGGAGGCTTCAATGAAAAGAATTATAAGATGGTGGATGTTTATGTGGATCCCGGGTTACCCGAGAACGAAAACATTACTGTGGGTAAACAAATTTTAAAAAAATCAATCTGAAACATTAAAGTTGATGATAAAATGATGGATTTCGCCACACATCATTTTCTTTGCTGAAGAAAGCGACACAATTTCTATCTTCCGTGGTTTACGAGTTACGTATAGTGTAGCGCTACTGCTAATGTTCATTCAGTCTGTGGTGGGATCACATTGGGTAATTTATGAATATGCAATTATTTATGAAATTTTTTTAAATAATGAAATATTTATGAAAATTTCACAAAATATGAAATTTTTTTAAAGGAATTTGACTGATGTAATATCGGCGTCATCGATCATGTTTTATTCAACATAATAACTGCATAATAAATTCTGAGATTTAGTATTTGGAGGAAAAACAATAAGCGACTATATGATAACTAATACACTGCAATTACGTAGAATCATTTCTCCTCAAAAGTATCCACCTCGATGCGTCATCATTCATAATCGCCTTCCAAATACAAGGGGTTATACAGCTTGTACTTTTATATTAGAATCCTCTACAGCATTGTAAATCGTTGTGGACACAGCTAACGTTATTTTCTACTAATTATTTGAAACCTACGAAGTTGCAGTGCTGGCGTCATATTCAAATCATTTCATATACGCACCTGCAACAAAATGGATTTTATATTAATGAGATTTATTGAATGCCCCATTCAATATTTGGACAAAAATGTAGGCTAACTCCTTTCTTTCTTTCTTTTTCATATGACGTTTTTTTTGTCTTTGGGATCATGTAAATTCCATTAACCTTTCAAATATAAATTGCCATCTAATTATATTCCATACTCAAATCAGACCCGCATAACGTACATGGATTACTTTGGACCCTAAAAAGGGATATCATGTGATGCAATTTGAAAGAAATTTCATTGTTGTAATTTTTTATGTTGTTTTGTAAAAGTGCTTTTCCTTGCATCGTTAATAAATGCCTTGTAGCAGAACATTCACAGTAGAACAGTATAAACCTATTGTCAGATCTCCTCATCAAAAGGCGACGTCCCACTCGTATATTGTCACACATGATTCATTTTGAATGAGTGATTGATTCGATTAACAAGCACAAACCAATCGGAATCCCAATCTGGAAAAAAAAAAAAAACCCACCACCATTTACATTTAGCCATTTTGGCAGACCCGCTCGTCCAGAGCGACTTACAAAAAGCTAAAAAGGACAAATTGAAAAGAGGAACGTCTTTAGACCTCTGCAGAAGGAACGGAGACGCCTTCGTACTGGAAGGGGAAGCTCGTTCCACCACTGAGGAGCCCAGACACCAAACTAGCCCGATCATTACGAGCATTTCATTCCGAATATTTCCATCATCTGACACACACTCTTAGAAAAAGCAAAAGGTCAAATCTAGAACCCCCCCCAGAGCGACTTACAAAAAGTGCAAACAGCCGAGTGATGCGACGATACAAAAGCACTTGGAGAGTCTGTATTCGGAACCTGAAAGACTAGAAACTAAGGGTTGTTCATACACGTGCTGGAGTGGTCTAGTAAAACACTAAAAAGGACAAATTGAAAACCAAGCGAGGACCCTAAAAATCAAAGAATGAATGCCAGTGCAGAGGAATACAAAGAGGAACGTCTTTAGACCTCTGCAGAAGGAACGGAGACGCCTTCGCACTGGAAGGGGAAGCTCGTTCCACCACTGAAGAGCCCGGACACCAAACTAGCCCGATCATTACGAGCATTTCATTCCGAATATTTCCATCATCTGACACACACTCTTAGGGGAACCCCTTAAAAGGTTCTGTCTACAACAAAGCGTTTCTTTATCAGACAGGGTTTACAAGCATCACCGTTCGAGGGCGCTAAAAACCCTTAACTATCTAAAGAACCCTCTTTTTTTCCCTAAGAGGGTACATGAACGGCGACTCGTTTAAGTGAATCGACTCGTTTAAGTGAATCGACTCGTTCAAAAAAACTACCCGTCGACATGCAAATCAGGGGTTTTTTTTTTTGGCGAGTTCGGATTCATTTGACGATTACCAAATACTTCAAATGAAATGAAAAGTAAATAATAATAATAATAATAATAATAATAATAATAATAATAATGCAAAAAAAGTTCTTTTTTCTTTACAGGAGGTCTGCCGAAATAAAAACGTACATAAGCTGCCGGTATAGCAGCCCTTCACCATAACCAAGAAGACCGTCACAAATCCAAGGCTATAAAATATCGTTGTAGTTATCGCGAGAGTAGATAAGCTGCCGCTTTATTGTTCAGCTGTCCGGGGACGCAGACGTACCTTGCCCGCTCAGCGCACCTTGCTCCACACGCCGACTTCGTTCACTTCGGCCGCGTCCTAAACCGCAGACGTCCAGCGCTAAATAGGGTGTCAGCCATAGCACGCCGCCTGTGGCTATCTGACGTCACCTTCAATGCCGGCGGTTTGCGGTTTAAGACGCAGCCAAGGTGAGCGCACGCGCTCGAGCAGGGAGAGACGGCGGCCGGGGATTCAGAGGGCGGGGACTATGACGCGTGGGCAGGTGGACCTGTGGGAGGGGCGTCGTCATAGCAGCAGCAGCGCATTGGGCACACTTTGTAGTGGTATGCAGCCGATAACACACAGTCACGTGAGTTCCCTTGCGGACGCGGTGACGTCACAATGACGTCAGGCCGCCGTTTCATTGTTGTTGTTGTTGTTGTTGTTGTTGTTGTTGTGCAACATGTGTTACTTTTCGGTGGTTGTAGCACCGACTAGTGTGAAAAACACCATGCTGAAAATATATTTTCCTGATTGTTGTTTTAATTTTTTTGCAAGTAAATTTAAATTGATCCATGATTTAAAAATGACGTCGACTTGAATGTGGAATGCCATTTGTGCTTACATTTAATAGACATAAAGGCTGTCATGTATTTTTTATTTATTTTATTTTTTTATATATTTTTTTAACTGGTGAACGAGCACATTTAATAGATATAAATCAATCATAACTGTGATCAAACACAATTTTTTCATATCAATTGTTTTCAGTAATGCTGTCATTTGTCATTTAATTATTGCTGGTTTCGATTGAAAAAAATGTAAGAACCTTTTTTTTCTTTCTCTTCTTCTTCCCAGGAACGAATCCAAATCTCTGTTCAAGTTAAAAAGAGAGCAAATGTTGAAAAAATAAATAATAATAATGTTTTAGTAGCCAAGCCTGATCCTGCATTTGGCATATTTTATTGACTACAATATTTATCAGTAAGGAGGTTTGGAAAATAAGTGGATCTCTCGTATTGCTTGAACTCACTCTGAATGGTCTGATGAAGACGCGAACCCGTATTAATTGCATGGTTTAATGCCCCGAAGGCCTCACTAACTGTTTTGGACGCTCTCCGTATGTCATTAGTCGCTGTTCTCTGAAGGCAGCGTATCAGATTTGATCTTTTGGTTTCTAGACATAGACAGTGAAATAGACAGAGTTGTCTAAGTGATGCAGTGAGTGACTCCATTAGTCTTTTTAAATTTGTGCCAAATGGTTTGTAATCATTTGTAATGTAAAGGACATCTTATTTAATGTATTTAATATTTCACTCAACTCTAAATACCTTTAAGAATATAATAATATCCAAAATAGTTACCCAAAAACGTTATTCATGATCGGAACATCAGCTGCAGCCATGGTCATCCCGAACGGTGGGAGGTCAGCAGGCAGGTCACTCTGGTTAGGCATGTAGTATGGTCCTATCCCACAGCCGTTATAAAACAGAGGACCAAAAGGGATGTTCAGGTCCATATTCATGTGAGAATTTGACCTTCTGAGGCTTCCATGCTGAGAGTTCGAGCCTTCACTAGAGCAGGTGTCTTCACTCTGTGATGGAGACGTGGCTCTGGGAGAGTGAGCTTTTAGTGTCTTTGAGTCGTCATCAGCCAGATTTCCACAAGTGTTGTCCTTCTGAGAGAAGGCCGAGTCTCCTTTGGATAAACCGCTGCATTTGTCCTTTGGTGGTGAGATTCCAGAATTGCAGGTATTGTTTATTTCCGCTAAAACTTCTGGACTTTCTTGTGCCGTCTTCTGTCTTCCCTTTTTAGATGTCTTCTGTTTGGGCCACGTGGCACCACAGGATGCGAGCCAGAAGACGAAACAGCGCAGTCCAGACAAAACTCGTTTTCCAACCTTCCGCTTCGTAGTCAGATATGCAAATGAACTGTTATGGTGAAGACGGGGCCAGATGGAACTGGTTGCCATGGGTGCCACAAACATTCTGTATTGTGACATCATTTGGATCAATTTAAACGTTACAGAAATTGAGACGTCATCGATGATGTCATAACGATCCACTGGCCTTCGGGTCTCAACGATATCGTTTTATCATTCATATAATTAGGACAAACGTGAGAACGTTCTTAAACAGTTTGCTATTTACGAGTTACATTGCAATTCAAATGAAAGACTTTATAAGGAGCCATGCACATTCAGTGCAAGCCTAATTAGTGCAGAAAACAGGAGCAGAACAATGTATAAAAGCTCACCGTTAGTCCAAACAGATTTAGTAACAGAAGGGCACAGCGATACAGTCAGAGCTCACAGTACATGATCATGCAAGTGTAAATGTGTGTAATCATGCCAATTTCCCCATCAACTCCAATAAACAAATTGTATAACTTAAATACATTCATTATTGCTATAATGTATGAAGTTATTGATTATCCATGGGGATTATTTTTTAGACCATTTCAATGTGCTTTATGGAGACAATTAAAAATGTTTATCTCATAAGAATTGAGAAAAAAGGGCAGTAAGATGCTCAAACGCTCAGTGGGAAATAAAAAAAAAAAGTGAGGAATGTTGGACACTTTGTGATCGTAGCTGAAGGAGTTTGTTGAAAATGTGTTTCTCCCAAAAACACTCAATGAGTCAAATTTGATGTCACATCCATAACGCGATAAACTTCTAGATACCTTTATTTTGTAAATGATATGTGTATATCTTACGTACATATCAAAACATGTCAAGCTTAATGTTGAACATTGGTCTGCATTCTCCCTGTGAGGTCACATGAACAGATGTGACCTTGGCAAGTCAATAATGAGTTCAAATGTCACATCCATGACTCTGGATTTGCCCCTAACTTAAATTAGGATCCAGATTTCCTTAACATTTCATGCTGAATAGGAATACAGGAATGTAAAAAGATTAAGAACTCAAAAGACTAATCTCAAACTGATGCAATCCAGTGCAGCATTATTCCAGAGGATTTATTTTTCGATGATCAAAAACACTTTAAATTACTCAGATTCATTCCATTTCATTATAGCTGTTGGAAGTCATTCACGTGTGCATCAGGCTTTTGATTGCATAGAGCAAGATGTTGTGAGCAAATCATAAAAAATACAATAATTGAAGAAATGCTTTTCGTAATGATTACAAAGAAGTAAGGCCAAAGCAAGCCTCAGTGAAAGCATGGAACGCTCACACACCATTTTAACGCATGGAAACATTTGACTTCTTTAGGATCACGGTAATAACCCTAAAAAATGTCTTGTCAATCACGAACGGTTTAGATTTGGTGGATTTTATGACATGCTGAACAAATGCAGAACACAAACGCAAACTATTTTCAGATAACATATTGGAGGGTGTACAGAATAAAGAACAGGTAGCAAGTATTGTATATGAAAAGGTAACATATTAAGCATTAACTACTGAAAACAACAAAACAGACTAAAGGCCAATCCACGTCGGACACGTTTTTGAAGCGTTTTCACAAACTCGCACTTTCTATACGCTGTGAATCATAATCCGCAAAGACGTGAACCTGGAGATGCATAGCAAAGTGTTATGTGCTGGTTGTCCACAGTTCCAGTGTCTCATGTCAAGCTTTTGGGTGAAGTGTTTTGTAATTACAGCTCGCCCAATCCTTCCATATGGGTATTAAAACTGTATAAAAAAGGATTCTCGTTCTATTGTGCTCACTGGGATATTAACAAACAGTTAACATCTCTTGAAAAATAAAGAAATAAAAATTTCACCCACTCATAACTGATAATCGAATGCTGAAGTTGCTCAAACAGATTAACACCGAAGTGAGCTGTTGCTCTTCCTCCTTTATAAATTTATATAAAGATTTTTGCACAGTACTGTATGCGTGTGTATACATGCGCACACACACACTCAAAACACATCTTTTCATCTCCCCTTTAGGCACTAAAATGACAAAATGTTTGGCACTTCATTGTCAAATAGAGACAATGAACTTACCTTGACCTCTCGGTGGATCTTTATTTGACACGTTTACGTGACTGCCACTGTTGGGCCCTTGAGCGAGGCCCTTAACCCTCTGCTCCAGGGGCGCTGTATCATGGCTGACCCTGCGCTCTGACCCCAGCTTACCAACATGCTGGGATATGTGAAGAATCAATTTCACTGTACAGTACTTGTATGTGTATATGTGACAATAAAGGAGCTTTCTTTCTTTCTTTCAAAGTGCATTATATGCCCAATAAAATGCCATTTCAGATTCAGCCACTGAAAAAGAGTGTCTCCAATAAATGCCTGTTAAAAATTGTCTACTATTTACATAGGCCATTTACTTTGTTAATTTTAATATAAATTTAAAAATACATACACAATTAAAAATATAAATTACATGCATTTATTCACACCCCTTTTTCTACATGAGGGTTCATTCAGCCAAAAAGTTTCGTAAACCCGTTTTGATTGACATACATTAGGCGACTAAAAGCAGAACATGGGATTTTAAACATTTAAACATTAACTATGTGGATTGTTTGCCTTTGATACGAAAATGTTATAATTGGTATGGTATTCGGACAGGGTTTGAAATAAGCTTGCCCTATTGTCATTCCAATGTAGCTGTAATCTAGGATTCATATTTTAATCACGTTATTCCTTTGTAGATGGATTACAGTAAAAAATAAGGATTAGTTTTCTTAGTGTGGTAATTCATGCATCACACGAGGGGGTTCTCTAATTCATATAATCTTAATGATTTTAGTCAGATAGAAATGATGGATCAGACTGGTTTGTTCAAATGAAGGCATTGCCACTAAGCTCGGACTAATCCATAGATACAGTTTTATTCAATCCCAATAAGTACAAACATTGCTAATAAAGTGGCTAATGAGACTGAATACTCACCATAAGCTTCTAGCTCTGGAGAATGTCTTGTCAACTCTGAAAACACAAAAAAGGTTCAATTAAAGACAGCAGGTTTCACCTTTACTGTTCCTTTTCAAGGCTGAACTATAAGTGAAATCCAACTCTAAAAGTTAAGAGGTAATTGACAAGTCCAAAGGATGTACAGAGCCCACTTTTTCCATTTTCAATATGATACTGATATCAGAGCTGTGTATATCGGCAGGTACCCGATACTGATCTTCACAGTAACTGAGCCGGCACAAGCTTCTTCTGACAAGTTACGCGAAACATCAGAGGTGTGATGGCAACGTGCTTTAAGAGTTTTATTTGTTACGTACAAAAAGATATACAGTGTATAAATCTCGTAGTGAAATCCTTAGAAGCTGGTTCCAGAGCTGTGCAAACATATTACGAACATATTACAAGAGACATGACACAAGAGACTTGAGACGACAGTGAAGTGCACACATATTAGAATATACCCGTCTGCAACAGATCAATACGTATCAACACACCTGTGTGTGCATTAGAGTGAATCTGAACTAGTGCACAGTTAAGGGTGTGTGTCAATGTGATGTCTGTATAGGTGAGGTGGGAAGAGGAATCAAAAGTCCCATAAGGTGCAGCGTGTGCATGAGTGGTCCATAAGTGTGAAAGGGGAGCTGCTTTGTCCTGATCAGTGGCCTCATTAACAAACCGGGTAGCTTGTGGAAAGTAGCTTCACCTGAGTCGCTCTGTGTTTGTTCTCATACGACGTGGCACTTGCCTGACCGCAGCAAGGAGAATGGTTTGGGTGACTGGGATCTTTGATGATTTTTCTTGCCTTGTCTCTACACCGCCTCATGTATATGTCCTACAGATCTGGGACATTCAGCTGAATAAACAACTCAGGGCTTTGCGGCCCTGTTTAGTGCTGCATTTATTTCTTGTTTTGCTTAAGAGATATAAGTTATTTCTGTTTGTAGATTGTCAGAAGTGATTCCAGGGTTAAAAATAACTAGCTAACCTAATGCGACCTCATAGCCTACAGTATGTCACTAGCTTATATGGCTAACGTAGCGTTAGTTAGCCAGCGAGCTGTTATTCAGCAAACAGTAGTCTGGTTGTGTTTTCAATGTACTGAAAGTGATGACGTATAATTGACTCAGAAGGACAACCCGAACGTGATGCCTGTCAAATCCAATCCAATAAAGATCCAGCATTTCAGGCCAGTATCAGTTCTGATACTGATACTTACTATTACATTGGTACATCTATAAAAAAGTCCCCAGTCCTCCTCTACTTAGTGTCACAAAGATGTCAATGCCTAAAGTACTCCAACAGATGCACTCCTGATCTCTCACTGTGCTGCTGTCTGTGAAGCATATGGAGAAAGTAATGTGGATAAGTCATGTGGCTGTACACCCAATGGGGTTCAGCTTGCCAGTGCATGACTCAGCACCCACCCACTCCCTCAGCCCCTGAACACAGGGGCAGCTTTCCCAATTAGAGTGCCAAAAGAGGAGCTGGAATGCACTCAGTCCCCCTGAGAGAAGTGCACAACGATTCCCATTAGCCTCCCCTGTCTAATAGACTTGTCTACATGCAAACATATCGCTCACTCTTTGAAATATTCTTAAGCTTTTAATATATAATGTATGCAGTATACCACAATGTATCTTTACACACAGACCATTATAGTTGCTTCTGGGCTGTGGGTAGTTGGGGATCAAGGCATGTAACTGCTCCTCCATGCTATCGGCCTTACACGAAATTAAAAATGTTCTGCTTTAATCTTGTCCCACTGTTATATGATTACAAATCCAACCTGATTGTTAGATAGTGTACAGACAAAACAGCTGCTGCCATTGTGAATAAATCATGCCTTGCTTATGCTCGCCTGTCATTTAAGAGAGAAGCTTCGTCTCAAGCCAGAAGATGGAGCTGTGGTGCAACGCTCAAATACAAACACAAATGCAGAGATTTCACCAGAGATGACATTACACACCAAAGACTCGACATCCAAACAGAAGAATGATTCCAAATTAGGGCTGTCACTACCGATTATATTGGTAATCGAGTGATTTAACGATTAATCGAGTAATCCAAAAAACTATTTTATAAAAAATTGACTTGAATGACAAAACCATAGAATTTCAAAGAACGTTATTTTTATTAAGACATTAACTGTTATGTCTTGAAAAATTATTATAAATATAAACTCAAATTGTTTACACATAATTTTTTTTATCTCACATTGTTTACATAATAAAATGAGATATTTAATGAAAAATATCACTATCAAAAACTGGGCTACAAGTGCACACAATACTATTTAGAGCTTTGCTAAAAAAATACTTCAGTATGTAGCATTGCAGATACCATATAATTCTTCAGACTTCAGGAAAACTTCTTGGGAAAAAATGCTTACAATGAGGTAGGCAAGGACATTATTACCCTTCAGTGGAAATAAATAAGAAATAACAAAAATAAACAATTAGTTTATCCAAAATCTGGTTACAAAAACATGCAGACAATTCTTTCAGGGGTCACTTCACTCTTCGCTCGCCTACTGAGGGAATCCTTGTTAGTTTATTTTCCTCCGCTTAGAAATATGCTTAAATTCAGCGGGTCGTCTCGTCTGATCTGAGATTGCGCTCGAAAAGAGTGTCGTGCGGTGGACTGGCTGAGGAAAGGGAGCGCCTCCTATGCTCGCTTTTCCCTTTCTCCCCGCAGCGGTACGACGACCCCCGACCTCAGCGTGGGCAGCCTGATAGGTAGGAACTGTGCGATAATCTGCTTAAATTAGCGTGGCACTCGTGAGAGAGAGGAGTCGGAAGGGGCCGAACCGCCTCTCCCTACCCCGCCGTCGTGCCCGCACGAGCAACAGGAGCCGCTCGCGTTACGCGGTCAGACGAAAAAAAGAGAGGGGTGGGGGAAAAACACGGTGAAACGGGTAACCAAAGCAAGGACGGAGACTGCCAATCGATCAGACGCGAGTGAAGAGGGAAGAGCCCAGCGCTGAACCCCCGTCCCCTCACGGCCGCAGGGAAATGTGGCGTACGAAGCTTCGAGGCATAAAATCGAGGATTTTTACTATTCGAGGTACTCGAGTAATCGTTTCAGCACTATCCTAAATTAGAAGAACTGTTGTCGTATGTTATCTAGTTAGTTTTTAAATTGTATGTTTTTATTGTTCAAACCACAATGAAGCGTGGGAAGTTCTGTGCTGTTCAAAATTGTTAAAATGTTTAGAGATAAGCAGAATTTTGATGACCAGTATTTTGAAAAATATTTTACAAAACATCTTTTTGCACCAAAAGGTGTTGTTTAAGCCTTATTAGGCCCTACAATCTGAAATGACGACACAAATACCCTCTCATTTTGCAGTATCAAGGATTATCATAAATTTGTGAGCTAAAACTGCTATTAAGAACAGACACCTAATCTGTGTACTAGTAACCACCATCACTTACAGACGTCACTTTCTTTCCCCAAGTAATGTGGACTTAATATTAGGTCATGAGGTAAACAGAGAATTTCGCATCCAGGATATGCACAATTTTTTATGAAAGAGTGGTCCACACTCAAGTTGAATTGAATAAAGGATTTATTATACACACAGGGCTAGACATCCTCAGACAAGTAATGCTGGCTTAGTTTATATCCAAATTTCATTCATTCATTCGTCAGTAACCGCTTTATCCTGGTCAGGGTTGCGGCGGAGAAACACTGGGCGCAAGGCAGGACGCTAGCCCATTGCAAGGTATCCAGATTTATATATCTGTTTTCTGCAAGACTCATCTGAAAAGCCTAGGCTTTCATAAGGAGAGAGTGCACTTGCCTGTCATGTCAACAAAACTTACCCAGCTGCTCAATATTTCAGCCCTCCTGCTGCTAAGCAGTCTCTCTTCATGTCTGCGCTCTTATTCCCAGTGCATTTTACTTTGAACACACAGCCCCCTGTCCCTGGGCAGGCTGGAGAGTGAGGTGCTCTGGGAATCCAGTCATCTTACTCATGTTTCCAGGAACATGACTGTCCTGGATTAGGCTACATATACTCTGGATTCATCCACCACCATGTGAACATCTGACAACAGCTCTGGTATTCCTGCTCCCAATTTGGACATAGAGAGGGGATTGATATGTAGCCTAAGAAATTAAATCATAGATTGTAATGATGGGTTTTGCATATTATCTAACTTCCGTTGCTCCGTCTGTGGGCTCATTATTGTCAAGTGTTATGTTTTTTGTTGCCAATGACCTGTGATTTGCAAATTGTATAGGCACTGCTATTCTAGATATCCTGTATCAATCAAAATTCATTCATCTCTATCAGCAGCACATAATGATAAATGACAGCTGTTGATCCTCGTCTGACATCACCTCTAAAGGAGCTGATGTAGTGGCACTTAAGTTCAAGTGAGGCATCTCACCTTCCGCCAAAGAATACAACTCTAAGAATATCCTGCTTTCAATTTGGGTATTTATAACGCTTTCTCTCTTCAAGCCTGATCATGTCTGTTGCTACTGAAATAGTGGACGTCCTACAGGGGCCAGGGCACAAAAGGAAGAAGGCTGCTCCTGCATGTACAAGTGCATTCTGTGAATACAGACTGAAAACACAGACACTTGTGGAGTGCATAAACAGCTGATAATGTGTCGTCCATTGGTGATGGTTAACCTTTAGACCTTATTATTTCTGACAAACAATACAGCCTGTTACAAGACGCAATGCTCAAGAGACGAGCCTCTCAGTAGCCCATGCTTTTGCTATGTGGTTCAAAAAATTCAGAAAACAAAGGAACATTACAGAATGCAGAAACTGTAATTAACTGCACTTGTCTCTATAACGAACACCAGATGGAGAAAGATGTGTTTGCATTGTGCATCGTAATGCAATAGAAATACATGGCTTGCATTATTTTGACCAAAATGTTTTTTCTCCTTTCAGTCATGCAAATGCTGTAAATCACCTAAATACCCACAGAAACACCCACCTGGGACGTCTCGGGTTGGTCAGGCCAAAAATATTATTTGTAGGCTCATTTACAAATTGCAGGCTTCTGAGATTTGAGTACTACCAAGGCCAATATTGCAATAACAATTACGGCACAATATACTGTGTCGTCCTTTCAAGAAGATGGCCAAAACCATGCCTGACCTTACGTTAGTTTACATTAGAGGATATCGGATTCCAGCCGCTCAACAGGGCTCGCAATTTGTGCATGTATGTTTGTGCATGCATGAAGTTGTACAATCATAGGTTGAAAACAGTGAAATCAGACCCACAGCTGTGGGGGAGGGGGTGTTTTATTTGCCGTTCACTTGTTGCTGTGTGAGTGAACTATGCATACAGATTTATTTGATGAGCGGATATTGTTTTCCTTTGTACAGATTACAGAAAAATATTGCTTTTCATGCTTGATAGGTCTTATATTGGAGGTGCAGAAGCATATCCATCGTACGTCCACAGCTCAACAATACAGAAAGACAACAGCTGTTCAAATCCACAAGCGTACTTCAAGATCAAAACGCAATATATGAAGACAGCTTTCAGGACTCTTAAGATGTCATGGAAAGTAAAAGCATATTTCAGTCTCCAAAAATATCTGTGTAATATCTTACTATATATGCCCATATGTATATACTGTATATATTCTGCTGTAGAGTGTCAGGAGAAAAAAGCTCATTTTAGATTTTCCAAAAAAAATGTAATGTCAGAGAGATTTTTGCACAGTACTATATGTGGACAATAAACCTGATTAAATGAAGAATTCTGTTCAGGTGCTGCTCATGGTCAGGATATTAGCAGGCCTCAGGGGTATTACAAACATAACATTTTCTCATCTTTACATTTAAGTCCTACCCCTGCTCATATCACCCAAATATTCCAGTGATACACAGTCTGGGTGTGGTGAAACAAATGAAGGGTTCCAACCAAGACTGGGTTAAAACATTGGATAATCGGATCAGATTTGACGTATTTTCCAAACCAATCTACTGACACGACAAAGATCATGCACATGAACACAGGACACCACTTGCCATCACACCTCTGATGTCTCACATGAGTCAGCAACAGAAGCTTGCAGAGAGTCACTCGGTTACTGTGAGGATGTAAGAATGATCGAATTATCCAACCATTCATTATAAACACTACTAATACCCTCATTTGTCAAAAGGGCTATCCCTCCTTGGTGTTTACATTAAACATGTAAAAATGCTTAATAAATACATTTCACAGGTTAACTGACTGTACAGACTTCGATTACATCCACAATATAATACAATTATACAGTAAATTAAACCACATCATGCACCTTGCCGTTGCATTCTATTTTTCACCTCTGGTGTGTGAGTGTTTATTGGGCCCGACAAAAGGCTGTAGTGTTCATTAGCTGCCTTGTGAGGGGAAGTGATTGCACTTGGAAGGGTTGAGTCTCTCGTACACCTACATTAAACCAGCTGGGTTTATTACTCTAAAGCAGCACTCAAACAGCTCTGAGCTTACACACTGCATTCAGTCATCACTGTTATTATTCACCTTTTATAACGCTGGGTCAAGGTCTCTGCCAGACATTTTTTTTTTAAGTATATTGAAGACACAATATTGAAGATGTATTAACAAACATCAAATATTGAAGATATTTTCATAGGAAATTTCTATGAAATGTTGGTTCTACAGCTCCAACCATAAACAGACATGATCAATATATTGCTGAAATTAGCCGTTTCACAGAAAGGAAAGTGCTACAAGCAACAAAATGGTTGAGCATCTGTGCTTCCCCCCCAAAAAAAAGTTTCATGTTGCAAGTCTAGCATGACCTACTACTTGCTCTGCTCTATATCTCTGCTCTCAGTAGAGACTACAGATTAAATGGCCATTAGTGCCTGGAGGCATATGGCATGAGCAATAATGTATAGCCTTCAGAGAACCCTTAACCTGGTTTATATGGGCCAGTGGAGCGAGTACTTTGTGCCTACATAATGGAGTCATTGAGGAAGGGAGTGCCCTACTTGGCTTCTGCAATGACATTAATTAAATACATTAAGTATTGAGCTTCATTGCCACTCAGGGGAATAGAACAAAGAAGGATTTGGATTTGCCAGCTTGGGTTCTGAGGATGAAGAAATTACAGTCAAGCATAATGTATACAGGTAACATACAGTCGGATCTATAATTATAGGCACCTCTTTTAATAAAAAATAATAATAATTCCTATTATGTAAAAAACAATGTACTTTCTTTTTCAGGTCAAAACTGTTTTTGTTTTTTTACTAAGATGACCTTAACTAAAAAAATCACTAATAACCAAAACTTAACCATCACATTTGAACGATTTTAGTCACTTTACACAGGCATTTTGACAGCTCCACTAAATATTACTGTATTTCACTGCAAATCAAAGTTCACAGACCAAAGCGTATGACAGAAAATAATGATTAAAACAGAGATTAAAATGAAAATGAATGTAGTGTTTGCCAACAACATATATTTATATATTGTGATAGGCCTAACTGTAGAAACATGTATCTGTCACGATTGGGTTCGGGGGTGCGGACACACGCGCAAGGCTTCTTCTTTCGTATCTAAACATATTTATTTTACGTTGCACAGATCGGGGGAAACAAACAGACTCACGCCGCGACAGACGTGAGTAACACACAGACAATCGCATACATAAACAATGAGCGACAACACAGGACGGAAACAAGCGGTATTTAAACACTTAACAATCAAGGGAGACGAACGAGGAACAGCTGGAAACACTCACGCGTCACAGACAAGGACACTAAACACAAGCGCGTGGCCGCTCACGTGGCGGCCGTCGCCATGGCCATACTATGTCGCGTGCCGGTATCAACATTCGTCCAGTGATGAAACACCCTTCAGTGTTTATTCTATTGTAGTTATGTTAGGGTTATCTATCCCTTCCTGCATGAACACAACGTAGATACAATTTTGAGAATGTCACACACATCTGACACAAGGTGAGGCATCAGGTTAAAAAACACATTCTTCACATATTTCTCCAGCAAACTGGTTTTCTAATCTATGAAAAATATGTTCTCTAGAAAGTGGCTAAAAACCCTGAACCAATGCTGATAAATAAACTGAAAATAAATGTATGACTCAAGTTGAGATAAGGAAACAAGACAATTACTACACATACTACATGGTCCATACCTGCTGACAGGGGAGAATGTTTTAGCCAGAGAACCTCCCTGTATTTACAAAGTGTGTCATAATGGGAATGTTACATAACCACACTGTATCAATTTTTCATAATTCAGAAACTCACACAAAGAGAGACTCACACAAAACATGTAAAAAAAAAAAGGAGGAACTCAGACATCTTGTATGTTCCTCTCTAAGTTCCGTTTCTGTTAATAATAAAGATTAATAATAAGATCCCATTACCGGCCAGTTGTTTCTCATTTTGTTTCTCATGTTAGCTAAGGACTTTATTTCAACGAATGTATAACAAACACCAAATTTTGCCATAAAATTAGACTTTGCTGTTACAGGGCACCCGATGCAGAGCGAGGCAAAGAGGAGGCAACGTGAAAACAATGAAGGGCTGAGATATGGGCTTTGCTATTTAATTTATCAGTCGTATGAGTAGGCTTACTAACAAGCTAGGATATGCGAAGACAATAATTTCACTGTACTGTACTGTACTTGTATATGTGACAATAAAGGTTGTCTGTCGCTGTTTTCTCTGATTGGTGCCATAAATTAAAACTGCCTATAGCATTAGTGGACCTTTAGCATCCATAACAGATTTTTTGGGTATCACTGATATTTAATCTACGTAATACGCAATAGTATAAAGACAAAACTCTTGTTAGTTGCCCAGTTATATCATTATAGCTCATTAACTTAGCTAATTCTTTGTTCAGATAGATAGGACCCCAGAAGCTGACCGGGCCTTCGCACTCCTGAGGGAACGTTTCTGCACGGCCCCCTTGCTCGTTCACCCCAATCCAGAACTCCCCTTTGTCGTTGAGGTG
>JAOUQW010000016.1:7076513-7090995 GCA_028565825.1 Olivaichthys viedmensis
ATAAAAAAAAAAAAGCCTACACACATAGGGCTATCTTTGATGAGCTAATGAGCTGCTAATTTCCTTAGTTAACAGGGCTAAACTAACATTAGCTAATTAAGGAAAGCTAATGTAGCTACAATCTAATCAAATTACATTAATATATAATATAACACAACAAATAGGTACTAAAATAAAAAAGTGATTTACATACGCAAAAATTCAAACTGAGTATTAATGCTTAAAGTGAAGTTCTCTGTGTAGGGACGATGGACTCTTGATGTCTTTACCCGGGCTTCACCTGTCTCCCTTGTGTATACCATATTTATGTGTATACCAACTTATGACCCTGTTGGACTTAAATCTGAATATTCCTCATTTTATTACTGCTCTGTAATTGCAGCCCAATCGAAGGCTCTCATTTCAGAATCTCTTACGGCTCATTTTCTCTGGTAAATGGAAAACATTATTATGGGAAATGATGTTCAGTGTACTATTTGGCAAAGTAATGGACATGGACCATCATTTGCATCTGTGAAAGACTCTACTTATAGCTATCAATAAGTATCCCAGGCACTATGCCTAATTGTTCACTTCATTTGCTTAAAAAATGCCCTCCCAAAATGCACATAAATGAATGTTCAGGACATTTATTTGTCTGTGCTTTACTTCTTTGGACTGTGAACAGTCAAAAATTCAGTCAACACAGTTTATTCTCTGAAATGTCCAGTATAAGACCTTTACAATCTTTAAAGTCATGTCAAACTCTAAAATGGACATGTTTGAGAAATACGCTTTTTGGGTTTTTTTAATGTTTTTTTTGTTTTGTTTGTTTTTAGATTACTTCATACACTGTTTTGCTGGTCCCTAAAATACCATTGAGTTTTAATTCAAGCATATACGAATGCAGCTCTGTAGATCTTTTCTCTTTGAAACCTTCAGTACACTTAATTTCAATCCTTCCGACCTGCATCCTCTGACATTTAGAATGTTAAAGGTGCTTTCAGACACTGCTATTTCTCCAGTTTTGAGAAAAAAGATCCAAATGAAGTCCCTAGAAGCCCTTAGTTACCTTGACATTTTGTTGGAGAAACAAGCATCCCTACAAAACAAGTCAATAAACACAGTAAATCAGGACATGTTTTTTTGAAATCTTTTAATTTTGTTTATCTGTGATGGACAGGGCCATTCTCACATTTGATGCCCTGATGGCTTTTGACATGGCTGGGTATTGGCCTGTTGTCCAAAGAGAAAACAGTAAGGCTGAATTTTCCTTTCTGCAGTGTTCTCTGCTGACAGCTCCTTTAGGCAGTGGTGGCTTAATGGTTAGGGCACTGGGCTACTGATCAAAAGGTTATGGGTTCAAACCTCAGCAATACCAAGCTGCCACTATTGAGCCCTTGAGTAACACCATTAACCCAGGGGCACTGTATCATGGCTGACCCCAGCTTAGTGTTTTGCAAAGAATGAATTTCACTATACTGTACTTGTATAAATGGCATTCCATTCTATTATGCAGTTATCATTGTATAGCCTCCTGTGACTCCTTTTTAAGCATGTTTCTGATATCTGCCCCCATTTCAAGTGAAAAGTCTCGTGGCTGATCAATTCTGTCTGAATGTATTTGCAAAACCATCTTGCCCAACAGTCACTCTGTATTCTGTTCTTGGATGTATTCTCTTTTGATGACAGACCAATACCCAGCCGTGTCAAAAGCCATTAGGGCATCAAATGTGAGAATAGCACAGTTCATCACAGATGAACAGATAAAGTCCCACTGTCACACTGAAGCCGACCCAGCATCCAGAGCAGGTCACCATCTGTTTTTCACACCTGTCGGCACAAGCTCAGAACTATTAGAAGCCTCAACAGCATTTTTTCATCCCCCTAAGCCAGGCATAACTTATAACAAATAACAAAAGATATTCCCTTGTGTTGTGGTTTTGACTGTCTGAGGACAGGCAGGGGCAGTTTTACACAATCTACAGATCAGAGTGGGAAGGCGATTAAGCTTATCCACATCATTACGTAAACCAAAAGTGAACATCAATTACATAGTAAGAGCTTATAAGAGTAGGTCTGATTTAGTCAGAGGGAAGAGAGCCCTAGAGATTGCCATTACTCTGAACCTTAGTCACCTTCAAACACTATTCAGTCATAAAACTTTTAACCACCAGCATTTGAGCAATAATTGTTTTACTGTTAGAATATTGTCTCGGTAGCCGTACTGCATGAATATCATTTTACAAAATGAAAGTGCATCTAATATAGCCAATACAACAACCACACACTAAAGTACTTGGAAATCTAATTTCACATAAATTCCTGTAAAACAAAACCTGACACTAGTGCGCCTCCTCTGCCTCGAGGCAGCCATAGTTCTCTACGGCTCAAGTTCTGTAGCCAGGCACACCAGCTCATAATTGCCCACATAATTGTAATGTCCATCCCATGGCTGTGCTTTTTTGTTGCCTTTAAAGTGCCATGATATATTCCCTCCTCGTATAATATTACCGCTCAAAGTCAAAGAATGTACAATGTTGTGCCAATTTTTTTACTGATGCATTATGTATGTGTTTCCCTGCAGCTGTTCACAACTACATAGAAATGTGAATGGCATCATAAATAAAACTAAAAAGATGGTTTATTTATACAGATGGTTTATTTTATGACACATGTGGCTATATGTTGTATTTTAGGTGTTCAGCGTTGTGCATATATAAGACCGATTTTGCCTCCGGACACTGAGACAATGTATACCTTATTTTACATGATTTGAGGTAAATCCCTATATCCTAATCTACTAAAGATTATATTGAAATGCCAGTTTATTAGTTACTAGATTGGTCGACCTATGAAACCATTGTTATATTTCTTCCTGCAATATTTCCGACAATCGATGGTCTTATCATTCCACGGCCGTTACAATAATCACCTCCAGAATCTGACTCCCTCTTCCTCCAGACATGCTTTTGTAAAATGATGAAAGCCATTGATCCTTTCATGCCTTTTTACTCAACGTCAATCCCCCCTCAGCAGCCGAGATCGATGCTCAGTCCAGAACACACATCAAAGGCTGCCGCTCCAGGAAGAATTCACACCAACAAGCATCCCACATCTCACTGCACACACACCTATCATTTATTTCAATCCAATCCTCCCAGCTGTGGACTGGAAAAGGAGATTCATAAAGTAGCTGCATAAAGTCAGAAATCGCACATGCACACCTCTCAGGCCTTGTGGTGGTCTGACTTTTTCTAAAGCACTGCAGAGAGAAGTACTCAGTAATAAGCAGTTTGTTTAAGGAGGGAGGGCCAGGAAGGGTGAAAAAAATTGTTCTCATAATTGTCGCTATCTAGAGAGGAGCAACTCATCTTGTTATGTCAGGCCATGCTGTTATTATGGATGAATAATAACAAGAACAGGAGTCTTCAGCTAAAATCACTAGACTGTGTCGAGCAGCCCTGCAGTTTTTACAGAAACCCCTAAAGCATCAATATGAAATTAAAGACAGTATCAGTCTCTCTACTAGTTTTTTCATGTACTCTCATGGCCACTGATTTCAAGCCACTTTCATCTGCAACCAGGAGCTGCCAAACGGCAGGCATTCCGAGAGATACCAGCCTGTGCCAATGTATATTTTATGGAAAAGGCATTTGCACCATGAATTGTTGATGGAGGAAAACAGAAGCGGAAATTTTCATTTCACTGGTAGAGTGACACACACACACACACACACACACACACACACATTCCCCCTAAAAAACTAGTGGAAATCTTAGCATAAGGTACTGCTTGAATAACCTTTTACTGTATAGTTTACTGTTTACTGTTGTTTAATTATAATGAAATTATATGTATTTTAAATTGCAAATAAATTCAGTCATTTTAAAATTTCCAACTTAGTAGGAGTAAACACTGTTCATAAACATATAAATTATTAATCTATGATTTTTGTTTAATATAACAGATTAATGAATCCAGGTAATTTTTTAAAGAACATAGTTAAGTGAATGACACAAATGGCTAAGAGAGACAATGATCATTTAAACAAAACTGTGTGAATTGCCATGAAATCTTTCTGCTGAAATCCAGAGCAGGGAGGACAGTCTGTTCCCTTTCTGTGCTGTGAATATTAAAACAGCATTAAATATTTAAGAGCACACACACACACACACACACACACACACACACACAACACATACACACAATCTCTATTGGATCTGACTTAAGTATCCAAATAAGGAAGAGCTAAACCCCCATTAAGACAAGATCTAGATCAAATCAGCACCCAAATAACCCCCAAAAAACATATATAAATAATATATAAATAATTACTTTACAACAGTGACAAACTATTTTGATCTTATGCTAAGCAGACTTGAGGAGTGCTTAAATATAATCTGCTCTTTAATCATTCTTTTTGTGTGAACATGGGCAGATGTAACTGTATAATTCCTCCACTGAGTTGCTAGTTTATTAGTTAATACATTGGTATAGCCAATAAACTGGCAACATATTTTAAATAAATATATAATGTACATACATAGTGTATATACACTATATATGAGTTTCCAGTTTATTAGGTATACCAATCTAGTAACTAATAAACTCGCAACCCAGTGTAAAGTGACCTTAAAATGCTTTGAAATGCATCATTAGCAAAATCCTCTCACATCAAAAGTGCCACAAGTGTCTTTTTTTCACATTCTTTAATTACAGTATAGAGATGGAATACTGATGAAGCCCTCTTCGTTACTGATCATCTGAGCTGATAGATGATCATCAGAGCTGCATAGAGCCATGAAGGCCAGTGTGAGGAGGGTTCTTAGTGATCTAGGTCAAGTAGTCTCTAGCTGAAGCACTCTCATGTACATCTGAGTAAAAGAGAGCAAATTTAGAGGATTTGGATGAAATTACTCACCACACCTCTCTGCTTGTCTTATCCACTACTGACATCATGGCCAGTTCTTAATATTATTTGCCATGGTTTCATTTTTAAATAAAGGAACATTCCAGTGTTTTTTTTAGCCTAATCTATTTATATTGTATCTATAGCATATGTGCAATTACCATGGACAAGAACTTCAACATGTTTCTCTGTACTGAGAAAAGAAACAGAAAACCTGTTTATTCAAAACTCACTTGTAATGGAAATCTAAGGGCAGTTGTTGAATTCAATTAATACATGTTTGAAATGTGACTATATAACGCAAACACAAATCTTAAACTTTCTATTATAAGTTCCAAGTCAGTGGGGTTTCCATTCATTTCTCAGTACAGGGAAACGTGTCAACATTTTTGTCTGTGATAATCATGTAATCTTGTTGGGCGTAAGGTGCCTTTGTCAGATTTATTTGCAGAATTCTTGCAAAAAAAAAGTTTTTATGCTTGAAGAAAAAAGGAAATATAAAAAAGGAAAAGAAAGGAAAATTTAAACTGAAGAATTATGCAAAAGTAGAAAATCTGCATCTTTCAATAATGTTCAGCATCTTCCAGTAATATTCAAAGTCTAGGAATGGTAAGTCGGTTGGTCTGGCCCACTCCTTCATACTACCACTCTTCCCTACCACTACCCTGTCGCCTATGGGCCATAATTTATACATGTTTGGTCAGTAAAAAACATGCATGAAGGGAGGGGCCGCCCCCGTATCATTGTGTCATTCAAAATGAGCACACCTCTTCCTTGCCAAAAAAAAAAGAGGCCCAAGACATTGCCATTCCCCTAGTAGAGTGCATACGTAAGCCAGACGGGGACTGTTGCCTGTTGCTTGTGTACGCTAACTCAATAGTTTCCACAATTCAGTGGGACAGGCTCTGTATAGTTCTAGGCTTGCCTAAGAAAGGTTTCGCCCATGACACGAACAGCCGATCAGCCTTCTTTAACCCCTTCTTCTTATCCTGGTAAATGTGCAGTGTGCATACCGGACATATGCAGCCGCAGCTGCCCCCTGAAGCAAATGGCGGGGGATGAAAAGCTGACAGTTCAAGAAGAAGGCACGCTGTTAGTTTTCAGCGTAACCCTGGTATCCCCAGCTGCAAACCGAGTGCATGTTGGATGCACCGAGAGCTCATGAATGTAACTAATCCATTTAGCAGAGGCTAGCCCTAGTAACAATGATGCTTTTAGTGACAATATTTTGAGATCTACCTCCCAAAGGGG
Source organism: Olivaichthys viedmensis (assembly GCA_028565825.1). Classification (NCBI taxonomy): domain Eukaryota; kingdom Metazoa; phylum Chordata; class Actinopteri; order Siluriformes; family Diplomystidae; genus Olivaichthys; species Olivaichthys viedmensis. The sequence goes on from JAOUQW010000016.1 coordinate 7,082,656, forward strand.
CTCAAAAAGGAGGCACGATTTCTGAATTCCGTATGGTCTACCGCCTGCTCAAAGATCTGGTGGAGGGCAGTGGGTGATGCTGACTGTACCTTCCTGGGGAGGCATATCTGGAAAGCCTTGTCCTCTCTCTTCTTTTCTTCATAGCGCTGTTGCATGGTGGCAACAGCTGGCCCAAACAAGCCTGGGATTCACAGGAACATGCAAAAGTTGGATTTTCTTCTTATGAGAAAGGCTGGAGAGGTTAAGCCACCATGCTCTCTCCTGTTCCACCATGGTTCTTCCGGTCGCCTGGACAGTGCAGCGGTGCAAATGTAGACATAAGTCAGTCACGATGCAGATTTCGTCCCACTAACTGGAGCCTGGTTTGGAGGTCATCTCCTCTTCAAGCTCAGCCTGGTATGCCATGAGCATGGAGGAAACATCGAAGGCTCTTGCAGCCATGGAGACTGACTGATAATACTTCTCTGTCATGGAAGACTGGAAGCTGTCAGACTTGGAGGGGATGGAAGGGCCAGCAGCAGTCATAGACTTCAGGCCTGGGTGCAGCCACCCTAGGCTCGACTGGAGGCAGGTGAGAAAGTTCACTTTCCTCCATGTCCACACAATCTAGCACTGAACTCCCTAGGACAGTGTTTTTGGCCAAGTCACCAAGTGAGTAAGACTCATTCTCGGCCTCAGTGGGAATTTGCTCCATGGCTACGAGGCCCTTGCTAAATCCCTCCATGGTTGGCATTGTCTAGCGGATCTCTCCAGCTTACGCTGGTAGTAGTCAACGTTACCTCCACACCCGTCGCCGAAGAACCTGTCGTGGCTCCCAACAGTGGGTCTTGATATGCCAAACTAGTTTGGCATGCTCATCTGAGTCAGAGGCTTTTGAGGGAGAGACACGCACAGTGCTCATTAAAATCCGGCGAGGCAAGTGCAGCCTGGGCATGTCACATCCCGAGACACAAAGCACATCTGGTGTGAGTGTCCGTGCCCGAAAACTTTGAAGCCGAGAGAGTTCTCTGTTTGGAGCCAGCCGAATTCCATATCCCTCAAAGAAGCCTTTTCTATGGTCAAGAAAAGGCTCAACACGACCAAGGTAGGTTAGTGCCCAGCGGTCGAGTTGTTAGCTTGAACTGTGGACTGTTTAGCTAAGCCCCCACAGCGGCCGTGTCGAGGGAGAGCATTCTGAGTGAAGCGAGAAGAGGTATTTGAATGATGCGATGGCGGTGCGTTGGGGAATAAAAAACGGTGGGGAACCGGCCCCTCCCTGACGCATACGTCTCGACGGCCAGCCAACAAAAGTTGGCGTATTGAAATAAGGGCTTCTGAAGACTACGCAGAGCCGTACCCATAGTGAGTTACCAAAACGAATGCTTGAAAGAGAATTACATATACCATTGATTAAAACATAATTGATCATAAAGTAACATAATTGATTATAGTTGATTTATATGATGACTATTTAAGTTAATTGCTCATTTCTCAGGACTCTAATCTTACACAAACAGATGCAGTGGATAGAAATTAGGTTGAAAAATGCCAGAAAACACATACACATTTTATATAATATAAATTGTGTGGTGATATGTACAAGTCCCATTAATAGAACTAATTAAAAAAACACAACATATTTCATGTACCGGTCTTCATTCAGGGTTTGTGTGACCATATGTGTGATGTGCATAAAATGTGTGGACGGCAGAAATCAAAACCCATCATCCTGCACTAATCACCTGCAATTTGTCACTTTGTCAAAAAGCGCAGGACTCCAGATGACATTCTCATAATGATAGTTATTTCACTGTTGGCTCTGCCTGTCGTTTCAGGACGGCGTCCGTGGCAACTAACTGCCCATTGGAAGAGGAGTCCTAGTTTCTAAATGAATTCCTCCCACATATGTTAAAACACAAAAAGCAAAGGAAAAAGGGGGCATAGACAGTAACATTGCGCTCTTTTTTATCTTTCCACTTCAAATCAGACTTTGATCCTTTGAGGCCTAGTAGGCGTCAAGCATGCTTGAGCTTTTCATCTGTATGAAGCCCTGGTATAGAGGGATCAGTGCTTGAGAAAGTAATTTGCTGTTGGGCAGGGTGATTGACCCTTGTGATGTTTTAAGTCAGACATACTACAATTTACAGATGTCTAGTTAAGCAGTAGCACTGTAGGCACTAGTTTGCACTATAATTGCTCTCATGACTGGGCCACAGTCTCAGGTCTGTAATCATTTCCAAAATCAGTGACATCAGAAGAAATAATTGCACCAAAGGGAGTCACGTGACTGGAAATACCATGGCGTTATGAGATTTCAGGAGTTCCCCTGCTTTAATCCTACCTTTGTGAGTTTCATCTGTGATTATCATTCCTCTATCTATTATTCCACTAGCCCCAGGAGGGGTTCTCATTTTGAGTCTCAAGCTTTCTTCTTTACTCTATCTTAGAAGGAGTCTCAACCAGGACTTCTAGAAACCTGATTTGTAGCATTGTCTACTGGAAGAAAAACGGAATACAATATTAGCATATTAATACATTCTTTTACGCATTAAGAGAAGGATTTTCCACGAGCGCTGGGGAAAACTGAGATGCATCAAAGGCCACTGTTCTGAATCAGGTTCTTAACTTTTTTCTTTCTCATTCTTTTAGGCCTGTTATGTATGGTTAGTTTTTTCCCCCCTTTATTTTGTGAATGTAGTAAGGTATTATGATGATGTAAACATACTGGGATTTGTTATGGTTGATTAATGGAGGGTAATACTGCCCCCTTTTGGCAAATAAATATAGCTGTTTTTCTATGAATAGTTCTAAGTGCAAACTTTATTAACCTACCGCAAACCAAGACATTTCCCCTTCAGCTACAACAGATAAATGAATAAGTTACATGGGTAATGCTTTACATTAAGGTTTTGAACATTAACCAACCATTAACTTCCGCATTAAACCATAAAATATCTTAACAAAGTAACAAGTTTACACATGTAAATAATAATTGATGTTTGTTTAAATGTTAACTAAATATACTTGCATTAACACCACAAACATATAATTAAGGTATTGTTTCATATTGGTCATGTATAGAATAAACATGGTTAATGCAGGTAATTATTATTTTACTTATAGAATAAAATAGAATGCTATTATTTGGTTCTACATTAAAAACAACATTGATACAAGTTTAAATTATATTTGAGAAAAATTGCTTAAGGTGTATTAATGCTGAAGTTCATGGTTTGTTAATGTTATCTAATGCTGTAAACGATGTTAGTAACCTTAATGTAAAGTGTTCATGTTAGATGTACATGCAGCATCTCATGGATCAGAAAATAGACAACACAACACATTTTCCGCTTGTTTGTAAATCTTGTTTTATTAATTTCAATTCCAATGATCAAAGGATAAAATGAAGAGTTATTAGAAGAGTGGCATATATTGGCACATTGTTTAACTTCATACCCCTGCTTCTATATTCTTCAATATTCCATACAGATATTTAGTGTTCTAAAATTTTTAATACTAATTTCTATAAGCACTGTATTTTAGCAATACTGAATATTTGATGGTTTGTGTAGTGTATTCTGTGACCCTAGGGCAGGTAGGGCAACTTCAACAGTCATTGCATTGTTACAATCTTCACATAAAATTGTGCTATGAATATGGAAACAAGTGTTAAATGTGTGCACATGCAATACACATACACATGCTATCAAACACAAGTTTGACGACTGACTAATGACTAATGATGTGCAATAAATAAACAATTATATCACAAATAGTCAATGCACATTTCTAATAATATATATATATATATATATATATAAATTGTGTGAAATATTACATAAATTAAGTGGGTTTATGCCTCTGAATACACAAGTCTGAAAAAAAGGAATGAAGTATGACACACAATCAAACTACAGTGAAATGATACACACATAGGGGCAAAATAAGATTGGTCCAAATGAACAAAAAAAAGCAAAGCAAAGCAAAAGAGCAAAAGATTAGTTTGCATCTTACATGTTTGCATCTATTATGCCAAGAAAATACAACTTCTAAGTGGCATGTATAGATTTGTAGCATTAAAAACATTCATTTAACTTTGTCATAAGGTTTACCAAATGTACAGAGTGCTTTCAAATATCAGTCACATAGCAATATGACAATATACATTCACTAAACACAGCTTCCAAGTGAGACTCATTCATCATTCAGCTTGAGCTGAAATCAATACATGCAAAAGAAATTCAGAATAACCTGAAGATTGGGTGCAAAGGCTTAGTGTTTTAGAGGTTACAACAGCATGTTGTAGAGAAATAAAAAATTTCAGTTGCACAGAGAAAAACTATGCCTGCACTTTATGCAACAAAAGATGAAAGAGGAGTGGAATGGTATAAAAAATAGTAACCATACAATCCAATATCACAGTTTTTGGTATATCACGGTATAAGCCAGTCAAGATAGTCAGTGTTTCTTAACTGCCTGACCATAAATTAAATGAGTTTTAAGGTTTGTCATGCTTTTACTTGTGAAAATGTAGGAGCACTGTTCTCCAACTAGTTACACTGATGTATCACATGTAAGAACAACATTTTTCACTCTCTTTTTGGCGACATAAACAGTTGCCTGACCACCAACAATGTATTCATTCATTTTCTTCAGTAAAAGTTCTGGGTTGGACACCTGAGCTAATGTTGCTAGCTGCTAGGCTATGGTTAGGAAAGAGTGATGAAAATGACAGTAAGTTGTCATTATAAAGTTACTCTCAGGGGTATATGAAATTTTGCAGACATTTTAGTGATCGGGTTAAACGTATTAGAATTCACAGAATTCCATGAACAAATTATCTATTAAAAAAAATTCTGCATTCTGCTTTGCTTGTATTATAACCAGGTAAACGTCCTGTGCAAGCCCTCCATATATTAAAATGGCGTAGAACACTGCAACAACAGTGTTGAATTATTTGGTTAGGGAAACTAATATAATGGTTTTAAAATAGGCTCGTTAAGATCATTGTTAGCCTTTACTAGTTTATTAAACAATGTAGAAATATAATTTTGTCTAATAACATTTTTGCGACGTCATCATGTATACCATTAAAGCACAACATTAACTGTTTAAAATTTCCCACTCCTAAAATGAATAAAAGTAAGATACATTAATCTGACAGTATTTGGGTGGAATGGTGTAAATAAAGAGTGGTGTGATATAGCAGTGTGTCTACAGCTTACATCCTTTTCAGCAGGGAATGCGGGAAAGTGGTCAGTGATAGAACAGTGATATTGAAAATATTGCAGACCAACGGTGGAGCTGCTCTCAATCTCATAAGAAATAAAGAATCAGGGGAATACTTCTACAAATATTTATATGTGTGTAAAAACAAACAGGAGTCAGCCACAGGCTTGCTGATTGTCTCACCCGCTGGAGATAAACGCATCTATCTGTAAGTGGTTGTTGCTGTACATTTTACAGTATCTCATCAGAGGTTTATGGAAAGCCACTGGGTCAGTCTATACGAGCAGTGTGGGAGTAAAATGCAGGGCTCAGAGCTGTGAGTGTGTGCCCAGCGCGTTGTGCTCATTTGGGCCATACTTCTCTGCTCCAGAGCCTGTGTTCTGCCGGAACCCTGCTGAGATCTCGTCAAACGTCCGGCCCTTGGTCTCAGGCACCTTGAAGTAGGTGAAGATGAAGAACATGAGGAGCAGCACAGTGAAGATGATGAAGACGTATGGGCCTGTCAGTTGCTGAGAAGAGAAAACACAAGAGAACAAAAGGGATGGTTAGTTCTTTAGCAGTTGAAATACAACCATGAAGAAACAGTACTTAAGAATAGTTCTGTTCATGTCTTCATACCTCCACATACTGGAAGCTCATTCCTACTATGAAGTTGGCCATCCAGTTGGAGAAACCAGCCACAGCCATGGCAGAGGGTCGGGGGCCTTGACTGAAGAGTTCAGCCACAATGAACCACGGAATGGGACCAGGCCCAATCTCAAAGAACGCCACGAAAACAAAGATGGCCACGATGCTGACATATGAAAGGGCTGGAACTTGCTCCTAGACAGGATTGCATGAAAATGGACAAGCCATAGAGTCATCCAATATTCATATGATATTGGATGAAAATCCAACCACATCACCCTCGTTCATTCAAAATCGTACAAATTTCTTCTGAGATCAGGTTGGTCTCCCCCAGTGGTATTCATTCAGAATACTGAAGAAGCAAAATCAGAATAACAGTAATAGAAAAAGTCAAGTATGCACTCACAGTCAGAGCCATGGCAATGGTCATGCAAACGGCAGACGCAGCCATTCCCATCAACCCAGTGAGGTGCAAAGATCTTCGTCCTGCTCGCTCCACTATAAACAGCTAAATAAGAGGGAGACAGAAACAGATAAAGGCTGTATATGCATCTTCATACTAGCAGTCTGACACAGCTAAACTTAGTAAACATTGTGGTCAATGACATCAAAATAACATCTGCAACTGATTTATGAAATAAATCTTATAAATATCAATCAAATCATCATTCAATTAGTAAGTCTAAATGTAGCTTACCACTAGATCCTCAGTTAGAGCTTCAGTTATATAGGAAATGCAAAAAATAAAGCCAATGTAACTTACAGACACTATGGTGAATACTGTGTTCACAACTCCAGCACCAATGGTGGCATAGACAGGCTGTGCCACTCCTGCTTTCTTGAATATACTTGTGGAGTAGTAAAAAACCTGCAATGCAGTAAAATCAACAGGGTTAAGAGGCTCCCTCTACAAAGTTCACATAGATGCAGTCTGATCATAGTGTAAACTTACAGCGTTGATGCCAGAGAACTGTTGTGAGAGCTGCAGCATGACAGCGATGAGGAGGGGCTGGCGGTACAGTGGAGACCGGAACAGCTCCAGGATCGTCACCTTCTTCTCCCTCATCATCTGCCGGCTCTCCTCCTTCATCTCCTGGATGTCATCTCCCACGTCTTCAGTGCCCCGAAGCTTCTTCAGAACTATCAGAGCATTTCCACCATAACACATAACCCAGTTGTAAATGGCTAAATATGTATTACAGTGAGCAAAGGTATGCTCGTGGTGTTTGAACGATTGCGTGTAGCAGCTTTAGGAGCCCTCACCACTCTTGGCTTTGTTTTCCTCATTCTGATTGATGAGCAGAAAGCGAGGGCTCTCAGGACAGAAAGGCAGCAGGGCACACTGAATTAAGGCAGGGATAAAGGTGAAGCCTAGGAGGAAGGGCCACATCGTAGCGTTTCCCATAATGGACTCGATGCCAAAGATCTGCAAGAAAAACCAGAAGCAAAAAAACTAAACAAATTAGACATAGAAACACTCTCAACAAGTGCAGTAAGCCTATAGAGTAGGGTACAAAGATCTGAGTCCACTACTAAGGACTGTTGTTATTTAGCCAGTTATGACTAATATGGTTTTGTCAAATTTTCTCGTGAATATAGAATGACACTGAAGCCCTCCTCATTACCTGCGCCATCAGGATGCCTATGACAATGCCCAGTTGATGCAGAGTGCCCAGTGCCCCACGTAAAGACGTTGGAGCGATTTCACCTACATACATGGGCACAAAGCCTGTAGACAGACCAGAGTAAAGACCCACAACCAGCCGACCGATGATCAGCATCTCCCAGGAAGCAGCCAGCTTGGAGAAGCCCATTAAAGCGGCTGCTACAAAGGCCAGTATGTTAGAGACAAGCATCGAGTTCCTCCTGCAGAGAGACAGAGGAGAGATGAGTACTGAACATCATTTAACATCACTGAACAGATTTCAGCAGGCCTCAGATATGGTTCTGAAATGTTACCTGCCCAGGCGATTGACAAAAAACCCTACTGAGAAGGAGCTGAAGATGCCGCCAACAGAAAAGATGGAGACAGATATGGCCCAGAGCGTGGTGAGGGAGCTCGGAGGGATGTATTCTGAATATCGATCATGCCATGTCTCATTTAAGAAGCCCTCGATGATCTACAAGGGGGAATATTAAAAGAAGAACAGTTAAAGAACAATATTTCAACAAACAAGGTATCTACTAATTATAATGATACCTGAAAGATGTCCATTTTTATTTATTCTTGGACCCAGAATTATATTTATAGCTATTGAGGCTACGGTAGGTAGAGTTTAGTTGTGACTCTAATCCTACCTTTTTTTCCACTTCTTCTGAAGATGAAAACTGAACACTCTGCAGCAGGGATCAGGTTTGCCAGGCCCGTGGTTTTCCTGCTGCCATGGGTTGCTTTTTTGTCCACGGGTTGGGGGTTTGACATTTTGCATACGTTAGATTACTTATATCAATGTTTCGCCAGCCAAATAGGTAAGATGGAGTTTTTTTTTTTTTTAGCAAACAGTC